>LVTN01000443.1:124477-162736 GCA_001649415.1 Musa itinerans | reverse complement strand
TATATTCTCTCGTCCGAACCATACCACTTAGAACCGCATCCTTTGGAGATATTGTTTTCCTCTTCCAAACACCATATCTCTCAACCTAAAAAAATTAGATGATAAGATCATATCAATTTCACCATATCTCAACAATTCAAACAAGTAAAAAAGGCCCTTTGAGTGTAAAATCCAAAAATCTTATGCTTTGTGCATGAAATTATGTTAAGATATATATTACCAGTGATCTTACTCATATTTTTATAACTTATTCATGTCCGAGCGCGATAGGAAAAAGAAAAGAAAATAATGATATATACATATATATATATATATATATATATATATATATATATATATATATATCCAACATCGCTCCAATAATTGGCGATGCTGTTTCAACGAGTTGGCGTGCAACTATTGGTCAAGACTTTTTCTTCTCCAACGTGGACTCAGAGACCCACACGGCACGTGTGACACATTTTTCTATCAAGTAGATTTATCATCGGCTTTTCCACGGCATGACGTGATCGTGTCTAATTTATCCCATAAAACAACTTCACGTAGAACAATTATATAGAAAAAGCCTCTCTTTTTTCTCGTCCAAGAATTTGTGGGGTTTTATCCACTAATTCACATAAAAAAGACGTCTTTTTCGCAGAAATAAATCCTCTATACAGCTAATCATAATCCACCGACGAGAAGTTCATTACGGAACGTAGAAGAGCCGATGAGACCCCGCCCCCGCTGGGCTCCTCAGCCATCCAAATCTTGAAGCCTTCTCCGTCCCCCAATCATTGCAGCAGTCTACTCTTCTTGGATGTGTAATGTTAAGGTCAGTTTCTGCTTCCTTGTTTTGAATCTTAATGTGAATCAATAATGAAGATTCGTGCTCTGAGGTCCAATCACCGTATGATTTTGGTGTAAAGATTCCATTTTGATTTATTTCGTGAGGTTTTGGATTGGTAGGCTGGTTGAGGTATTGGTGTTTCGGATCCAGAGAGGTCTGTTCTAAGTTCTCGATTATGAAGATTCATGCTCTGAATGTGAATCAATAATGAAGATTCATGCTCTGAGATCCAATCACCGTATGGTTTTGGTGTAAAGATTCCATTTTGATTGATTTCGTGAGGTTTTGGATTGGTAGGTTGGTTGAGGTATTGGTGTTCGGATCCAGACAGGTCTGTTCTAAGTTCTTGATTAGTTTCGACCATTGGTTTGCTTGTTCCGAACATGTAGGTTTGCTTCTAATGGAGGATCGTCGCACGCCTCCCTTCCTAGCTTCGATCCCGAAGCCTGCTTCTTCTCCTGAAGGTGTCAGATTTGATGGCGTTGTAAACCCTAGCTTTCATGGATTTGGGGCGTCGGGCCTCAAAAAGAGGGGGCAGAGTGGCCGGTCGTGGATACAGATAGATAGTAGCGGGAACTCGCAGGTGATTACGCTGGATAAGATCGCTTTGCTGCGGCGATGCGGGTTGCCGTCCAGAGACTTCCGGCTTCTGGATCCCGTCTTCGTCTACCCTTCCACCATTCTCGGTCGAGAGAACGCCATCGTCGTCAGCCTCGAGCAGGTCCGATGCATCATAATGGCGGATGAGGTTCTGCTTATGAGATCCTCCGACGGTTCCTCGACGCACTACGAATCTGAGCTGTGCCAGCGGCTTCGAAGGATGAAGGATCAAAATGGTATTTTGCTGCCATTTATCTCGAGCTCTCCATTACGGCTACCTGTTGGAAGCTAACTATCGTGTGTTCCTTTCTTGCTATTGCGCTCTGCGACGAACCCACCTGCCATACTTGCTGATGGAAGATGACCTGCCATTTGAGTTCAAGGCTCTGGAGCTGGCCCTTGAACTGGTCTCTGCATCACTTGATTCCCAGGTACCCCTGTTTTACCTCCTTATGATACAAAGATGATGTTCATATGGACTCGAAATTTCGATTCTTAGGAATTTATTTGTGGTTCTTGATTTCAGCACTTGTAATAGCATGCATTATTACCTTTAACTATGCATTGTGGGAATCCCGAAGATGCATAAACAAGGGCAATTCACACATGACTTTCATCGTGCTTGTCAATTTAACAGGTAACCGAGTTGGAAGTTGAGATTTATCCTGTGCTAGAGGAACTAGCTTCATCCATTAGCACCACCAACCTTGAGCATGTTCGGAGACTGAAAAGCCATCTTCTTGCCTTGACTCATAGGGTTCAGAAGGTATTGTGGAACACCCTAAGGTGATACTCCTCATTTCGTTCATTGCTGATTTCATCTTGAATTTACACAATTGCATCCATTTTTCAGGTGCACGACGAAATAGAACAGCTCATGGATGATGATGGGGACATGGCCGAGATGTACTTAACCGAGAAGAAGGAGAGGATGGAGGCATATTTATCCACCGACGGATACTTGAATAACATGCAATCCGGCAACTGGGTATCACAGTCTGCACCTGTCTCGCCCACATGTTCTAGTACTGGTCAACCAGAGAAAGGCTCGAGCAATATGAGCTTCAGCAAGCATGAGAGCTCAAGAGGATCATCTACTAGGGGAAGACATGTTGAAGAACTAGAGATGTTACTCGAAGCATATTTCGTTGGCATCGACAACACTTTAAGCAAATTGTTATCTGTAAGAGCTGAAGCACATTGATTTTTTCTTTCTTTTGAGCAAAATTCTGTTCGAAGACTTGAATTGTTATGTCCATCTGACTTCCTAATATCTTGCTACTTTGCAATGTCACAGCTTAAAGAGTACATCGACGACACAGAAGATTTTATAAACATAAAGCTGGTAAGAAATACCTTGTGAATTGTGTCCTGTATTAACAACTCCATGTTACCGAGTACTCTATCAAGTAAATTTGTAATCCCAACAGGACAACGTTCGGAACCAGCTCATCCAGTTTGAGTTGCTGCTTGCAGCTGCTACTTTCGTGGTGACACTATTTGCAGTCGTTACAGGAGTCTTTGGCATGAACTTTGAGGATTCTGTGTTTGATACTGCTTCCAATTTCAACTGGGTGCTGATCATATCGAGCATATCCTGTGCAGTAATCTATTCTTGTTTCTTGCTATATTTCAAGCACAAAAAACTACTTCCAACGTGAGATGTTTTTTGTCATCCCAAGATCAATCCTTGTCTTGTTTTTTTTCCTTTCATGTAAATTTAATATCTCATTCTTCTACAGCTTAGACATATTTTGTATGTTACGATTATTGCATCAGGTAACTCGCATAAAATTCTTTGAATTTTACAACATGGAGCCCCCTTTTCTGCTCCTCTTTTCACTGTTGGCTATCTTGTTATGTCTTATTTCTAGATATGATTTAAGATTAATAAACCAGTATGCACCTTAATGATGGTGACTCATTTTTTGTACTCTACTTTTGCTTGTGGATCCAGCTATCACTAAGTTGAAGGTTGTATGCTAATATGTCAAGATCTGGGGTTTCTACTGCATCTCTCATGACCTTTTTATTTTGGGGCAGAGGCTGATCTTTAACCCCCTTACAGATATAATGAGTGTCCAGGATTGTATGCTTCCTTCCAAGTGTTGTCATCTTCAAACTGGTTTGACAGGAAAACCTTGCTTTCACAATTTACTTCCTGATATCTAAATTTGATGGCCTTGTGAAGATGAGAAGATTCAGGTAAACATTTTGGATCAACTGGTTTCAGATTTATCAAATTAAGAAGCCAATCCTCTCCATTGAATTTTGAGAAAGAATCAAATGCTAATGAAAATGTATTCTTGTATGAAAGAAAAGAGTATTGGTTAATGGGTTAGAATTGAGAGGGAATCATATGCCATTAAAAATGCATGTCAACCAATTGAAAAGAGTATGGGGAATTAGGGGATCTCCTTCAAAATCTGCAGGGAGATTTCAATTCTTCCAAATTGCACCACCAGACTCTTTTTCCTCGTTGCTATTGTGAATGTTGAGTACAAGGTTAGATAGTAAGATCAAATGTTGAAGCATCAAGGATGTCTTTGTAATCATAGTTATCAAAAATCTAATAGATATCTTTGTAATCATAATTATCAACCATATTTTTTTAATTTTTATATCATCCCCTTTAATTTGTTATTTTCTTTCTTTTTCTCCTTCTCCTCTTTTCACCTTTTATTTTCTTATTTCTTCTTTCCTTCTCTTATTCCTCATATTTTCTAGCATTTGTTTGTCTAAGAAAGTAAAATATTAATGTGTGACAAAAAAAGGCATCCTAGTCATGTCGATTCAATGGTGTTGTTCGATTGAGATTGATGAGATCAACAGTTAGGATCATCTTCTTGTGTGTATGTTGTTTATAAAGCATTTCTCCATCAATATTCCTAAAGAATGGTTTGAGCTTTGTTTTCTTTTTTCTATCTCATTTTTAGGGGATGGATTTATTTATATGATCAACTAATGATTTAGACTTGGTAATTTTAGATTATATATATTATATAGATGAATAGTTTGAATTTATGTTTAGAAGAGTGGAGAGGATGGAGTTGACTTGGTCTTTTCACTTGAATTATTGATGTTATAGGTTTAGAAAGCATCATCAATTGAGAGTCATTGGTTCGATTCAAAGAGAGATTAAGAATTTTTTATGACTCTCCTCCGATCACTCAAGTCGGGATATAGAAACAAAAAAGAAAGAAAGATAGGAAATTTTTTATGATCAGAAAGCATCATCAATTGAGAGTCATTGGTTCAATTCAAAGAGGGATTAAGAATTTTTTATGACCCTCCTCCGATCACTCAAGTCGAGATATAAAAACAAAAAAGAAAGAAAGATAGGGACGGAAAGAGAGTTTTGTGGCTCCTCTCTTTTCTTATAATATAAAAATGAGTATAATAACTTAGTATCGAAGATCTTTTGTATATTATATGATGATAAGGATATTCACTATAATGGTACAATTGTGATTGTGATGCATCTGCAAAATAATTAATGGTATCATTTATAAGATTGGTTTATTTTATTTATATATTAGAGGTCGGATCGTCAAAAGGTGAGATAGATATGAACGGGCTTGACTTTACCGAAATATCATAGTACTTGTATGTCGAATTCATGTATATCCATCTATGTAGTAGTCTTTTGAACATGTTGACATGAGAAATTATTATTGAGTTTCTCTATAGGAGTACATATCGTCATATATCAGCAGCATTTGACTAGTATAAACTATTCTCTCACATCAGATTTATTACGGGTAAATATAAGAAATTGATACCCTAATGTTATAATTTTGTTTTATTACTCCAATGTTCATCCACATCTTTTTAGACAACTAAAATATCTAATCCTTGTGACGAGAAAGCATGCGTGCTGATAGAGCTAACCAGACATTGGAGAAGATTCATCGAGACAACAGTTGATACCATGCTCTCGATCATTATCTCATCATCAAGGTTCTCCTATGATACATGTTCTTGTTCAACGCACTCAAAATGCTCTTGGAAATGCCTGCCATAATTTGTGGCAGCTTCTGCTGGCAGCAGTAGACTTTGTCAACAGAGAGATGCTGAAGGTGAGCATCAGCAAAACAGAGCAAGGAAGTCAACCATGGCAATCATCGTCTTTCTCTGATCTCTGCGACAGTTACATGCAACCACCATCATACGTGCATTGATGATTCCTTTTCTCCAAGATGAACTAATTCTGCAGACCATGCATGATTACCTCCCAAGGAATTCAGAGATCGCCAATGGCTGCTCTTGTGTTACCTCAAGTTCCTCACGGCGGCAGACTTGCAGCAAACGGCTACGGATCGCCCAACCCAACTCATGAGAGTATCTTCCCTAGCAGCAGCAGCAGCAGCAGCAGCAGAAGAAGATGAAGACAGATTAGATTGGCAGCAGTAGATGACTACTACACTGGGTCCAAGTTGCAGTCCCAAGTTTGGCAGATTGAAACACCCGAGCCCATGGAATTGCGGTGGGCGGAGAACTCCGTCCGTCAGTGGGAAGGGAGCCGGATGTGTTGGAAGTCAGCTGCCGGGGTCGAGTGTGTCAGGTAAAAGCCACTGCGAACAGGGTGGATCGTCCCCTCGGCCGTCGCCTGCTGCAGTGCCTCCTCAGCCTTGCCTTTCTTTGATGCTGGATCCCACGACAGCAGCTGCAAGTTGCGTAGTGTGATTCCACATGGCTGTGGAATTAGCCGGATAGCAGGCATAGGGGCGTAGGTGGGTCTATTTCGATTCTTTTACTTTGAAATCTGAATCTCGATTCTGATTTTAAATTTGATAATAAGTAAAAATAAATTATCATGTAATAATTATCAAACAATATGAAAATATTTCTGCGGAATTTCTGCCATAATGGCTCAGTCATTATTATTATTATAATACTATGTAATTTATCTCTCGGGAATTCATGTATTAGTTGACTTTTTTTCGTTGACTTAATCCACCTAAATATAATGCCTCTTTTTGAAACCCCCCCTCCCCTTATTATAATAAGTATCCTTGAATTTTTCGAACTTATAGTAATCATTATTGGATAAACCCATTTTGTTCTGCTTTTTTGACTTGGCCCGAAGGTGGGTTGAAGTGCGTTGACTTGTGGAATAGGTCAACTTCCAAGACGTGTTGGATTAAGAAAGTAAAAGTATTGGGTGTGATTCCACCAGTAGAAAGTAACGAAAACAATTTATAAGAATTATTTCTGTCGCAAATTAGTATAAATTTAGAGAAGGAATTAAATGATGATTAGGTAAAATATCATCTCATTGTCGTCAAAAGAGAAAATATACGTAAGTTTTGTCACTTACACATCTTCTAAATCTTCTTCAGCGATAGGAGAGAAATCTATGATTGCATTCCCTTTATTGAAGCTTGAAATTTGATTCGAAGAACACATTTAATTGGTGAAATCGATGCGGAGACTAGAAACCCTAGTCTCGCCAAAGATCGTTCTTTTCTTGTTGTCCCCTAAGAAAAAGGTGCAACTTTTGGGTCTCTGTGTTCTTGACCCATCTGACTCGCTTTTTCTGGTGTATCTCTGGCGGATCTCTTGACGATTTCTCCCATCTCGCTGGGGCCAGATTTGGTGACACATATCCACCCCTCCGTCCCTCATCGATCCTCCCTCAATTCTTCTGGTGTTTCGTCGACAGGTGATGGATACTCGATCGCTTGCATCTCACTCGAAGTCGTCACTAATGTTAGGTTTCGGGTCGCTGTCTTTCCTTGAATTTGAAGCTTCCTCTCGTTTTACACTTAATGTCAATGCTAAAAGATTCTTCTTCGCTTGGAAATGGAATCCTAACTCACATGCAAGCGAAGGATTTCTGTGCTCACTGGTACTTCTGCTAGGGTTTCTTTTCTCCCCTCTTTTGTCTCGGTTAAAAATTGATTTCAAAGTTGCAATTTTTACGATTACATTCTTTTACTTGTTGGAATCTTCTGTGCTCTGTTTGTATGTCTATTAGTATAGAATTTCCATGTTTGGTCTGTATTAGACTGACATGTTTGCTTATGAAGGTCTTGAATTCGTTGTTTGATGTTGTAATCTATTTCAGCTTGCAGTGGCTTGTCGTTTTTGTGTACTCGGTATATACCACCATCCTGTGATTAGATGCACTGTTTGACTGTAGCTCAGCACACCGTGAACTCTATTATTCCTAGTGATTGTACAGCTGTTCTTCCTGCCTATAGAGGCAGGACATTGGAACTTACGGAATATGAAGCAGAATCCTTGTTTCTGAAAGGTAGTAATTGCTGGAATCTGAGCTAAATTGCATGGCCCACCTCCATTGTTAATGTTTGGTAGACTAGGAAATGGTGGACAGCGTGTGGAACTGTCCGACTAAGCTAGTAAATCTAGTCTTCTCTTTTATTACTTTTTTGAAAGGGGAGGTGTAGATCGCAGTTGAGTTTGGGTATTTAAGCAGGGGAGTCTCCTCGTCTTTGAGCACCAGAAATCCTTTCTTTTTCTTCTCCATTCCCTTAGAACCTCTCTCTATTTCTCCTTTCCTTCTCTTATGATCTAGACTGGAGCACCTTGAAAGGTAATCTCTTATGTGATCTCTAATGTTTGGCATTTGCTATCTCTGTTTGTCATATGCTCTGTCTCAGTTGTGCTTGTAAAACAACTGTAAGGCATTCCCCTTCTTATTCTCTTTGTTAACCTTCTGTTATAAAGATCTCTCCTTTCTTGTTTTTGGCTTCCTTTGCAATCTGACTTCTATGGTTTTCTGAATCTGTTCTTGAAACTGTTATTTTTCATCATCATAAATTTTCAATCTGACATCTTGTATGGATTCGTCCCTTGCAATTTTCTAAACTGATTCATGTCAGGCGCTCGAAGATCATTCGGTAAGCCGGCAAGATGGTGAAGATCTGCTGCGTTGGAGCTGGCTACGTTGGTGGCCCGACCATGGCGGTGATTGCCCTCAAGTGCCCCTCCATCGAGGTGGTCGTCGTTGATATCTCCGTCAACCGGATCGCAGCGTGGAACAGCGATCAACTTCCTATCTACGAGCCCGGCCTCGATGATGCAGTGAAGCAATGCCGCGGAAAGAACCTCTTCTTCTGCACTGACATCGAAAAGCATGTCTCGGAGGCCGACATCATCTTCGTCTCCGTGAACACCCCCACCAAAACCCGCGGCCTTGGAGCAGGCAAGGCTGCTGACCTGACCTACTGGGAGAGCGCTGCTCGCATGATCGCCGACGTCTCCATATCCGACAAGATCGTGGTCGAGAAATCCACAGTCCCCGTCAAGACTGCAGAGGCCATCGAGAAGATCTTGACTCACAACAGCAAGGGAATCAACTACCAGATCCTCTCCAACCCGGAGTTCCTTGCGGAGGGCACCGCCATGCAGGATCTGATCATGCCCGACCGTGTTCTCATCGGTGGCCGGGAGACTCCAGAGGGCCGCAAGGCTGTCCAAGCACTGAAAGATGTGTATGCCCATTGGGTACCCGAAGACCGGATTCTGACCACTAATCTGTGGTCTGCGGAACTATCGAAACTTGCAGCCAATGCTTTCCTGGCACAGAGGATCTCCTCGATCAACGCCATTTCCGCACTCTGTGAAGCCACCGGAGCTAATGTGTCTGAGGTGGCCTACGCCGTGGGGAAGGATTCCAGAATCGGCCCCAAGTTTTTGAATGCTAGCGTTGGATTCGGAGGGTCCTGCTTCCAAAAGGACATCCTCAACCTGGTCTACATCTCTGAATGCAATGGTCTGTCAGTGGTGGCCAACTACTGGAAGCAGGTCATCCAGATCAACGACTACCAGAAGAACCGCTTCGTGAACCGGGTGGTGTCCTCCATGTTCAACACGGTCTCGGGCAAGAAGATTGCCGTGCTCGGGTTTGCTTTCAAGAAGGACACAGGGGACACGAGGGAGACCCCCGCCATCGACGTCTGCAAGGGCCTCCTGCTGGACAAGGCCACGATCAGCATCTACGACCCCCAGGTGACCGAGGACCAGATCCGACGTGACCTCGCGACGAACAAGTTCGACTGGGATCACCCGGTGCACCTGCAGCCCATGAGCCCCACGGCCGTGAAGCAGGTGAGCATCGCGTGGGACGCGTACGAGGCCGCCAAGGGGGCGCACGGGGTGTGCATCTTGACGGAGTGGGACGAGTTCAAGGAGCTGGACTACCGGAGGATCTACGACGACATGCAGAAGCCGGCGTTCGTGTTCGACGGGCGCAACGTGGTCGACCCGGAGAAGCTGAGGGCGATCGGCTTCATCGTTTACGCCATTGGGAAGCCACTGGACTCGTGGCTCAAAGACTTGCCTGCCGTTGCATGATAGAAGCCTTCAGCTCAAAAGGGAACGTAGCAATGATGATGTATTTTTGTTATGATTACTGTTTTATTTTCTGCGGAATTAGTGTTCTGTTTCTTTCACCTCTTCGAGTGAAGATACAATGTAGTTATGTCTTTTATCGGAATAGAATTTGGAGGTGATCGTTCTCCTAAACTGCTTTTATGATCCATTGGCAGAACTGCGATCATTATAAACAGGAAGCAGAACTCGTAAGACTAATTAAGAAAGTTGGGAACTGCGATAGATGTTTGTCGCATCAGATCATATGCTTTACAAGAAAGATCTCCCGGCATGAGGAAGAATGGTGGAAGAGTTAAACGGAATCCTTTTTATGTTGTTCTTCCTCGTCCATGAAGCTCTTCCAGAACCAGTGTCGCTTCCAGACTCTCTCGCTCATCTCATCGATCGGCACATTCTTCGTCTCGGGCAACAGGAATATGACGAACAACCCCATCACCACAATCCATGCAGCGAAGAAGAAGAAGATCCCGGCGCGTAGATGGCACATCATGGACAGGAAAGCCTGGGCGATGACGAAGGTGAAGAGCATGTTGGAGCTGACGGCGAAGGCGTAGCCGGCGGTTCTCGTCGCCAGGGGGAAGGTTTCGCTGGGAATCAACCAACCAAGCGGACCCCAAGACCAGGCAAAGCTCGACACGTACAGGCACACGAGCACCACCACCCAGACCGCCACCCCGTGTTCGAGCTCGTTCGTCGACTTCAAGTTCACAAGCAGAACACCTCCAATCGCCACCTGCGCACAGATGATTCCGAGAATTAATGCGCGGTTGCATGCTCTGATACGTACGTGACTCGATCGTCGTTTCGACCTGTGTGATCAGCATCTGCCCACAGGCTTCGAGTAGCAGGAATCTCCTGCCGAGCTTGTCCACCAACACCACCGACACGACGGTGGATAGAACATTAACGATGCCGGTGATGACAGCGGAGAGCAGCGACGCGTCGTTCTTGAATCCGATGGTCTGGAAGAGGACCGGCGCATAGAACATGATGGCGTTGATCCCAGTGAACTGCTGGAAGACCTGCATTGCGATGGCGATCACCAGCTGCGGCCGGCTGGATCGCTTCATGAGGTTCCTGAATGGTTGCTTCACCTGTAGTGCCATCTCGCACGCGTGCAGGATCTCTTCGTACTCCGCGTTAACGTTATCGGTCCCCCTAATCTTCTTCAGCATGGCCAGACCTTCCATCAGCTGCTCGCGCTCGATGTCGGTGTCTCCGCGATCACCATGGAGCCCAAGCAAAGCATGGTCGCCGGCACGCCGGCCAAGCCAAGAGCGAGTCTCCACCCCCATGGGTGGATGTGTGATCAGCATCTGCCCACAGGCTTCGAGTAGCAGGAATCTCCTGCCGAGCTTGTCCACCAACACCACCGACACGACGGTGGATAGAACATTAACGATGCCGGTGATGACAGCGGAGAGCAGCGACGCGTCCTTCTCTTGAATCCGATGGTCTGTGTTAGTGTAAACAACTTTATGTCGTGGCCTCGGGGTCGACACGGCTTGGTTCGGATCCGAATGGACAGGGATCTTGCTCGGAGTCCCTTGGGGGTTGCCGATGTGGCCGGTCGCGTGGATCGGGTCAAGTCGAGGCTCGTCGGGACGTCCTGCGGGGAAGGGTTCCTCCCCACGATGTTGGGAAGAAGCAGCTCCGTCTTCGTACTTGCACACAGGTCGGGTCGGAAGCTCGGCCCGACCCCTCTGACGATCAAAGTCAGTGAGTAGAGTGAAGTGGCGTTTGTTATCCGATGCCCCTTTCTCTCCCCTAACGTGAGGTTTTTATATAGTAGCTTACTGTTCCTGATGTGCCTGTTTTACAGGGAGCGGGATCGTACTCCTGGCAACGTCTGATAGTGGTGTTGGCAT
Source organism: Musa itinerans (assembly GCA_001649415.1). NCBI lineage: Eukaryota > Viridiplantae > Streptophyta > Magnoliopsida > Zingiberales > Musaceae > Musa > Musa itinerans. The sequence goes on along the minus strand of LVTN01000443.1, from coordinate 151,078 downwards.
GGCGTGAAGGATCGGGCCTGAGCAGGACGTTAATGTGCCTCGGTCGACATTCCGGTCCATTTGACCAGGTGCTATCGGGTCAACCGAAGCGTGAGGCGTCATCTGGGGCAGCTGATGTCAGCCCGAATCTTATCGCTATTATTATCCGCATAGAACATGATGGCGTTGATCCCAGTGAACTGCTGGAAGACCTGCATTGCAATGGAAGACCTGCATTGCAATGGCGATCACCAGCTGCGGCCGGCTGGATCGCTTCATGAGGTTCCTGAATGGTTGCTTCACCTGTAGTGCCATCTCGCACGCGTGCAGGATCTCTTCGTACTCTCCCAGTGAACTGCTGGAAGACCTGCATTGCAATGGAAGACCTGCATTGCAATGGCGATCACCAGCTGCGGCCGGCTGGATCGCTTCATGAGGTTCCTGAATGGTTGCTTCACCTGTAGTGCCATCTCGCACGCGTGCAGGATCTCTTCGTACTCCGCGTTAACGTTATCGGTCCCCCTAATCTTCTTCAGCATGGCCAGACCTTCCATCAGCTGCTCGCGCTCGATGTCGGTGTCTCCGCGATCACCATGGAGCCCAAGCAAAGCATGGTCGCCGGCACGCCGGCCAAGCCAAGAGCGAGTCTCCACCCCCATGGGTGGATATTGGAGACGAAGTAGTTCACGATGTTCGCCACGAAGATCCCGATCGTCACGTCGAGCTGGAAGAGGATGTTTAGGGCTCCTCTGATATGGACTGGTGCGATCTCCGACAAGAATAGAGGAACAGCCTATAGGAAGAAGAATGCATAGTAGAATGGAGTTTGAGGAAAGATGTATAGCGAGAGAGAGAGAGTCTAGACCGATATTTAAGAACCTGATTAGCGAATCCAACACCAACTCCGAGGAGAATTCTTCCTACGATCAGCATGGCAATGTTCCGAGCAGCTGCATTGAGGACGACACCGACCAAGAAGAACACTGACGCCGCCTGCATCGTCAGCCGCCGGCCATGTTTGGTCCACAGCTTGGAAGCTACAAAGCTGGACACCAAGGCGGCAAGGTACAGGGACGAAGTGAACAGCTGAAGGCCTTGGTTGTCATACTTGCAGTAGTTGTCTTCCTTGGCTTTGTGCTTCCTCTCATAGACCGCAGGGAAGAACTCCTCCAAGAAGTCATCCATAGATGTCACTCCCCCTGCAGATCATACAAATCCAACAACCAAGTTTCAAATCCATGAAAACCCTAACAATGTCTGCATGCATGCAACCATCTCTTTCTCTTCGTCTCTCTCCTCCAACCACTGTCCATTAGGCTTGCGGATCAACACTAGACAATCAAATGAGAAATGGAAGTCATGAACCTGATATTCCAATGTCATAGCCAAACATGAGGCCTCCAGTAGCTGCAATTACTCCGCAGATCACAACATAGATTGTGATCTTGCCCTCGAATTCCTTCGCACCATTAGACCCTGCATTCGACATCACAATAGCCGGCATCTTGTTCTTCGTCTCTCAGCTGCAAGATAGGTCGAGAAAGAGGAGAAGATGACACTTGAACATGAAGCAGACGATGGGGGTGTGTGTGTGTATATATGGAGAGAAGTCTTCAAGAGAAGCCGACGCAGAAGAATGTTGGATTGTGATGGCTGACTGGAATCTAACGACGAGTGACCAATAATGGTGATCATGCTCTCACATAGGAGTGCAATTGTTTGGCTTTTTTTGGTTGTCCTTGTCTGTCCTAACCATGTAAACTAAGTTAAAGATATCGTTAATAGGATTTCCTACCATTACAGATAGAAAAGTAAGTACATGAGTTGTGTTTGGGATAGGTTTGACTACTTCAATGGTTAGCCATATTTGTATTTAAGGTTAATTTCATTTGGATATTGGTTGCATTGTTATTCCTAAGATAGAAAGTAGGTCTTATTTTTGGGTAGCCATTTAAGATACTAATTTTATTATTTTGGAAGGATAAGGATAAGAATTAGTAACCATAATGGAGTGTTAATGGCCTGATTTTGTCAACATGCATGAGATAATTAGTTATAAATATCTATATTAGTTAATCGTGAATAGCAATTATAAGTTGGGTAACTTTTCGGAATATTTGGATCTTACCTTGTCTCTAAAATAAGTAATGTCGGTCTCCTTGTCTATGATACGGGTATCAATGCTCAAGTTTATGATCATAATTAATTGATTAAGATATACTAAAATTTTAATTAGATTTTGATTAAGATTATAAACCAAAAATATATATTTATGTTAAAAATATCGTAGGATATACATTAATGGGAAGGACCTTTTCTAGATTGTTTATTTTTCATCAAATTTTTTTTTCTCATTTTCCGATCCATATTTTATCAATTACAATTACTTTAAAAATAGAAAGAGAAGAAATCCGAGGTATCATGAATCATAATTTCAATCTTAGTATTAAATTTTTATATAATAATTTTATCTTTATAATGAATTCTTCATTCTTTTGTTTATCTATTTCTAATTTTTTAATGATATTTGGTTTTTCTTTTAATAGTAAATACATACTTAAGTTGAGAGCTTTATTGCTAATTCCCCTCAACTCCTAAGGTTAACTCCTTAATTAATCATTTAAAAATCATAAATTATTTCAAACTTAAAGATTATATTTAGCGATCACATGTCCTAACAAAACCTATCAGGAAATGATCCAATACATGTTTGATTATCTCTTTTTGTGAGTAAATTGGTTTACGTTCCAAATATAAATAACTTAAACACTCGAGTGTATGATGAATGAGACTCAAATGTATGGTATAAGTTCAAATGAAGATTTACAAATATTTTTAATTAAACACTAAATAAATGATAAAAACTCATGATCTACTCTAATATCATCTTAAAATTTAATTAGGTGATCACAAAGCCCAAAAACCTTAACCGGTAAAAAGAATTAAGAATCAATATATATGTGCATTAGGAACGGAAGTAATGATACGTATTTAACTTGTGGAAGAATATGCATACGCATTTGTTCTTTAACAGTACATGCATCATTGTATTGGTTCGAGTATCTAATGCTAAGACCTAATCACCTCCGAAACCCGGCTCTTAATCGGGTCGGACACAGACCAGTTTCTGGGTTGTTGTTCGTCAATCGAATTAACGGATCGGATCCGACTGATACCTCAGTGCCCGGATCCATCGGAGTCGGATCAGGGCACAACCATGCGCTCCCCTGTGCCGATATCCACAAGTACTCGCTTGTTCATCTCGGTGGTTCCCACTTTTTATGTGGAGCCCGTCTGTCTGTCCGGTAGACATACGGGTTCACGGAAGATGATTTAGTAGTTAATTATGACCACTAGTTTTTCTTTCTTGCACGTCACGCATCGAGATAATCTATATAACACGTTGCCTCCGCACGACCACGAAGAGTAAAAACCCTAAAGCCGACCCAATCCAAATCCTAGTCTTGGGGCGACGCCTCCGCGCGCATTCTGTTGTGCCCACCGGCGATCTCTCCGGCGACCTCTTGGGGCTTCTGATACTCCTCGTTCCTTCCCAACCTCGCGTTCCCGATCCCGGATTAAGGTCCAATATCTCTCGCTGTGTGTCTTGCTTTCCCATCCGATGTGGCCTACGCGGTGATAATTCGAATAATTGTAGCCTATTCTAGAAGATGAGACTTTGGGTTACGTAGATGATTAGGTTCCTCTAACCTTTCGATTTCATGAGGAAATGTTTCTGAGCGTATTTCTTGATTGCTTTTTTGTGTGGTGTTTTTGCTTTGATATCTTGATTGTCTAGTTTCATTCGGAGTACATAGAAGAAGTGAATCCGTTGATTTTGGGCTGGAAAAGATCCCTTTGTTTGGGTGTCTTCTAGCATGATTCGATGAAATATGTTCAGCTTCTTTAGCTTTGCAAAGTTTTGACTTTTTTCTTATTCGTGGTGATCACAGGTCTTTAAAGGTGTTTGCAGCCGGCCGTCATGGCTACTCGTAAGTACCAATAGCTATATTTTATGTCTAGTTGATGAAAATAAGGAAATTATTGATTTTTTTTTGTCATGAAGAAGTGTAAATTGTTTGACATTTCATTGAAGTTGGCAAATCTGGATTGCTATGTTGTGGTCTCTCTAAATTCTCGGGATATTTTTGTTCAATGCTTCTTTCTAGAAATATGTGAGCAATTACTGATGTGTAAAACCAGAGTGTCCCATGCAGATAATACATGCTTCATAGGGATGATTGCTTTTGAATATCATTAAATTTTATTTCAGTCCTATAATTCCATTTTCTTCTATCCTTGAATGGTCCTTGAATGTTGAACTGGGTAGTTTTAGCTCTTAAAGTGCTCGCTTTCTCATGTTCCCGGTTGAAGATGATGACTCCATTTTCTGCTATAATTGCCACGTGATGCATTCTTCATCAATGACAAGGAAATATGTTGTTAAATGCTTTACAACTTTAGAAGGGACCTCAAGAAGTCATCAATTAACTTTTTGCAGGGATTCAGTTTGAGAACTCTTGCGAAGTTGGAGTGTTCTCAAAGCTGACAAATGCCTACTGTTTGGTTGCAATTGGAGGATCAGAGAACTTCTACAGGTTAGTATGTTTGAAAGAAATAAAAATACAACGTTTTTATTATGCTGTAGCATTTTTATGTGTTGCTGATGATCTTACATTGGATGATTTGCAGCATGTTTGAAGCTGAGTTGGCTGATGTTATCCCTGTTGTCAAGACATCTATTGGAGGCACTAGAATAATCGGGCGACTTTGCGCTGGTGAGTGCTGAAAAGCGAGTTATCCAACTTTATGTTGTAATTTTACTTCTAATCACACATATTCCCACTTCAATGTAGGCAATAAGAAAGGACTTCTTTTGCCCCACACCACCACCGACCAAGGTAAATTTTCATTGTCGAGACATTTAATTTCTGAATCATTTTTTTTATAGTGTAATTAACTTTTAGTTGAAAGCTGATAATTTTGCTAGGTAGCTCCTTTCAATGTGTCGGACAGACATTATTACTATTGTGTTCAAAGGCATAACAAAGATTTGTAAGCTATAAATATAAATAAATAAATTAGGCCTTTGATTTTAACAATGTCCTAGATCTGGCTTTGGTTTTATTTTGGAGGTGATTTATATCCATGGTAGTGTGCAGTTCAGCTGCTTGAGGTGGATAGCTGCTAGATCAATATTGTCCCTTTTAATTTAATATGCCAATCAAAGTTTGATGGCAACAGGTGTTTATGTAAGGTTGTTTACTTGCCTATGGAGTCGATATGTAGTGGTGTTCACAGTTGGTAGTTTTGGAAAATTTCTTTTGCTTTGTCTGTTTTTCTCTGTCATGGCCTGAGACTTTACAGCATAGCTCTTGTTTATTTTCCACCAATTCTTTTGATTTCCTTTTACATAAACATTTATCTTCCTCTTCAGTATTTGTGGTTGTTAAGTCGAAGGTATCTTAAGCTTTTTAGCAGTTTTTTGAATTTTACCCTTTTTTTTTTTCATTACATGTGTTTAGGTATTCTCTGACCCTTACACTGATGATATCATACTTCTCTCCTAGTCACTGTAGTATTCGACATTGCTTTAGTGCCACTGCTGATTGGGGTATCTCATGAGTCTTTTGTTTTCATCTGGGAAATGGTTTCCTCATAAACTCTACATCATAAGTGCTTCATCGCACGCCTAGTTTGTTACCGATACCATCTTGCGACCAAAGAGGAGGAAAAGACAAGAGAAAAATAAGAGGAATGATTAAAAGCAATTAAAAGTAGGAATCCAAATTTTTAGAACTGTGTATTAGGTTTTTCTAAGGTTTATTTGTTTGTAATCATTATGATTGAAATTGCAGTTGAGGTTGTCACGGTATTTTGTTTCTGAAACTCGCGAGTTATTTGAATCTATCTATCTATGTACGTGTGTTTGTAAAATGTCTAACATATCTCCTTACTTGAGAAGGAAACTCCCAAGTTAATCTGATAAAAAGGAATCAGAAATGTGATCTTTGGCATTCAATTACTAGCAAATTAAGGATTTCCATTCTCTTTTGTAAACAAAATGACTGCTTTATGTTATGCTTGCTTTATTGTGTTTCCAGAGCTCCAACATCTGAGGAATAGTCTACCTGATCAGGTGGTTGTTCAGCGAATAGATGAAAGATTGTCTGCTTTAGGCAATTGCATATCGTGCAACGACCATGTTGCTCTTACACACCCTGATCTGGACAAGGCAAGTAATTTTCTTACTTTTAATTATCAGGGTGATGTTATCATGAGATATGAAACATCACTTGTAAGAAACTAATTGGCCTTGAAATGTGGCTTTGAATCCTTAGTATTCAGCTCTCGTCTCCTACTGTCCGTGTTCACCTATGTGGTTTAGTTGATGGCTTGTTGCTTTTCTAATCTCTAGTTGCCTCTCTTACCCTTGCATTGGTTTTTTGTTCTTTTATTTTAGGATACCGAAGAGCTCATTGCTGATGTACTTGGTGTAGAAGTATTCCGGCAGACGGTTGCTGGCAACATACTGGTTGGAAGTTACTGTGCATTTTCAAACAGAGGGGGCCTGGTAAGTCGGTGTATCGTCTGCTGAAATGAATTGTTGTTGTCATCGATTGCATCTTCTTATACGGGGCTGTTAAAACAGGTTCACCCGCATACATCCATCGAAGACCTTGATGAGCTCTCAACCCTTCTCCAAGTACCCCTGGTCGCCGGAACAGTGAATCGAGGCAGTGAGGTCATTGCTGCAGGTATGACAGTGAATGACTGGACAGCTTTCTGTGGATCCGACACCACAGCAACAGAGCTCTCTGTCATTGAAAGCGTCTTCAAACTCAGGGAAGCCCAGCCAAGCTCTATTGTGGATGAGATGAGGAAGTCTCTCATCGACAGTTGCGTATAAGATCTTGAGTGTTTGGGACGTGCAACTCTTTTGTCACTCTAGTTGTTCAAGATGTATCTTCATTTTCGTCAATATCCTCAAAACTATTTATATGCGAGTGCTTGGTTTTCTTTGTAACCTAGTGGAGATGTTAAGGAGACGTCAACTATTTATCTATGATGGTATCTAATTCTTAGGCATGTTTGACTTAAAAAGTCAGTGATTTATGTTGACGGCATATTGTATGACCCAAGGATTTGATTTAAAGCCTAAATTTATTGACTAGCATATATGATTGTAAATGGAGAATAAATCATGTAATTGAAGTATATGATAAGGGAAAAGATGTGTAGAGCTTCACGCCAAGGTTTCTGTAACTTGATAGTTCAATTCGATTAAATGCAATTCATCAACATTCTACAACGCTTATTGGAATGCAAGCTCAATTCTATTCAATGCAATTCGTCATTCCGTAAGCCAAATGAAGATATCCTATTGCCGGAATACCCTTTCATAGCGCAAGTCGTGATAACAGTCATCATCTACCAAAAATGGACCGTCCACGTGTATAGTCCCATCGAGAATCCGACGCCACGGCACTCGAGATATTTATGGGTACAAAACCCCCTACCCCGATCTGCCCCTCGGCTTTTGTTGCGAGTACCTGCTTCATTTCTCGCTTCTGCTCCTCTGCCTCCACGATCAGGTACGGAACCCTGGGTTCCATTTCCCGATTCTTCCGTCTTTCCATCTCGATGTGCCCGCGTCGTGTTCTCCGATCGTGATTTCTTCGTTTTCTGTTGTTGCGGCAGCGATCATGTCGGACGAAGAGCATCATTTCGAGTCGAAGGCCGATGCCGGAGCGTCCAAGACCTACCCGCAGCAGGCTGGAACGATCCGCAAGAACGGGTACATCGTCATCAAGAACAGGCCCTGCAAGGTTCCTCATCCACTCCTCACAACCTCTGCTCTCCTTTGATGCACTTCTGGATATATGGTTTTGGTGATCTGTCGTATATACCTTGGAATCTATCTCATGATCGTCTCTTTTCTGGGCTATTTCGGTTTTGATCGGGATGTCTTGGGCTTTAATCTTCTTTTATCCAATGTTTCTGGTGAGTTTCCAACTTTTTTCTGCAACATGCAACTATGGAACATCAATTGAGATGTTGTTGTGATGATTCAAGGTGGAATTTGCACGGTCTTGGTTCATATCTTCTGGGCATGTAGTGGCTATCGATTGAAGGTAGTGGAATGTATGTCAACGAAGAATTGATGGATGACAGGATCTGGAGAAATTCCTGTTCACAGTTTCTTTACGAACACTTTTAATCCAATCTGAACGCAGTTACACACATTGCACTTCCACGAAGTGAAGAAAATCCTAATTCTTGTACATATTGGAAGAACAAAAACTCGTGCAATCCTCCTCATCCGACATGGACTAACAGTCGAGGAAAACTAGTGGTGCTAACTCACAGGATTTATCTTTCCTGAGTTTTTTGGTGAAGTATGCAACCTTATCGTCTCCTTGCCTTGTGGAATTCTTTTTGTTCCACGGTCGTACTTCTTTTCTTAGGTATAAATGTGTTTCTTCTTTTTAGGTATTCCGAGGCCTGCAGAATTTTTGGGATTTTTTGCTCTAAAGGTCATCCATGTGGTGATATATGATGTCAACCTGGATCATCTACATGATTTGTGTCTCTGGAATAATGCACCATATTTGTTGTTCAATCATACATGCTATTTATGGCTTTATAGTAGTTCACTTTACTTGTTATTGTGATTATAAACTGCTTCATTCTCTCATTGTTTTATAGGTTGTTGAAGTGTCAACCTCCAAGACTGGGAAGCATGGTCATGCAAAATGTCACTTTGTTGCCATAGATATCTTCAATGCAAAAAAGCTTGAGGATATTGTGCCATCTTCTCACAACTGTGATGTATGTTTCTTGATATATTATATTTATATGTGTTAATTTGAATTTGTATGTATGTATTTGAATTTGTTTGGTTTATCTGCAGGTTCCACATGTCACTCGAACTGATTATCAACTGATTGACATTTCTGAAGATGGATTTGTATGTTGTGATATGTTTTCATATAATGTTTCTTTCTTAATTGTTGGTTTTCTCATAACTATTTGGTTGTGTATGTTAGGTGAGCCTTCTGACTGAAAATGGTAACACCAAAGATGATTTGAGACTCCCGACTGATGAAACTTTGTTAGCTCAGGTTGGTGATGAAGATTTATTTTCTTTGCCATTTTTAATTTTTTAAAAATATGATCTAAGTTGGGATAAAGAAATTTAACTTAGTATCCAGATATTTTAGTAAGTAATGACCTGTTTGAATGTCATTTATGTTTTAAAGGACAGAAGTCTTGACTAAGAAGCACACAGTAAATGTTTTAAACAGAAAACAAACAACTTGCATTCTACAAGCAATTACGTGATGGTGGAAATATTGTTAGTTAGATATTATTGATTATGTTAATTATGTATACGGTTTGACATGATGACATTCATGATTAATGACACGATGAATATCATGAGTAACTTTTTGACATGTAGAAGTCCTCATTATTATTAATTTCCTTTCAGTGGTACCAACAGGGGAAAAGAAAGGGATTCGTTTTCCATGTAGGCTTCTGTTGTTCAATAGACAATCAATGATCACTATAATTATAAACTAAATTTATAAAAGAATGCTTTTTTGTCCATAGTGTGATGATCTTTCATGCTTTATGTACAAAATCTAAGTCATTGGTTGCTGGTCCATCATGGTAATGTGATTTAAATTATCTCAAAATATCATATAAATTTTTTGTGACATTTAGTTAGAATCCAGACATTTTGCACTATTCTGGATGCTTGCATTGCTTGCCCTATCTGTAGTATCAACACCTTTATGTTGGTAGTTACAAATTTGCTCTTGGCTCAGAATAGCTGGAAGTTCTTTATGTTATCTGAATTGCTGAAGCTTATGTGTTAACACATCATCTATATTTGCTCCCTTCATGGGCTTTGCATTGCAGCAAGGATCCCTTATTATATTTCTGCTGACTATTTGAGTTTGAGAATGTATGTTAAAAAAATTGCTAGCTTATTATCCTGTTATTGCTCAGGAATTTGTGATCAACTTGGTCTGGAGTTCAATCTGTGTATGTTTGTTATTGGTGTGAACGCACTTGCTTTAAGGATGCATTAGTTTGCAATGAATGTTAGACTGGATTCTTCATAACTTTCACAACAGTTTTTCAAGTCATTGTGAGTCTTATGGTCAGTTGACGACCTGGAACCACAGAGGTTCCAAACCGGAGATTGATGCTGGAACTAGGATTGCCCTTTGTGTGTCTGGAGGAATGATGGTGGATGGAGGATGAGGATCTGTGAAGTCAAACCAAGTCTCCACGAGCCTTTGTTCTTGCAACAAAAGAACAGCGTCGGGTGTACTGATGGGTCGGTCCTTCCAATGCCTAAATCAGTGGGTTTGTTTGGATAGAGGGCAGGGAGAATGACGAGAGAGAAGAACTTGGGCTATTGTCAAAGGGCCTTCTATTTGTCGTCAGGGGTACTTAACTGCCTACATGTAGGGAAGTATTCCATTGACCATTCTTGATTCGGAGAATACTTTCCGTTGTGGTTGATGCTGATGTGGTGAGTTCAATATGCCAATTAATTTTGACATTCAATGTCCAAATGTCAAGTTAGTGTGGGATGCACAATTTTACCTCTATCAGTCTTCTAAATTCTCATGGAAGGTAAAATGAGGTGCTACCAGGATTGGGGAAGAAGGCAGATGTGTGGGAATTGGAAGCCTGGAGGAGAGGAATAGGAATGGAGGAGGCAAGGCATTGGTCAATGGAGTGGGGAAGGAGTATTGCATGGAGGAAAGTAGTGGCATTGGAAAAAAAAAGTATAAATGATTAGGTTTTATAAACCCTATAACTACAAACACATTTATAAATCCCACCTGTCATCTTAATCTTTCCTAACAGTTTATTTGACCATAGGTTTAAAGGGTACACGAAATATTTTACTGTCTAAATCTTGATGGACTGAAGATGAACATGTTTCTTTTTCTGTGTTCGGATCATCTGAGAGATGAAAGTTCTTCTATTTGGAATGGCTTAGGTTGCTAGTGAACAAGCTGAGATTTGAGCTGAACTTGCACTGAGATATACTTGTATACCTAAATGCCTGTGTTATGTTGGCTTTATGATCCTGTTAAAATTTTTACAACGATTCTGTTTGTCTTTGATTAAAAAGGTTTTCTGGGAATCTAATATTTTTTGCCTGAAATTATGTTTAATTTTTGCCAGATCAAAGATGGGTTTGCAGAGGGAAAAGATCTGGTTGTTACTGTGATGTCTGCGATGGGTGAGGAACAGATTTGTGCTCTGAAGGATATTGGCCCCAAGTAGTTATTGTCTGTTGGGGGTCCAATTTAAGAGGTATATTGAAAATTTATGAGACTTGAAGGAATATTGGATCTTTATTCTAAGAGATGGTGGTGGAATGCATTATGTTAAAACTCCTGTTGTGGTGTTTCTACTGGTACTTCTATATTGTTTTAGTTGTCTTCTTTTGGCAAAGTTATCTGAGGCAAGTTCTTGTATAAACAATGTGTTTTTTCTTATTTATAAAAGAATATCTTTATCGATGTATTTAGTATCTCATTTATGTTGCCATTATTTGTCATGATATATAATCACAAGTGGCTTGTAGTAAATAAAAAGTATTTTTCAGGTTGGGCTGTCATCACTGTGGCAGGTGGTCAGAAAGTGACCTGTTATCTGTTGGGCTTCGGCGGTCGTTTGGATGAACTAGCTCCCCTTGAACCATGTAAGGTGAGCACTGTTATCAAAGTTGTTTCTCTAGTAATTAAGATCAATATCTTAGGTAGGCTCAATGTATGTGAATTCTGAATATAATGATCATCTTGGTATGCTAGCAGCTATCTTTGTACTCTGTGCTCTTGTTGATGTCAAGATTATATATAGTGAACTGTGTGCACGTGATCCTAGAGATAGTCGTGCATTGATGATCGCAGTTATTATGTATAGCACCTCAGTGGGTGAATCAGCAGTTCGGTTGTGCTTGAATCTTGGTCATCAACAAGAAAGTTCATTTAAAAATGTGTGCATCTAGAACTTTCAGTGGAACCTTTTTACAAATTTTAATTATTTTGATATTTGATAAAGTCAAACATTTAAACCTCAGGTTTTTTTTGTTAATCAGTTTTGTTGCTAGCCTCTTTTTTGTGTCATCTCTGATGTGTGGTGGTAGTGTTTCTTGGTTTAGGACTTTTTTAACATTTTGAACCGCAAGATAAAAATTACCTGCCAAAATTTGAAGGATTTGATGCAACTTCGTGGCATTCGTCACAAGTTGATCATGTATACGATGTGGCAGCCGATTTACTTTTACGCAATGACGCAGTTATCACAGAAATCTACGATATCACATGTGGTAATAGACGGCAACGCACGTCAAGCCAGAAGAAAAAAATATTGAATGTTCAAGTTGTCATTACAAAAGAAAGAACACCTGAACCATGTCTAAATAGATACAAGGCACCGGAGAACTGCCTAAAATGAACGCAGGCGTCGGATAGATACATAGGAAACAATGACTTCAAATGAAGTCGGGACTTCTAATGACTTGAATTGTTTGACGTGCTTGGAAAGTAGTACCACGAGGTCATTCAGCCTTTCACCTCCCTTGGCACAGGGGATTTGCCATCAGCGTGGAGTCGTCATCGGTCAAGGCGTATACGTCGTCGCCGTTGCGGGCGGGGCTTTCCAGGGGAATGTTCGCGGCGCTCTTGTCGGCGGGGTCGTCGCTGGGCTGCCCCATGGAAGCCTCCTGGAGCTGCAGGGCATACTCCAGGTTCCACAGGACGTCTCCCATGGACGGCCGGTCCACTCCGTGCTCCGCCAAGCACTTCTCCGCCGCCTCTACGTACTTCTTCAGCGAGGCGGAACTGATGGTTCCCACCAGGTGAGGGTCGACGATCTTCTCCAGCTGGCCCTTGCGATGCCACTGCATCGCCCACTCCGCCAGGTTCACTTGCTCCCTCGGCAGGGCCGGGTTGAGAGCGGGCCTCGCGCAGAGCACCTCGAACAGCACCACCCCGAAGGAGTACACGTCCGACTTCTCCGTCAGCTGCTGCCGCCGGAAGTACTCCGGGTCGAGGTACCCGAAGCTGCCCTTCACCGCGGTGCTCACGTGCGTTTGCTCCAGGGAGGGGGCCGCCTTGGAGAGACCGAAGTCGGCGACCTTGGCGACGAGGTTGTCGTCGAGCAGGATGTTGGTGGTCTTGACGTCCCTGTGGATGATGCCCTCCGACGCGCCAGTGTGGAGGTAGTGCAGGCCTCGAGCGGCGCCGATGCACACCTCGAGCCGCTGCTTCCACGAGAGCGGGGTGTGGCATGTGCCGCCGTAGAGGTGGTCCCTCAGGGGTCCCTTGGCCATGTACTCGTACACCAGGATCATCTCGTTGTTCTCATCGCAGCAGCCGATGAGGGAGACGAGGTGGCGGTGGCGGAGTTTCGACAGCATCTGGATCTCCGTCTGGAACTCGTTGATCCCCTGCTCCGACGACGGGTTCCCTCGCTTGATGGCCAGTTTGGTTCCGCCCTCCAGCGCGCCGATGTAGACCTTCCCGAACCCCCCGACGCCGATCACCTCCTTCTCATCGAAGTTGTTGGTCGCCTCTTGCATCTCGGCCAGGGAATAGATCTTGCCCAGGCCGATGGCGCCGGACGCGAAGAAGCTCGAGTAGCCGCTCTTGCTCTTGTGGGATCCATAGCGGTTTCGGGAGCTACCTCTGCTGCTGCTGTTGCTACTCGTGAAGGTCGAGTGGCTCATGTGGAGGGGGAGGAGCCACGACGAGAAGCTGTTGGTCTTCTCCCAGTCCGCCGGCCGCCGCCTCCACCGGAAGAACATCACTGCCACCAGGGCCATCGCCATCGCTCCCAGTGCGAGCCCCACGCCCGAGACAATCCTCCTCGCGAGGCTCCCCGAGGCTGAGCCGCCATGGTACGATCCATCGACGGCGAACTGCCCGTCGAGGCTGCCCGCCGAGTTGCTCATCTTCATGACCTCAATGCCGTTGAGGATGGCGTTGGAAGACCCGGTTCCTGAATCAGCCGTCGGGCCGACCTGCACCGTGATGGTCTCGTTGATGATGGTGGTGGCGTTGATCACGAAATCCTTGTAGTAGGCCACCGCGAGGGCTGTGGTCGCCGTCGAGAGGTCGAGGCTGGAGACCGCCGTCAGACCATTTAGAAAGACGTTGAAGTAGAGCTCATTGAGGCTCTTGCTGACTATGTCGCAGAAGTGCATGCGGATGAGGTACGAGAACGCCGAGTCGGCGCCGAACTGCCACGTTAAGTTGAAGTTTTGATCGACGGTGTTCGAATCGGCCATCTCTCTGGCGCTCGTGTAGACCGCGCTGGGTGCGATCAGCGGCGTGACCGATCCGTCGTCGGGGTACTTGACGGTGCTGGTCGGCACGGAGACGTTCTGGGCCGCCGCTGCCACTTTCAAGAACTCGGCATCGGTTTGCCACGTCCGCGACAGCGTATCGTTCGCGGATCCGATCACCGGGCCCCCAACGTTCACCCGGTGCATGACCTCAAGAGAATACTTGGAGACGCCGGTGAATTGACCCTGGGGAGAGATGCCTGTGGCCGCGTCGACGATGAGGTTGTCGGGCGCAGACACGACCTCGATGGCGTTGATGAACGCGATACGGCCCTTCCTGGGGGAGAAGACGAGCGACACCCTGTCGCGGTCGACGGGAATGAGGTACTCCTTGTGGAACGGGGAAGGCGGGGCTGGCGGGCGGAATTCGTGGAGGAGGACGATATCGTCGGTGCTGACAGTGAAGGCCGCCGACATGAGGTTGTAGTCCGCAGCGGGGAACGGGTAGAAGTGAAGGCGGACCCAGTGGCGACCGGGCTTGGAGATGAAGAAGCTGAAGGTGGACTCCGCCGGGAAGACCCTCGCGGTGAGGTACAGCGGGGACACCGACGTGTTCGCCGTCGAGTTGACAGCGACGACCTTCACGTCTTCATCGGTCGAGAGGAAGGAGGAGGACTGGGGGTCAGAGCGGAAGACGCGGCCGTCGTCGAGCTGGGTGCTCTTCGGCGCGCCGCAGTCGAGGAGGTAGCTGTCGGAGGGAGAGAACCTCACGGGCGCCGAGGCGGATCCTCCACCGGATCGGGCGCAGGCAGAGGAGAAAAGGGAGAGCAAGAAGACGAGGGAGAAGAATGGTGTTCGCGCAATTGTCGCCGTCGACGCCCCATATCTCTCAGCTCCGGTCATCTCATCAGCTTGCTGCGACACAGGAAATCAACCGGCGTGCATGGGGAGGGCCGGCGAGCTCCTGCGTCAGTAGAGGCGGCAATGGGAGGGGGTCAGGTGCACGATGACCGGGGAAGGGGAGGAGGAGATGAAATGGAGGCAGAGGAAAGGGTGGTTGGAAGCACGCACGTACGTCGTTAGAGGGTGAGGGACGAGGAAGAGCGGTTTTGGCAATACCACCATATCTGTTATCGGAAACAGAAACAAGTCACCTACCAGGAGCGGCTTCTATTTGCCTTCACGTTACTGCTACGGTTTATTTGGTTCGGACTCGGTCAAAGCGTTACGCGACCGGCTCAGCTCTTTTAACGGGACAAGAGCTATCGACACGTAATCGCGTCGCGGTGCGATTGGCTTACCAGCATGGGGGCTGTCGGCGAGAGATTTCTTGTCGGCAACCAGTCTCTCAGGCTGGTGCAGTATGGGTCGAACCTAATCCAACTCAGATCTGATTTAAACGGGCTTGGGCTGCGCTATTGCCATCACGGGTCTCGCAATCCGACCCAAACTGAATCCGGTTGAGGGCCATAACCCGACCCGCGTAGGCCACCCTTCGCCTGTCGGAAACCCTAACCGCTGGCCTCACCGCCTAGCCCGTCCTCTTTCCCTCTTCGACGGCGGCGACGGCTGTTCTCCAGGTACTCTTCTACGTGCGTAACGTCTTCACCCATCCTAAAGAGGATGACGAAAGGCCGAAAGGATGATGATCGTAGAGATTGCTTTTTCTTGGTCCGCTATCTTCTCGATTACGTTGTCGTTGATAGGAGATATGGTGTCTCGATGGGTCATTATATGTACCCTTCCTCACTGCACCTTATCCTTTGCTTCATGTTACAGACAGTACTCGAGTTTCGCAAGGTTGCTCGTTAAATGTTATTTAGTCTGCTTAGTTTCTCCAAATCTGTTGCTTCATACTGCGAACAACTTCAATTCTGGGGCTAAAGTAAACTTGTTGTCCATTTTAGATCACTAGGTTGGTGCGTGGTGCCAGCCTTCTTGATTATCTGGTTACATCGGTTGCATTGCTTCAAGAAGGAACAGATGAAGGTAATTGATCCTGTGGAGTTGTTCCAGAAGCTGTGCAGTTCCGGTGCCATGCAAAAAGGACGATTGCTGGGATTAGATGTTGGGCAGAGATATGTTGGGTTGGCTGTTTCAGATGCTGCTAATCGAATAGCATCACCTGGAAGGTTGTGTCTTTTGTATTTCCATGAATGATTCACTCATCGGCACATGTTTCATTTTTCTTTCATTATCCTATAATGATATTGCTAATTGTTAACATCAGCTGCTCCTGCAATTAGAAGACTCTTGTAGGGTATTGGTATAACATATGCTCCGAAATTAAATAGATCGTTACTCATTTTAGGAAAACTGGAAAAGCAAAGATGATGGTGCAAAAGTTGTGTGATTGAGAGCTGAACTTGTAGTCTATAAACAAATATCGGGAGCATAGATTGATCAAGAGATGTTATTTTCATGGAATCTATTTTGCTACCTCCTGCATTGACATAAGTGTAACAGGCTTATTCCACCGAAGATGTTGTATGATTTATGTTCTCGTACCATACATTGCAGCCCATATTCACAGAGATTCATTTGTTCATGTGGACCTTTTTATTAAGTAATTCTATATCACCTTTCGTGCAATATTTAGAGTCAAATGCCATAATGTTTAGGATCTTAAGTTGCTTCTTTTGGAGTACAGACTTGATTTTCTTTGATGTAGTCCTTCCTGGATCATTTCAGTTAATTTGACTGAAAAATGTAATGATTCAAGTCTAGGAATTACATTTCAAGTCTAGGAGCCTATCATATTTTATTTTATCTGCTTAGCAACTTAACTGCATATCTGAGTGCCTATGCATTTGCATTGGTGTCTTGGATTAAAACTTATGTCAAATAGTTTTATATTTTAGAATTGGCATCCATACGTTTGCTGATAGAGTATACCAACATATCTTTCGTTCTGTATGTTTTGCATATATTTTTTCTCTGATGTTATGCAGTTTTGTGATTTATATACAATAAATAACTTTGGATTTCTGATGCAGTGTCTTAGTCAGGAAGAAGACAAACATTGATATCATGGCTAAAGTTTTCCAGAAGTTGGTATGTGGACCGATACCTTTCCTTGGTTCCTAAGTTGCAGTAAACAGTCTGATTAGGTTCTGGTTGAAGTAAGCAGTTTGACGAACATTTAAAGCATTAAAGCAAGCATTTGCCTCACATTCAGTTCTCTTTCACAGGTTTCTCAGCATTCTCTCGTGGGATTCGTTGTTGGTTATCCATTCTGCTTGTGGGGTCAATCAAGTGTAGAGGTACACTGTTTATGAAATCTTATGTTTTGAAGCTTGAACCTTCTAATCCCTGATTTTCTGATTGTGCTTTGGAGAAGGCTGTGCAAGTTAGGCTGTTCATGGAGGATCTACGCAACACAGGGAGACTTAATGGCCTAACCTACACATATTGGGATGAAAATTATACCTCAAAGGTGGGCTCAGAAATGCCATCTGCCAATGGTGATGTTGCAGGGAAAATCTTTTATGCTAATGATTGGTTGCTTTCAGTGTGTGGAAGCCCTGTTAGAGCCACTGGATCTAAATCCAGTGAAATCAAAAACAATGAAGGACAAATTTGCTGCTGTCGGAATACTCCAGGTAAACTGGTACCAAGTGCTATATACTTCTATTTGTTCTGTCTCCTGCATCACTTGAAAGTAACCATGAATACCCATAGCATCATTGCATGCATATTGATCAATCTAATTTGTTGAGCATATACTAAAAAACTCTCATTGTTTAGTTAACTGCTGCCCGGGTAATTTGTTATCTGGATTTAATCCTTTGGTGGACTAAAATGTGTGGGATCTGCGTCTTCCGTTTTTGCCAGCTCCAACTTTGTTTCACTTTTTTATATCCAGAAGTCTTTTCTGGTTATATGATCTTAAAATGTTGAGGTGGATCTTTCTGAGCAGGATTTCCATCTTCCTCTTAATCTTGTATTTGGGCCACAGAACAATACATTTGCTGACATGTTTTTTTCTCTGCCATCTTACTAATAAAACACCATTATGTACAGAATAGTATTATTGATTCTCTTTGTGTGAAGGAACATCGAGAAACATCTTATTGGTTTTTACTTTTTCTTTTTTCTTTTTTGAAAAACAATAGTTGAGTGAAGCTCACCAATCTTAGATTACTGTGCTGAGATGGATAAAACGAATTATCAAAATAGCAATGTTGTGATGAAGAATAAATAACCATGTAGGTGAAAGTATGATGTTAAGCAGGCTTTGATTGATACTGAATTGACAGGGATATCTGGACAACATGAACAGGAAATTGAGATCAGGAAACTTGGCTAGAGAGTGATGCAACACCAGGAGGGACATGAAATGAAACAAAAGCATGCAAGTTCTACTACTGGTTCTGAAAGCATCTCAGTAAAAGCCATTAGTAGCTTCTTAGAAGAAAGCCACAAACAGATGGTATGTCCCAAGGTATCAATGACGAAGAAAGTGCTTTAGCGTATTGCTTGTTTGTCTCTTCTACTGGTTGGATGAGGGAGTCTAACGATGTACACTAAAATATCATTTCTTCTACACTTTCGTTCGCAACTAATAGTGTTTTTTTGTATGCAGAGATGTAAGACTTGGAAAACTATTGGAGTGTTGTGAATTGCTCACGATTGGTAGGAATGTTTCACTACGTTTTCCACTACATTTTTGAATGTTGGTCGCTATAACCACCAACAAAAAATTCTCCTCGGTACACTCCCACTACAAAAAGTCCATCGAAACCCTATATGACTTATTTTTGTTGGTTTCTATTACACTTATAATTTTGAAATATAACGGGTCTTAAAAGATCATTGAGATTTTCAAGTAGTGATTCAATTGTTTTTTGTGAAAGTTAGGAGAGGTAAATTAATTATCTAATTAAGCATTCAACATCAGTCATTATTATGTTATAGCAAACTAATTATCTATAAATTTTTTACCCATGTGAAGTCTCTTATGCCTTCATTCTCCACCTTCGTCACACCTCTCTTCATAACCATCACTTTTAGCAGCCAAAGGAGGTGTTAAGTCAGTCTCTGATTATCTAGTTCGAATACTAATTTGAAACCAATTAGCGTAAGTTTATCTTATGCTCAAATTTTGAGGATTCAGCTTGTATTTGAGAGAGAGAGTCTATCTCTCGAGATGTACTTAGAGAGTCCTTTTAATATTAAGCTCCAAATATCATTACTTCTACAATAGGTGTCGGTTATGGGGACTCTTCTAAACTTAACTATGGTCGTGTTGTGCTTCATGTTAACGAATTGGTTATATGACACTAAGATGTTGGATATGTGACGTTGAGACGTTGAGGTGTTGGTCATGTGTCTATGAGATGTTGGACACATGATGCTAAGGTGTTAGCCGCATAGTTCCAAGGTGTCGATCACGTGTCTATAAAGTGTGTAACACATGATGCTGATGTGTTAATCATATGTCTACCTAATATCACTTGGGGACGCACCATATGTTAAGTCATTTTTTTTATTGTCTAAGGGTCGTTCTTCTGCTCTTGTCACAAGGTGATTCTAATCGACATCATCAATGCTTATATAATTGTTTCTAACTATGTAAAAATCTATAAAACTATATCATGGGTGCTCTTGAAAAGGCTCATATGATAAGTAAGATTTTGAGGATTTGGAGGACTTAGACTTGTATGAAGGCTAAGATTTTGAGGATTTGGGGGACTCCACTTGTATTTGAGAGAGTGTGTGTATCTCTCAAGATGCACTTGGGGAAACCCACAACAAATGTTGATTATGAGTAAGGTGTCGATCACGTGTCTATGAGATATTAGACACATGATGCTAAGGTGTTAGCTGTGTGGCTCTAAGGTGTCAATTACATATTTATGTCAAACATGTGACGCTAAGTTGTCGGCCACATGTCTACCAAATACTAATTCGGAGCTGCTTGGGATCATTTGTCTACTCTTGTCATGAGGTGATTCCAATCGATACCATCATATCCAAATGTGTCGAAATTTATAAAACTACATCGGGGGTGCTCCTGAGTGGACTCATTTGATGCCCAAGTTTTTGAAGATTCAGAGAGAGTCTCTTTTCAGATGTACACAGGGAGCCCCTTTTTATAATAAGCTTTAAGTATCATTGCTTCTACGATAGGTATTGATTATGGAGAAAGTGGTGCATCTCTTTCAGGCTTAACTATGGTCGTGTTGTGCTTAAGGTATTTGTCATGTGACATTGAGGTGTCAAATACATGTCTATGAGATATTGGACACGTGATGCTAAGGTGTTAACTGCATGCCTCTAAGGTGTCGACCATGTGTCTATGAAGTGTCGAACACATAACACTGAGGTGTCGACCACATGTCTACCTAATATCACTTGAGGATGCACGACCTGTTAAGTTAGTTTTTGATTGTGTAATTCGAATACTAATTCGGAGCTGACAAGGATCATTCTTCTGCTTTTGCTATGAGGTGATTCCAGTTGACACCATCAATCTTCATCTAATCGTCTCCAACTATATCATAGTCTGTAAAATTATGTTGGAAGCACTTTCGACAAAGCTCATTTGATGGTTAAGTTTTTGAAGATTCAGAGGACTCAACTCATATTTGAGAGAGAATCTCTCGACATGTACTTGGGAAGCCCCTTTTTATAGTTAACTATAAATATTGTTACTTCCATAACAAGTGCCGGGGAAGGTGGTGCATCTCTTTCGGCCCTAACTATAGTCGCGTTGTACCTCATGCTAATATTAAGGTGTTGGATATGTGATGCTAAGGTGTCAATCACGTGTCTATGAAGTATAAAGTGTCAAACATGATGTTGATATGTCGGCACATGCCTGTCTAATACTAATTAATTCAAAGTTGATTGGGGTCATTCTTCTGCTCTTGTCATGAGGTGATTACAATTAACACGTGTGAAGCATCATTGCCACCATCTCTGCCTATAAGCATACAATCTCGATTGTTGTAAGAGATTTGTCAAGATTCAGTTCCTTGTATTTCATAATGATGGCCTAACGTCTAGCCAATGTAGGGCCATCAAGAGCCTCGACATGATGATTGTTCACATTATTGAGGATTCTAAAAGATTATAATGATGATCCATATAACTCTTAATCACTCTCATGCAGCCATGTAGCCCACTTCTCGAACTGTTTGGGAGCTGAATGACTGCTTAGGGAAACTAAAATTATGTTGTCCCCTATAAATAGTTGTTCATGCTCATTTGTTGTCTCATGCCTTCTAACGATTTGGAGCATTGGGACCTTGACCTTTAGACTCTTCTTCATTCTTTAATAAGGATCAAAATGTCTTATACTTTCTCCTTTTCCAACATATGAGATTTGGATGGGTCATCGATTTTATCACCACCCTAGGTGTTGGCAAGGGTTCTCGGAAGGGGTCGAAGTGATCATAACTAGGCAAGTTGCCCCTTGGGGGCTAATCCCTCGAGCGGTAGAGTCTTGCCCCCCTCAACAGACTCGTTCGACTTTGACTCTATTGTGTCGGTCTCCGACCTAGATTACATCAATGAGGCCTATCATATTTTGATCAAGTTTGAGTTAATTGTTACTTGGCCTTGTGATCGACCTTACAAGTCGCGTCACTACTTCTACACATGCATATATCCACTAGAGGTGGGAGTTCATTTTCTCATCCATTCCTTTTTTTCTAGGCTTTCCAATATTGGAAGTTCTTGCGCTATCTTGTAGCATTTGTCGGAGTGTGCCAAAGGATTTGCATTACTCTGGTACTGACCTTGTTGCTCATGTATAACATGTGCTTCATAAGTTTGACATACTTTCTCTTCATCCACTCTAGTTGCAAAGTCCAGAGGGTTTCAACCTCTAACAAAGGTTGGAAAGAGAGATTCTAATGGGTGACCAATCAACTTGAATTAGTCTATAGAAATTTTTTTTAATAACTCCTAGAGGTTGCATGGGTCAAAGAAGGAGAAGTTCTACCAAATTGCTCTCCCTTATCTAAGTCTGTCACTATCCTTCGGATGAGCAAGCAATGGCTTGTTAAGGTAGGCTTCAACCTTGCCTCTGCACCTCAGGATAAGGAGTTGGTATCCTTAGTCTTTCCCTTGATATTTGTCGGTCTAGGGACTAAAAATCAACTCTTTTGCTTGTTTGGATATATGGACCTTCATGGAAACATCGTTGAGGATAATTCGAGGCATAGAATGAAGATGCAGCAAGTCTTATCTCACCCCTTGACGAGGGCAGATCAAGAGAAGATCAAGTAAGAGAGCCACCTAATCACTAAGATTGGAGCCTCCTCCAACCCTTAAATCGAGCACCCAGGAGGAAGAGAGGAAAGCCCTAGTGAGCAAACACCAATTAAGCCCTTTGTCGTTGCCTTCTCCCCAAGCGAACAAGGAATCGCCCCCCCACCAAGGATCGAGCTCCTTGCGCCACCTATCGCAATGGTTCACATATTCAATTGCATCTTGTCTTGGGGTCAACCAATAGTACCCCTATCGAAAAATTTTGAATGCTAGTCATCATGTTCCAATGTGCTCTTTGCAAGTTCTCTTATAGGCTTTGAAAAGCATTCTGGTAGCTTCTTTGGAATATAGAGACAACACAATAATTACTTAGTGATCGTTTGTAAAGAGCTCCATTTATCATGCAAAACTATGTGTGCTTCTTCTAACCTTTTTGGCCTCAATCAAATCATATAGGAGAGTCTCGTTCTTAAGATATTGACTGATATCTCACGTTCAAGTATATTCAAGTGATATGGTAGCAATTATATTTTTGTTTGTGCTTCTCTAATTTAGTGTTTCCATGATCCCCTTCCCCATAGAGCTATCAAAACCTCTTGGTGTTAACTTTATCTGGGTGTTTGTTGTTATGTTGCCTGCTTCGGGATCCTGAGGGTCATAATAACCAACAACAAAGACTTCTTATGCATTGCCATTGCTACATGTTTTGAGGCCAAGGTTGCCTCAAGATCATGATGCTTCTTTAGGTCGATGATATGATGGTTTAGGTCGTTGGCCTTATAGTTCATCTTGAGGAGCTCATACTCCAACTATTGATTGTGCCCTCTGTAGTGTCCGAGTCTCACACACCTTGAACTACAAGTATCATGTTGAAAGAAGCACAAATAATATGTATATGTTGCCCTTACTTAGTGATATAAATTGTGATGTTTATTATTCATAAATATGATAAATAATATGCTTATATTTTTTATTTTGATGATTGAAGTACATATTTTTTAAAAATATTATTCTTAGTGTTCTACGACATATTAGTTGAGCATGCATAAACATTAATGTTTATTTTAAGTATAGTGCAATAAGTCAAAGTGTGCTAGTAGATTTGAATATAAGGTTAAGTTATAGTAATAAATATGCATATTGTAAGTAGAAGTTGCGATTGAATTTTAATTAACATTAAGTGAATCTCAAGATTTGAACGAGTTTGACCATGGTTAACGTAAGGAAGTTTAAGAGTTAAACCATGTGTATGTGGAGAATCATTCGCTACTTAGGCATGGATGGAGTAATAAAAAATTAAATAAAAATATAAATCAAAGAAGAGTTTATACTAAATGATGAAATACATAAGTAAGATTGAAAGATGAATTTAGACAAAAAATATCACCTTTATCAAACTATGTTAAACTTAATCGAGGTTGCTACAATATTATAATTATATTAGTAAAAGAAGAAAATAAAAGAAAAACTTGAAATGAAACATAATGGGATTAAACCCTAGATCTCAAGATAATCTTTAAAGCACCTTTATCTTATTTTGACATCATCATCTTTACTAACTTGATAACCCATAGTCGTTCTTTTAGCTTTTCTCATGGATGCCAGGAAACCTCGACTCTAAAGAAGATTGAGGTAAGAAAAACTTAATTCTTCTCTTGGTATGCCTAGGGTTCTAGTTTTACAAATTCTAAATCGATATTTTCAGTTATTTTTGAATAACCTATACTTCAAATTTATCTTTGATTTTTGGATATGTCTTGTATGAATATGTTATGATTGATTCTAAGGCATCTAATATGACTTTCATATGAGATCGGTGCATAAAATTATTATTTTTTCAATTTGAAGTACTCAAAATCTTATTTTCTGATTATAGATTATATTAAAACTAAATTAACGCATTAGGGATATAATTAGGCTTTGTCCTTTTCATATGTTTTAAAAAGTTTTCTTGGGGTTATGTGAGATTTGGAATTAAGTGAATACTACTTTTGTGTACTAAGATATAAGATTTATGAGTTCAGACAGTCCCAACCTAATTTTGGTAGAATAGAACAGGTATTGATTCTAATTATAAGTTCCGATAGTCCCAACATAGTTTTAGTATAACAAAATAGGTATTGAATTAGAACGGCAGTTTAGCCTCCAAATAATTTTATTTTAAACTAAAATTTGGTGTATATTTAGTTTTATATATCATCTAGTTTTCTACAAAATTTCATGATAATTTTAAAATCGTTTAGTCAGCTAGAATAGTGAAGTTTCATAGAATGATACAATACTAACTAATTTATTTGATTTTAAAATAAATTATTGAAAAATTGGTGGAATATAGATAATTTTTTAAATTTAAGTATAGTTTATTTTATGAAGGATTTTATGATTTTTTAATGGATTATTTTAATAAATTATTATAAATCAATAATTCAAGAGGTAGGGTTCATAATTAAGATATCTTGTAACTCTATGCTCCTAATTTGATAAATGTATCACTCCCCATGACACTTCATCGTTAAAGAACATGGTCTTTATTGACATCTTTATTTTTAAGTTTAATAAAGTAAGTATAAGTTTAATTTGCTACAAAATAATAATTATATAAATTATTGTATTCATAATAAATTTTAAAAAATATATTTCGAATGATATGATTATCATGAACTAGACATAAACTAAATGTCAATGTACATATTTTGTAAGTATAAAAATATATGAATTACGATCAAATGTATTGTATACATACATATATGATAGTGTGCGGTGTGGGAGTGAACGAATATGTTACGACGTACGATGCATATATATGTTATGGCGTGTGGTGTGGGAGTGCATGTATATATTATGATATGTAGTGTGGGAATGCATGCATAGATTATGACGTGCAATGTGGGAGTGCACGTATATATTACGATGACTTGTAGTGTGGGAGTGCACATATATATTATGATATGGAGCATAGAAGTCTATGATTTATTATGTTTCCTATATATGCATATAAGCATTTTGAATTATTCTAAGGTAGAATTGTATCTCTTTATTTGGTATATGCTATGTTGTAGGGTATATTTGCTAAATAAATCATAGGATGTGGTATTTACTGTTAATTGTCTTATGCCGATGATTTTGAAATATGATATATATAACATGATACATACTTACCTGAATGAAATTATAAATGATTCGACACTCATACCATATTTAGGTGCTCAACTAGATAGACACTGCATTGTTGAGCATCAACTAGTAGGCCCTCCCATTAGGCCACTCAGGCCTCAAACCCTACCACCCCTTGCGTGTCAACGAATTCCTTCATTAGCTCTATCATCTCATTATGGAGGTGGTCAAGTTTGATCATCATGTGGTTAATGAAACTTTTTTATTTGTGCACTAGGTCAATTAGCCCCATGATGTAGTGGTTATGCCTAAAAACATGAGGACCTAAAGGTTATCCAAAAGAGATCTCGAGCTACATGTGAAAAGACATGTCTATCATGACCTCCAAGGGTTATCATTGACTTCTTCACTATAGGAAGAATCAATTATCCACAATAGTATCAAGCCAATGTATCTCTATACTCAATTTTTTTGGACCCACGATAGTATCATTGGCCTTCTTGCACACCGCACACGTGAAACAAATCACAAGTCTGGATAATATTGGCATGGCAATATTCCTTGATGAAGGCGATAAAATAGCATCATGAGTTAGGTATCATTTGAAAATGCAAAATCTGTTAGGACCGGAGTGGCACTAAGAGGGGGGGGTGAATTAGTGCAGCGGATTAAAACGTCGGTTTTGACAATCTTTCTCACGATAAAAAAACCGAACTCGGAAAGCTTAACTTGAATGCGTATTCATGAAGATGTGCAGCAAAGGTAATAAAGTAAGTATGAAAGTTTGCAGTAAGATAAGCTGCAACAAAAAAATCCTGCCCAGAGAAACGGTAGTTTATAGTGGTTCGGTCAATCGTGACCTACATCCACTCCCCCGATTCCTCTTCCGTCGAGGCCACCGGCATCCACTAATGATCTTCCTTTATGTTAGAACCCTTGCAGATTCTAAACTTGGGGTTGATCTC
>LVTN01000443.1:93704-123699 GCA_001649415.1 Musa itinerans | reverse complement strand
CGAAGATCAACCTCCTTCTTACACCCCTCTTCTCCTTTTCACAGGTTTAGGAGACAACCTTTACAAGCACTCACTTCTCTCTAAACAGAATTCTAAACTTAGAATTTAGAGGAGGAGAATTCTCTTGAGATTGCAATAGTGTTTTCTTACTTTTAATCTCTTTGTACTTGTGTTTCTTAACCAGGGAAGAGAGGGGTATTTATAGGCCTCAAGTTGATTCAAACTTGGTGTCACACCCCACTGAATTTAATCCTCATTCCGGAGGTGTAAACCTAACTAAAAATTGACAATATTATAATTCAACAATACATTCCAGGATCCAATCACACATTTGAGGCCACTAAGAAAATACTCAAGTCAAAATCCACTTATATAATCCACAATTCATAAAACCTGTGTAGTTTATAATCATACTATTATATCACTTAATGATTCACAAAATCCAAAACTAACTCAACTAAACCATAAACACATAATAAATTCATAAGCCTGGCAATCCATACAATCACAAAACCAACATGTACTACATGTTTATTGTTAGGACCGGAGTGGCACTAAGAGTGGGGGGTGAATTAGTGCAGCGGATTAAAACGTCAGTTTTGGAAAATCTTTCTCACGATAAAAACTGAACTCGGAAGTATTTAACTTGAAAGCGTGTTTGTAAAGGTGTGCAACAAAAATAATGAGGAAGTAAAGCACATAAGAAGGTTTGCAGTAAGATAAGCAGCAACAAATAGATGTAAACCAGAGAAGACGGTAGTTTATAGTGGTTCGGTCAATCGTGACCTACATCCACTCCTCCGATTCCTCTTCCGTCGAGGCCACCGGCATCCACTAATGATCTTCCTTTACTAGGCGAAGATCAACCTCCTTCTTACACCCCTCTTACAACCTCTTACAAGTGGTTCACCCTTTTACAAAGATTTCAATGAAAAGAAAGGAGTGAACACTCAAGCTATTGAAAACAAGACTTTTCCTAAAGCTTCTCTCAACTTCTAACTTCTCAAAAGGTTGCTTTCTCAGCTGAGATTTGAGGGGTCTTTATAGGCCTCAAGAGGATTCAAATTTGGGCTCCAAAAATTTGAATTCTCTTAGGTTCCCGATGCTGGAGGTGCCACCGCCCAGCCAGGCGGTGCCACCGCCCAGCCAGGCGGTGCCACCGCCCAGCCAGGCGGTGCCACCGCCCAGCCAGGCGGTGCCACCGCCCAGCGCTCGGGTGCTGGGTGGTGCAACCGCCTAGCCAGGAGGTGCCACCGCCCAGCTCTCGGGTGGTGGGCGGTGTAACCTCCCAGCCCAGGCGGTGCCACCGCCTGGCTCTCGGGTGCTAGGCGGTGCAACCGCCCAGTCTGGAGGTTCCACCGCCCGACACTTGGTTTCTTGGTTGGGCTTCAAACTTAGCCCAAACCAAGTCCAAGTTTGGGCCCAGTTGGCCCCTAACCCAGATTTAGGATTAACTCTTAATCCTAATCCTAATTTCAAGTGAACTACATAACTTGAAAACATTATAAGCATGTCTTCAACCGCGAACGTCGAATCTTGTTCCGGCGAGCTTTCGGCGAACTTCCGTCGGTCTTCCGATAAACTCTCGGAAACCATTCTGCGGACTCCCGGCAAGCTCGTAGACTTCACGATTTGATCTTGGCGAGTTCCGATGAGCTTCTTCGGCAAGCTCCGATCTTTCTCGGTGAGCTCCGCGAACTTCTGACGAACCTTTTGGCGAGCTTCCGAAAAACCCTTCGGCAAGCTCCCTACTCATTCTTGGCTAGTTCCGGCAGCATTCCCGACGAACCTTCGGACTTCCGTTGAACTCTCGAACTCCCAACGAATCCTTCGTGCTTGACTCTGGCACTTTGTTTCGCTTTATGTCTTCATCGTTATCGTAGTTAATCCTGCACACACAAGACAAAACTCTACTCCGATCTAGACAATTATTACAACGCGAATTGACATTCTGTTGCCCGGCACGTCATTGGTTGGCGCTTCGTCCGATTCTTCAGCGCATCGTCCTCTCTTGCGGCTTGTTGCCCAATCGGCGGTTGACCTCCGCAACCCCGATATCCTTGGCGCAATTCCGCTCTTCTTGGCCCGATGCCCGACGTCCGAAGCCTTTTGCCGTCCAATACGTGACATGATCTCCTCCGGCACAATGTCAATTCATCCTGCGTCAACTGTCTAATTCTGATCGAGTAGACCTGCATCACTCACAATGCAATTAAACATCTAAACACAATCAATTAGTTTCATCATCAAAATCCGAGATTCAACAAAATCATCCACCACTTAAGGCATGCCGCAATAAGTGAATGGAGGGGAAAATTGAGCCCAAACTCCGATGCATCGATGTATAGGCAAAGGTATCGACATATCAGGTCAAAGGGATGTCATTCGGACTGAGGCACTTAAATATCATACTCGGTTGCAAGCAGTCTATATGCTCTGGGGTCAAGACAGAATCTTGATTATACAAACCATTCATGGTCTAAAGTTCTCTCAAGATTCATATATCAACTATTGCTTACCCCTAGAAGAGGAGGTAGTCGAGACCCCTACTAACCTTGAGCTACCTAAGGAGATAACTTCAACTCCTTCATCCACTAGTTAACTAATGGATAGGAAGGAGGATATCTTCTCAACCTAAGGTTTGAGTTGAAAGAAAAGTTTTTCAGACATCCAAAAGGCAAAATGGTAGGGGCTCAAAGCCCCCACCATCGCAAAGATGGACCTTATAGGCCTAGATCATTACCTCAATTCTAGAAGTCTCATTAATGGGTTTCTGTGCAAATTTCATATGAGCTGCCTCTTGCTTTACTTTGTCACTTTGCTGACTCAAGATTTTTTTCTCATTAAAGTGTTGATCGACGCAAGTGTTGACAATCATTGTATGCAGACTAAAGCTTATCTGATACATCTTTCTTGAGCTCAGTATCAAAATGTGTCTAATGTGCCATTCTCGAGCTAAGCATTAAAGAGTGTTTGATATGCCCTTTTCATGCTAAGCATCAAAGAGCATCTGATACGCCCTTCTCGAGTTAAGCATCAAAGAGCGTCTAATATGTTTTTCTCGAGCTAAGCATCAAAATGCATCTTTCTCATACTAAGTATTAAAATATGCTCAATGTGCTCTTCTTAGCTAAGCATCAAATATCATATGATGCATCTGAGTTAAATATCAAATATGTCATTCTTGGTCTAAGCATTGAAATAAGCCCGATGTGTTATTCTCAAGCTACACATTAAAAATGTCTAATGTGTCTTTCTTAAGCTAAGCTTCAAAGAGTACTTGATGCGTCATTCTTAAGTTAAGTATTAAAATGGACTCAATATATCCTTTTTAGAATAAGTATAATGGAATGTCTAATGTGCCCTTCGAGTCAAAGCATCATAAAGTCAATATATCCGATGCATCTTTCTCAAGTCAAGCATCATAAAACGCTTGATGTGTCCTTCTTGGGCTAAAGATCAAAGTACGCTTGATTACGCCTATACCAAAGTACACTTGATGCATCCTTCTTATACAAATACCATTAATACGCTTTTCTCAGGTTGAGCATCAAAATGCACTCAATACATCTTTTTTGAGATAAGCATAATGAAATATCTGATGTGCCCTTCGAGCATCAAAGAGCCTTCGGTATATTTTTTTTGGACTAAGCATTATAATGGAATGCACAAACACTCGATGCACCCCTTCCTCAAGCTGAGCGAGTGCTTACTCGATGCGTTAGTTGCCAAAGTGTTGAGCCATTACTTGGATGCATTTTGAATCTTCCAATCATAACTTAACATGTGGCAGCACATTTTAGCAAACGAAAACATGCCTAATTTTATATTTGACCCCATATCATAGAATATTCTCTTCAATTAAATTTATTATAAAAAAAATCCATCCGATTTTTGTAATTGAGGTCAGTTATTATTTTACTCAAAATTCTCACCTTTCATCTTATAATCGACTAAAGCGTTACAGTGATCACATTAAGGGCCATTCGATCTCGATCTTCATATAAGTTAGCCATCAAGCAAGCCTCCAAGTCCTTCTCATTCGATCTCAGTCTACTTCTAATCATATTATTAGACTTTCTACACATATAACTTCAAATCAAATCAAATTAATTTAATCATCATTTAAGTTATTTAATCTTTTAAATAAATAAAGTATAGGATTGATTAAAACTTAACTTGACATTGTAGCGACGTGGTCAAATAAAGTATAGGATTGATTAAAAAAAACAAAAAATTACCCGATGCCCTTTGCGAATCATCTTGGGCTACAGACGACGTGCAATTAGAAATAAAGAAAACAATTATTCATGGGCTTTAAGGCCCAACGAGTCCCCGTATCCCCACGAGCGGACCGTTTTCCCACTTCATTTAATATGCTTCCCTGTGTCTCGTAAGAACGCGAACCCCAAGAATGAGACCGCCTGCTAGACAACAAAGCAGGAAATGACACCAAAAGCTGCGCCCGCCACTGCTCCAAATATGACCGTTGAGTTGGTTTCTCTCTCCCTCCCTCGCTCGCTCTCGAGTCCCAACGATTTCTAGAGCCCTCGATCTAAGGATTTCTGGCCGTTGGATCGGTGATGAGGGGGCCCTATGATGGGAGAGGACAACGTACCCCAACTCCTGTCGTCTGCTTGTATAAGATGCCTGCCCATTTTGATGTGCTCTCCTGCCTCCAGCCCTCGTCATCCGTCGCTCCTCCTCCGCCTCCTCTCTCTCTCTCTCTCTCTCTCCTTTTGAAATCCTTGTCTAGGTCGGGATCCAGAACAAAGATGTGGAGTTACTGGGCTGCTGTCGCTCCACCGCCGCATGCGTTCCGGAGAAAGAGGGGGAAATCGATGGCGTTTCGTCTCCTGTTCCTCTTTTTATCTCTCTGTGCGATCTACGCCGACGAAGGTGAGGTCCATTCTATCCTCCATACCCCAAGCATCTTTTCCGGCTTCTTGGTTGAGGGATCGTTTCGCCCTTTCTCTTTCTTCACGAAATCTTCTCAGCTCTTCGTTTGATTGATGCGATTCGTTCTCGATGTACGCTTGCTTGTATGCTTCATGTTCAAAGATGCAGCAACTAATGTTTTTGAGTGACGCCGAGTTTTCCTGAGCTGTTAATTAAGACGACTATTTATATATTTCATTTCTTGCATATATTTTTTGGATTATTATTATTACGTTGGAAGGGCTTCTTTTCTTCGAGCGTACGCTTAGCTCTTTAGGTATAGGCGGAGAACGAGGCACGCAGGTCGGTGGGGCCCGCAAGAGCATCATTAAGGTTCATCGCGTGCTGCTTCGTGCTCGTTCGATTCTGCGGTGGGCTTCTTTTTGTTGTTTTTAGTCTACATGGATAAAAAAAGGGTAAGCAATGGCCGAATGCTATCATATTACCCCTGTCCCCACCACGAGATACCAAAGCAACGGTCGGTGATCCACTGCTTTCTGCTTGAATACATTATATTTATATTTTCTGTTCATGCTTCCTTTTTCTCGTCTCTGTCGGAGAATGTGGCGAAAACACTTGTGCGAATCTGTATCGACCGTCCAATACGAGTCACAAAACTTTACTGGTGGACGGTTGAGATCTACTGTCCTCCTTCACCTTTTGATTCGTGCGTTGGTCCCACGCTCAGTTGTTTCGCGCCCTTGTTCTTGTTGCTTTACAGCTGTCTTTGCATCTTGTGCCGCTGGACCACGTTAATCTGACACCAATTATAACTTATAATCATATTGATAATTGTCTGTACTTTGCGTACTTTATCACTCTCTCGTAATATTCACTAACCTGCGCCAAATTTCGGTGGTTGCGGTGGTGGGCCACGGGCAGGGGCGTACATCGGTGTCAACGTCGGCACGGCGCTGTCGAACATGCCGTCGCCGACGATGGTGGCGGCGCTGTTGAAGTCGCAGCAGATCCGCAACGTACGGCTTTACGACGCCGACCCGGCCATGTTGGCCGCCCTTGCCAACACCGGCATCCGCGTCACCGTCTCCGTCCCGAACGAGCAGCTCCTCGCCGTCGGCCAGTCCAACGCCACCGCCGCCAACTGGGTCGCCCGCAACGTCGTCGCCCACGTCCCCGCCGTCAACATCACCGCCATCGCCGTCGGCTCCGAGGTCTTGACCGCTCTCCCCAACGCCGCCCCCTTGCTCGTGCCCGCGCTACGCTACATCCACTCCGCGCTCGTGGCCGCCAACCTCGACGGCGTCATCAAGGTCTCCACGCCGCACTCCTCCTCCTTGATCCTCGACTCCTTCCCGCCGTCGCAGGCCTTCTTCAACCGCACCCTCGAGCCGGTCTTCGTCCCCATGCTCAAGTTTCTCCAGTCCACCGGCTCCTATCTCATGCTCAACGTCTACCCCTACTACGACTACCTGCAATCAAACGGCATCATCCCATTGGATTACGCTCTTTTCCGCCCGCTCCCGCCGAACAAGGAGGCGGTCGACGCCAACACCCTTCTCCACTACACCAATGTCTTCGATGCAGTCGTCGACGCCGCCTACTTCGCCATGGCCTACCTCAACGTCACCAATTTGCCGGTCGTCGTCATGGAGTCAGGGTGGCCGCACAAGGGTGACCCGACGACGGAGCCCGACGCCACCACCGACAATGCGAACACCTACAACAGCAACCTCATCCGCCATGTGATCAACAGTACCGGCACGCCCAAGCACCCAGGGGTCTCGGTGCCCACCTACATCTACGAGCTCTACGACGAGGATCTCCGCCCAGGGGTGGCGTCGGAGAAGTTCTGGGGGCTTTTCGATGCGAATGGCGTGCCGGCGTACACGCTGCACCTGACGGGGTCGGGGATGCTGCTGGCGAATGACACCTCGAGCCAGACGTTTTGTGTCGCCAAGGAGGGAGCAGACGATAAGTTGCTGCAAGCGGGGATAGACTGGGCGTGCGGGCCAGGGAAGGTTGATTGCTCTCCCCTGACGCAGGGGAAGCCCTGCTATGACCCTGACACAGTGGAGGCGCACGCTTCATACGCGTTTAACGAGTATTACCATGGGATGGGGATGGCAGTTGGAACATGCCACTTCAGCGGGGTTGCTGCTATCACCACAACAGATCCAAGTAAGCAACACAACATCCAACTTCCTTTTTCTTGCTCTTTGAACCTGTCTTTTTCTTTTAGGATTTAATTCTGTAATTCCTGAAAAACTATGACACCCTTATCTTCTTATCTAGTAATCATAGAGAAGTCAAAGTTTCTTAATTATAGAAAATCTTAAAGTGCATTAAAATCAGGACATAGTAGATTGAGCACTTCAGTTCTATGTTTTGGAACCTGGTTTAATTGTATATGCACCTACCTATGAGTAAGCAACACAACATCCAACTTCCTCTCTGGCTCTTTGTGCCTGTCTTTTCCTTTTAGGATTTAATTCTGTAATCCTGAAAAACTATGACAACCTTATCTTCTTATCTAGTAATCATAGAGAAGTTAAAGTTTCTTAATTATAGAAATCTTTAAGTCAATTAAAATCAGGACATAGTAGATTGAACACTTAAGTTCTATGTTTTGGAACCTGGTTTAATTGTATATGCACCTACCTGTGATACACAAATGGCCCAGATACTGCTATGACTGTCGGCAGACGTGTAGGTTGCATCGCTCAAATTATTGCTTGATGTCAACAGATTAACGGTGCATTAATAATATGCTGCTCTTAACATAGCATGAGATATGAGCCACTGGCTGTATAATAGAGTAATTAAATCTAGCATGCTTGTGTAGAGTGGTTGTGTTCTCTTGGTTCTGGTTACACTTAGTAATATCCGGGCATTTTCTTTCATGCAGGTCATGACTCTTGTTTGTTTTCTGGAAGGTATGTGATCGTCATATTGAGATTGCAATTTTTAGTCAGAATTTTTTTGTTTATTATCAATTTCAATACCTTCGTGAATAACATAAGTTGTTCAAATCATTTGATAAATCAGTTTGTGTCCATATGAGATTTGACCATCTCATACTTGAGTTAATTATCACATCTGTGGAGAGTTGAGGTTCTTGGATGGGTTAGCTAAATAGTTGTATTTAATTTGATTATATACGCTTAGGTGGGAAGATTACATGAATATTGCACATGATAGTCAACATCAAATGTGGTAGTAGGTTGTTACATCAAATTGGAAATTAATTTAACAAGGATCTCTGT
Source organism: Musa itinerans (assembly GCA_001649415.1). Classification (NCBI taxonomy): domain Eukaryota; kingdom Viridiplantae; phylum Streptophyta; class Magnoliopsida; order Zingiberales; family Musaceae; genus Musa; species Musa itinerans. Next base: position 115,537 of record LVTN01000443.1, on the reverse strand, counting down.
ATGCAATTCTGACACATTTTGGTTGGTATGGGCATATGCACATATATTCATGGTAAAACATATGAAACTTAAAATTGAGAACTTGGTCACCTTCATATTAAATTTGTTTGGTCAACATGCCTGCAAATGTTTTATTCCAAGAACTGCTTTGAAGGAAATTTGAAACAGACAATTTTGGTTATAAAAAAGTTTGATAGGGATACAATATAAGCTTGGTGAATCTTTTGATGAAATGATTCATCTTATTGTTTCTCCAAATAGAAAGGGCTTCACAACCTGTGAACAGTTATTCTTAGCGTAATTATTTATAATGTATAAAGTACATTTCATATTGATAGGGATACTTCAAAGCAGAACAGTTATTCTGCTTTGAAGGAAATTTGAAACAGACAATTTTGGTTATAAAAAAGTTTGATAGGGATACAATATAAGCTTGGTGAATCTTTTGATGAAATGATTCATCTTATTGTTTCTCCAAATAGAAAGGGCTTCACAACCTGTGAACAGTTATTCTTAGCGTAATTATTTATAATGTATAAAGTACATTTCATATTACACGTGTGTGATAGACTAGATAACGATTAGCTTGATGTTATTACTTTCTGCATTTGCAAGATAACGATTAGCTTGTTCTAGACAGGGCTTAAATTCAACCTTTACTGAACTCTTTTTCTTCTTTTGGCAGTGGTGGGAGAAATGGCACGGTTCTGAATGGCACCTCATTGGCTACTTCCCCTAACTCAACTTCATCCACGTCTAGTGATGCTCACAGTTTCTACCAATCCAAAGTAGTTCTCCAAATCGTTCAAGCTCTACTATCGGGACTGGTGTTTTTGTAGGTTTGTGATCTCTTCATTCTTTGAGTGATCAGAAGACCTGGAACTCGCAGAATTTTGATCAAACCTGGATGACAAAGTGATGGATGGGCTGTGGGTAATCCATGTAGAATTTGTTGTGTCACATCCAATTTCATCTTGTGCTCAGGAGTTGAGGTTCATCATTGAAAGAGGATTAAATTTCTCTGTCATTTATTTTTCTGCATGCCAATATTTGTAAAAAGCCTAGTTGGTACTCCTGTTTGATCGTTTATTATTCGAGGTTTTATCATTTATCCTTTATTGAGTCCATTTAAAGAGTTGTTGGCTGCTCATTCTGACCAAATCGAGCTTGGGACCTGAAGTAATGCTTTGACTCGATCTCAGATTTATCTTGGATCTAACTATCTGATGGCAGCGCCAACCCACCCTTTCATGTTTGTCATTGGAAGACTTCTTCTACATGCTGGTAATTTGCTACTGCCTTGTTCTGTTCCAGTGGATTATGGACTTAACTGCTCATGTTATAATGATTGGAACTTTTAATGTATGAAATGTTTAAAGTTTGTGCAACCAGCAGGCAAAATGCCATGGATGCTGATATCGTGGAAGCTCAAGTAGCACAAAGCCAGGATAAAACCAAGGTAACCCTGAGCTTTTGTTAGAAATGTATTGAATGCCATATTGATCCTATTGCTTTCTGTGCTAATAATACCCCTCATAGTCACCGATGTCCCATAAAGAAGGAAATGCGTTGAATGCCATGTGGACTAGCTTTTCAAATCCTGTTTGTCCTGTGAATTGCAAAGAAATTGATCAGATGAGGGAGTGCCTTTAGGAACATATTTGAAATTTAAATTAAGGATCCAATATGTATTTTAAATGTGAATTGATGCTTAATATATATTTTTTTAATTACATTTGAACTAGATGTTAATGTAATTTTTTAAATCTCAAAAGTGCCTTTTGACTTTATTTAAAATTATAATATTATTAAAATAATTTAGTGAGAAATTAATATGATTTATATTTTTTTAAAGATGAAATTTTATTTTATTTTATTTTATAAACTTATTTTATATTTAATTTATATGACTATATATTTTTATTTATTATATATTTGGGTCGAATGAAATTTTTTATAAGATTATATTCATTCATTTTTATTTATTTAATTTATTTATTTATTATTTTAAATAAGAATGTATTAAGAAATATTGAAATTATTAAGAAGGGTAAATTTTTTATAAAATATTTTAATGAACTCTTGAAATATAATTTTATGAAATATCACTTACATCAATATATATATATATATATAATTTTTATTTATTATTTATTAGATACTTCAAATATTTCATAACTATACATTTTCATTCAAATCTTTTTTTAATTACATATTAAAAATAAATATATTTTCAAAAATAACCTGGAACATGTAGCTCTTTCAATTGAAGGTTTAGACAACCAACTCTTTACTCTCTTTGGATGGACAGTGAAGACCGCAATCAACCTGCAAGAATAAGGGGGAGAGTTGAACTCACGAAGCATCGCCTTAATTAGAAGACCGTAACTTAATCGGTTAGTGCATTGCTTTCCACCACCAACTGCACCAACAGTGGACATTGACGGTGCACACCGGATACGGTTCAGTGTCGGTCGTAGCTCTCGTTCGCTCGGACCGGATTGGGTTTCCGGTTCAGTTCGGGTCATCATTTCACTCGAGTGACTCTTCCATTACGTGCCGTCGCCAGCGCTAGTCTCCTTCTCCCCTAGCTCGGTAATCTTAGGCCGTTGGATCGGCTTTTAGATCCGTTATTATGTGTTTTCGGTATTGCGTGAGGCGCGGATAATATAGGACGAGGCGTACGGTAAAAACGAGCGCCCACTCGCTTCTGCTAGAGTGGAGTTTACCTCCTGCTCCCCTACCTCAAATTATTTGCGACGAGGGCGACTGGAGGAGGGGGACACAGTTAGGGTGGGTTCCTTCCGAAAGTGATCGGCTCGATCGAAACCCATGGAAGAAGATCTCAATCGCGATCGAGGAGCAAGGAGTCCTAGTTCTTGGAGTGGGAGCTCAGATCGCATTTCGGATTTTTCCTTTCTTTGTTTTGTTTCGATGTGAGAGATCGCGTCGGATCCAGGATGTCAGATCTGTTCGACGACGGCGGGGAGGGGTTCGCTTGCGAGGCCACCTGGGGGAACGCGACGCCGGCAGTCGTGATGGCGTCTGCTTCGTTCAAGGGCGAGGGGAAGGCGGCGCCGGCACTGAGGCGAAGGGCTTCCATGAAGCCGAACTTGGAGGTGGAGGAGTTCATCAATTTGCTTCATGGATCGGATCCGGTGAGGGTCGAGCTCAATAGGCTCGAGAATGAAGTTAGAGGTGCGACTAAGCTTTGTTAGGTGCTATCTTTTTATTTGTTTCTTTAGCTCTAAGTTTGGATTAGTCAGCGTTGCGCACCGAAGTTGGTTTACATTTTTTGTGGTGTGCAGACAAAGATCGTGAATTGTCAGAGGCACAGTCGGAGATCAAGGCTCTGCGGTTGTCTGAGCGTGCGAGAGAGAAGGCAGTCGAAGAGGCGAGTAGATTTTGCATCATGTTTCCTTGTTAATGGCTGCTTATTTTCCCTTATATCTCTTCATGTCTGTTGGCTGATCTTCCGATGAGAATGCTTTATTTCTTGCTACTGCATGTGTCGAGTACAGAATTTCTGCTCATTTCCTTACATGTCATTTAATTGGACTTGTAATCTTCGTTGTCAAAGTCAAAATGTCAATTTTCAGCTTATTTCCATTTTATGGATCTACACTTTATGCATCTCGCTGTTCATATTTGTTGCTATACTTTCCCAGATAAAATTGTGCTAAAGATTGAATCTTCTGGGGCTTCAGGCAAATTATTTTTGCATGTGCACGAAGCTGCTCTGTCATTTCATTAAATTTAGTACATGCTTTTGTTGGTTTTAGTGAAATGAAATTGGATCATAGTGTTCAATAGTGCATTCAGGGAATGCTATCTCCAGGGAGACGTGTTAATTTCTTTTACAGTGGTCTGTTGGTTTTGCATTTCATTGGAATGCCTGAGCTGCTGAGCATATTAGAGTACTTGTTGTTTCTAATTGTTGTTGCAATTTCTTAACCATGTGTTTCTATACTTTTTTAAACTCCAATCTACGTAAAGAATAGTCTGAGCCAAGCCAGGAAACTATTGGGCTGCATTCTGATTTTTCTCTTACCTATGTCAGCTGACAGAAGAATTGACGAAGATGGATGAGAAGCTCAAGCTCACTGAATCACTTCTTGAAAACAGGGTATTGCATATAATATGTTAAATTTCTTCTTAACTGTTTTTTTTTTTCTTGTATTATTCCGTCACAAGGCAGTGATTGATGAGAAAGTGTCTGAACAGAATCTTGAAATTAAGAAAATAAATGATGAGAAAAGGGAAGCCTTGGCTGCCCAGTTTGCAGCAGAGGCAACACTTAGAAGAGTCCATGCAGCTCAAAAAGATGATGACATGCCCCCAATTGAAGCCATTCTCGCACCTCTTGAGGCAGAGTTGAAGCTCACTCGGCACGAGGTATCATTTAGAAATTTGCTCCTGCAAAACCTTATCACTTTGCTAAAAAATGTTACGTGTGACTAGCAACCACCCCCCTTGTATCTTGAGTTCATAAACAACATAATTTGTCATGCGATATCTATTCAGCATTTTCATTTTTGTTGTAGTCTTGTCCCTTCTTTTAAGCAAGTTATGTTTATCTGTTTATGTGAATTCTTATGTCTTTAGTATTTCTGTTTTACTAAAAAAAGAGCACTGCTGATTATTAGAAAAAGAAAAAGGAAAGGGTATTGCTAGTTTTTTTAACATCTTCTGTTGTTTCTTCTACTATTTATTTTTCATTACTTGATTCCAATTTACCAACCAAAGTACTACCTTATACTGGCTGAACTTTTGTTACTCTGATCTTTGATCTAATATTTTATGAACATTACTTAACCAAAGTTGTCACCATATTTTTATGTTACTTGTAATGTTCTTTTAAGAGACTAATTGCTAATTTTTCTGTTGGTTATATATTAGACAGCTCTAGATTCCTCGGGCTTAACACCGTAGAATTCTCCATATAGCAGAAAAATTGGAGCTAGAAAACCTAGAAACTTTGAAGATGTCTCCCCTAAGCCATTGATACTGATCAATGCTACTTCCCATCTGCAGAATGTGAAGCTACAGGATGACAACAGAGCATTAGATCGTCTTACCAAATCAAAGGAAGCAGCACTATTGGAAGCAGAACGGACTGTACAGATTGCTTTAGCAAAGGCTTCTTTAGTGGATGATCTACAAAATAAGAACCAGGATTTAATGAAACAAATTGAGATCTGTCAGGTGCCCTGAAGAAGATGCTTAATTATTTTCCAGACGTGGATTAGCATCAGAGTCTGCAGGTTATGATGCTAACAAACAATCTCATTCTGTCCACTGTTTGCTTTCTTTAGGAAGAGAACAAGATCTTGGATAAAATGCACCGACAAAAGGTTGCTGAGGTTGAAAAGCTTAGCCAGACTGTGCGAGAACTAGAAGAGGCTGTTCTTGCAGGGGGCGCAGCTGCAAATGCTGTTAGAGATTACCAGCGAAAAGTTCAGGAGATGAGTGTAATATGTTGTGCTTTATTAAGATCTTTTGTAGCTGGAGATTTTTCTTCATAAAGCTACTTTTATGTTACTAGAGGACAGTGTAGAGTGTTATCATTATTTTATTGTTTATTTACGCAGGAAGAGATGAAAATTCTTGACCGTGAACTTGCTCGAGCCAAGGTCACAGCTAATAGGGTTGCAGTGGTGGTGGCAAATGAATGGAAAGATGCCAATGACAAAGTAATGCCTGTTAAACAGTGGCTTGAAGAGCGAAGGTTCATGCAGGTTAGTGTTACTTTAAGATGTGGATGCTACATTTAGGAATATTTCTTGATTTCAAAATTATGCCACTTCTTTATTCGAAACATTCCATCTGATATACTCAGTTCCCACTTTTTTTTTTGTTATAGTAAATTTTATCATCAAATACATTTATTTGCAGGGTGAAATGCAGCAACTTCGAGATAAGCTTGCTATAGCTGAACGTGCTGCAAGATCCGAAGCTCAGTTGAAAGTAAAATGTTATGCCTTGAAACACTAACATTTTTATTTTCAATATGCTGTCTTGTAAAGCAAGATACTTATTTACAAGTCAACAGATCAAATGAGATTGCTATTTTGAACTTTCAGGAGAAGTTTCAGTTACGGCTCAAGGTTTTAGAAGAGGGATTGAGAATTTCAGCAAGTGGTACTAATCGAACTAGTGTAGATGGAAAGAGTACAAGCAATAGTCCTTCAGGCCGTCAATCCCTTTGTGGAGCTGATAATGTGACAAAGAGTGTTGATGGCTTCCTATCAAAGAGGCCATCTTTTCAGATGAGGTATTCTATTTCTGGTAGCACAGTGTTGAAACATGCCAAAGGGGCATCAAAGTCATTTGATGGTGGCACTAGGTCTTTAGATCGCAGCAAAGTCCTTGTGAATGCAGCAGGTCTATCAATGAACGAACCATCTGATGCAACTGAGAGTGATGTCTCACGTAACAGTTGGAAGGAAAATCCAGATAAGAGAAGCAGTGAGTTACCTGATGTTGACTCAGATGATTGTGTCTCTGGGCTACTGTATGACATGTTGCAAAGGGAGGTAATCACACTCAGAAAAGCATGCTATGAGAAGGACCAAAGCTTAAAAGACAAAGATGATGCAATCGAGGTAAACATCCTGTCAATACCGTTGCAACAGAGTTCTGCTCCCATTTCCAAACTCATTTCACTCTTCTGTGAGCCTTTTAAATTAGATGCTGGCCAAGAAAGTTGATACATTGACTAAAGCAATGGAGGTGGAGGCAAAAAAGATGAGAAGAGAAGTAGCTTTAATGGAGAAAGAAGTGGCTGCTATGCGAGTGGAGAAAGAACAAGATAACAAGTCTAAGCGACTTGGAGGTTCCAAGGGTCCAACAAATAGTTCTCAATTGCTGCCAGGAAGGTATTACATCTATATATTCTTATATGCGGTGCTTGGGATCAATTGGCTAAGGTTCTTCTTGCCATTTATTAATTCCTTTTGATGATTTTGGTCTTGATCTGTATCATTCTGGGATCTTCTATAACAATACTGTGTGTTATAACTGTCTTGAGCTATGCATTGGATAGTGGTTTGGAAGTTTACATTTATGAAAGGGATCTTATTAAAAACATTGGCAGGCAGGTTGTTGGATAATTTATTTTTTTTAGGATTTACATCCTGTCATTTATTCAAAACTTGTCTTTTTGAATAATTGAGTTTGTCATTAATTGTCACAACTACATCAACCGGTGTAGTTATAGTTTGTGGCTGCCTGAGTCTGTCCTTATCTTTTGCTACATGATAATTACTGATTATAGTTAAGATGTTAATCTTGAGCATGTCTTAACGGAATTTGTCATCTTGATTGTTTCAGAGTCCTTCCATCTCAATTCCAGCATTGACTGGTAAATATCGTGATCAACATGAGAACGAGTGTGCCTCTAATCCGCTATAATAATGTGCTGCAAGCTAAAACTCACATGTTTTATACTGTGGTAAATGTATTAGCATCTAAATCTTAAAAATTAGTTTAGAGACTTATGACGATGAAGTAATACATCATGTAATGTTTGAACTCAAATTTTGGGTCTCATGTTTACAAAATTGTGAAATTTCTTTTCAGTTATATAATTACTGTTCTTTTGCTTCCAAATTCAGGAATGCCCCTCGAAGTGGGTTGACGCGCAATCTATAGCATGGAAATGCAGTGTTTGCACGTGTGAAAGGGAAATCCAAGCGAGCTCTTTCTTCTCTTTACCGTCTCATTTTCTCTTGATATTTAGACCAAAACCGGCACCAGATGACCCCCAACACTTCAGCGAGAGCTCATATGGAGAAATGGGGTGCTCTTGCAGTTGACTTTGGCCGTAGTTGGTTACCGCAAGTGATGCTTGGGTTTGCTATAGGCGACATGTCATTTTGGTAGGACAGTGTCTTGTATGTATGTGAGGCCTGGTATATCCTTGTTCTTCAGCATTTTGCAGGCATCCTTTATATCGTGTATCTTTTTTTCTATTCTTTTCTTATTTCTTTTCCAAGGTTGTGAATATAATATAATGTAATAATAGATTTATGTGTGCTATACAATCTACTTGTTTTGCCTTTTAGATTTGTGCAGTGTGCTAGATTTATGTGTGTCATTTAGATTTGTTATACACTAATTTACTGAGTCTTGATTTCAACTATTCTGGCCAGTACGACAGCATGTGCATTTGTCTGATTTACTATTTGCCTTAACAGAACTTCAGCAAAAGCATGATGCCCGAGTTTAGTTGAACCGGTACACATGTGAAGTCACAAGTTCGTGTTATGAGTTCAAACCATAAATTTGTCTTGCATGATTTTACATTGCATCTTCTCATGATATTTCTACCGGGCAATAGTAGTCAACGTGGGTGTTGTGTGTTGTGACTCATCAACTCTTTATTTTTTTCTTCTTCTTTAAAGAATAGTGGATGAAGATGAGATTAGAGCATATTAGCATCTGACTTTTCCAGGCCACAAATATGGGAGAGATTGGCCCTTCTACAAGCTGACTTCCGTCCCTCAAGGCAAATGACACGTTGAGGTTAGTGTCACTTCTCAAACAAGTTGCCATATTTTAAACTTCTTCTGCAATAATCTCATGGAACGTCCAAATGGCTGAATGCAGGCATTTCGCGTGTGGCTTAGACGAGGATAAACACGCATATCGATGATATCAAACATTTATAGAAAGAGAATAAGCAGAGGAACCTACTTGCAGACGACACCTTCGCTTTCGATGCGGACTGTTGGCTGCAAGCAAATGATTTAACTGTTAAGTCCTTTCGTCATGCTGTAATAAGAGATGCGGACTTTTCCACTTAATTTACTATTAACCATTCTGAGATCTAGAATACTGAACTGTGGCAATCCTAGCTTGACTAAATTGAACGCAGATAAGATTCAAGAGGGTGTAAAAGCTGCAGCATCCTTCATCAAATCAGGTACACATGCTCCGTTGGCATTGAAATTTTTCCTCCCGTTTATTGTGACTGACCTTGAAGACTAGCTTTATTAGAACATACAGATACCACAGAAAAGCCATAATGATTATTGATTGCATGGAATCTAGGAGGAAGCAAGTCACGGAGGTCCAAACCCGGTGAGGTGACATATTCTGCTGGATTTCAGTCGAAAAGTCTACAAGTTTTTATTGATACGTCATGATGCAGAGTGAGATAAAGCCAAGAGGAGACTTTGTTGGAGTCTTGAACCCAGTGATGGATAATAGGTACATCTCTCCCGTCTCTTCAAGATAAGTACATCTCTCCATCTCTTCAACCTTTAAAACAGAAGTTGGAGATCGCTTTCACCTTCTCAATTATTGATGTTTACCTTGGGCTTATCATAGAAATATATATTTTTTTTAAGGATATTGTGGAGGGCATAAGTTGATCCAAGGAAAAGTAACTTGTTAAGTTGTTAAGTTGGTTGCAGAACAAATGAAATCTGCATTCAAAGTTAATTGTGATGATAAGTCGTTCGAAACAATAAGAAACGAATGAATCTGCAGCAACGTTAGATTATTCTTTTTTGCATATAATCCTTTTTATTTACTTTTATGAACAGATATGTCACGAGATTTTCTGACGTATTAGGGTCTACCCTGAATCTTTTTTAACAATTTCATCATAGTTACAAGTTCGGGAAAATTCTAACAATTTGAAATGTGCATCAACATTGAGACCCCCATAGATCGATTGACCCCATGAAACGAGACTTGGAAAGGTAGTCAGAATTGAGAATAAATCGATCGCTCCCAACAAATGATTCTTAGTTGGTTTGTAAAGGTCAGGTATCATCAGCGTTAGATGATTCATATCCCTTAGCTGCCTCTTTATTAAACCATTAACGTCATTCTCATTGCTATCACCTTTAATAAACTTTAAGTCCTGATTTGGTAGCTGAAATGGTTATCCAATGCTATGATATGGAAACATTATTAATCCAAAACTAACCTCCAGTGTAGTTCACTGCAGAGCCAACAACGCACTTCCGCCACCGAACGCACATTAAAAGTAAACCAAAACATAACTAAATCGCGTAACTAATAGAGGAAAAGACCAAGTGGGGGCAACTCGGAAGTTGGGGAGTAGGAGTAGCCGTCCACCACTATGCACACAGGAAACGACAAACCCCCGGGGGGCGAGTCACGACTCGTCCGAGTCCTCCCGCAGCAGGTCCCGGAGCGCCCGCTCCGACTCGGCCCCGTCCGCCCCCGCCACGAAGGGGTGCCCCAGCAGCTCCGCCACTGACCACCTCTTCCCGCTCTCCTTCTGCAGGCAGCACTCGATGAACCCCCGGAACTCTCCCGAGGCCGCCCTCTCCGTCACCGCCCGCGCTGCCTCCCCGAAGCAGATCGCCACCATCAGCGTCGCCCAGTCGGGGCGCGCCCCTTCCGGGAGCAGCGGGAAGTGGCCTCGGTGCAGCTCCAGCACCGCCAGGCCAAGGCTCCACACGTCGGCCGCGTAGGGGTCGTAGTCGCCGCCGTGCGACTCCGGGTCGAACCGCTCCGGGCTCATATAGGCGCACGTGCCCACGTAGGAGTCACAGGGGTCGAGGGACCGCCGGAGCACCTTGCCCACCCCGAAGTCCGCGATCTTGACCTCGCCGGCGGCGTTGATGAGGAGGTTGCCGGGCTTGATATCGCGGTGGACGATGTTGCGGGAGTGGAGCTCGGCCAGACCGACGAGGGCCTGGCGAGCGATAGCGGCGACGGCGGGCTCCGGGAAGGGCCGGCGGCGGAGCAGGGTGTCGAGGGACCCGCCGTCCATGTGCTCGAGGAGGAGAGCGACGTCGCCGGAGGGGGTGGGGACGACGGCGTGGAACCGGACGACGTGGTTGGAGTCAGCCACACGGCGGAGGATGTCGACCTCGCGGTACACCTGGCGGCGGAGGGCGGCGTCTGTGTGCACCACCTTGAGGGCGTACACGCCGGCGGTGCGGCGGTGACGCACCTTGTAGACGGTGCCCCCGTTGCCGTGGCCGAGGACCCGGAGCTTCTCGAAGTCCGAGAGCCGGAACTCGGCCGACGGGGCGGCGGGGAACGAGGAAGAAGACATGGAGCACGGAATCATCGTCGTCGTCGTCGGCGGCGGCGGCGGCTGCGGAAGGGGAAATCGAAGACCGCACCCGGAGGCGGAAGCGGGGTCGGGGATCTCGAGGGTGAGTTTGAGGTGGGGGAGCCTTCGCTCACGGACGATGGCCATGGAGAAGAGGGAAGTCGGAGCTCGAAATGGGATCGACGGGAGACGGTTCGAGGGATGGCGTCTTTTATCAGGATCGAGTGTGATATGTGAAGAGGATGAGTGCGTGCGCAATGTGGTCACCGACCTTGGGATCACCGAAAGCAAATGGCCCGTTTACTCCTCGTGGGAATCTGAGGTGACGTGGCACAGGTGGTGAGCGGATGCGCTGGAAGCCGTGAGCGAGACGTGGAGACGGATGTGGTAATGCAAGTAATGTGAGGGTATGTGTTTCTTCTTTTGGCAGTATTTGTAATGGCCACAGAACCAAATCAACCTAAGAACTTGCACGTGTTACTTCTACGCGATGGCGGGACCCTTCTATTTCTGACGAATCCTTTATTTTATATTATATTATATTATATTACTTACTACATACGAATTTCTAGAAAAATCTTTTATTCTTGCGATTTTTTCCCTCATTTTTAAAAACTTCAAATAATATTCTTTTTTACCTAATATTTACCGATTATAATATTTTTAGTAACACTAAAAGAATATTATAATCGAATATAAAAATATGATAATAGTAATTTTATATAAACTTATAAAAATATTAAATTTACAATATTTTACACTTTCGTTATATTGTTTTGTTTTCAACAATATTAGGAAAACATCACAACATAATACAAAAAAATAGTATTTTTATTAAAAATATTTTTGTTACTATATTATAATAAAAACACTGTAATATAATATAAAAACATTGTAACTGCCTCATTCTTGCGATACAGAGTAAAAAAGAATATACACAGGCATAAAGAGACGAGTCGACGGACACGCCACCGGTCCTCTCACCGAAGCGCAACCGGGTCTCCACCAGTTGTTCTCCACGTGCAAGCCTTCGCCACATGCCTGCGGTGCTCCGATCCCCAAAGATCGGGCTCATGCAGTTACCGAGGAGGAGGGTGGATAAGACATGTATGGCAAGCTGATTCATCACCGCTGGCCAGAGGATAAATTTGGAAGCCAGATGTAGAGCTTATGATGATGTGGACAGGTTTACATTTCCTAATGTTTTTTTTACCTTCTCCTTACGTAAAAATGCCACCGACTCAGGGTATTGACTATCATAAATTATTCGATTCGAGTCAGAGTTAGAGTTGATGTTTAAATAATCGATTTAATTAAGATTATTTTGGTATAAAAAGTGGCACAGAATAATATAAATATGACAAATAATTATATTTTTTTAATTAATTATTTTTATATCTTAATTTTTTATATTTTAAAAAATTAATTAAAATTTTTTTACTTACGAAATAAAATATTTAACTCGATTTCTCATCAATGATGAAAATATCATATATGCTAAATGATAAACCGAAATAAAATAGAGTCGGTACATGTTCGGTGATAAATCATATAGTATTTTTTCATCATAATCGATGACGTAAGAAGAAACAAGATTAAATATTTTATTTTTATAATTATAAAGATCTTAATGTTATTTTTAAAAATATTAAAAATAATTTATGATTAAATCTAAGCATCAAACCTTAGATTGATTCATATACTACAAAGAATTCATAAGTGGTGAGAATTCATAAATGTTATTTGTTAATATATGCATGTAACTTTCGAGAGCATATTCGTAGCGTGCCCCACTAATCACCTTTTGAGGGCAAATGCGTGTGATTTGTACAACGTGATATTTCTGATGATGCAGAGAAACGAGTGGGAATTACGGATCACGGAACCAATACGTGTCAAACTAGGCGTGATAGGACGCACTAAACTCAAGTATTTATTGTAAATCAATTAGAAATTTTTTTTATAAGGGTAGTTTACAACGTCACATGTGGCAATAACATTGCAAGAAACCATAAAATTTCTTACATCGAATATGTCACATCAATAAAAATATTCAATAAATTATTATTGATTTAGAGAATTTATCTTTTTTTTATTTTAACTATATATATATATATATATGTATATATATATACTCCCCTGGTATCATCATTCATACAAACTTCATTTACTTATGTATTAGGGAATCGAATCAGAAAAATATGATATCAATCTTATTCTGCACGACCTAAGAAGTCTTAACATATTAGGGGAGCTCAATAGATCGAGAGATTTAGTTTACCAATTTAATTCTATTTCAGTATTTAGATGTCACTATTTCACTTTATTTTATATTTCAAATATAATTTAACACTTGGAGCGTGATTAATTTTTATCCACTCCGACTAAACCAAGTCATTTTCGATATCTCATCATCCGATCAACTTTAGAGAAATCATAAGTATAAATTAAATATGATGATACAAAGAGACATCTGCTCGATTAAACTCAAAATTTACCATAAAAAAAATATAATAATAAGTTTTAACTGGATGATGACTAATGCCAAAGGTTAATCTTAAATGATCAGAATTCCAAGGACCCAACATAGCCATCGGAACTCTGATGTCATCTAAGAATACTGAATCAATAATTTCTAACGTGAGATATGTGTGTTGAGAAATTCTTAATCGTTAAGCCAATGTCATGTCATTGTCAGCACTACATCAGCTTGAACACCGTACATCATACAGAATTTTAATATGACATACAGAATTCGAGTAAAAATAAATAATTCCGTGCAACTGTGGTGCGAATTAAATACACGTATTTTTTATTTGTTTTCGAAACTCATTATAAAAGATCTCTTGAGAATTTTCTTCGGATATCATTACCTGCACATTTTAAATCTTTTAAATCCCCTCGTCGTGTTGGAGATGGATCTTTGTGGCAGATGCTTCCAATATAATTTTTATAGGAATTCTGACCAAATTTGTCTATTTTCCCACACAAGCTCAGATAAAGTCTCGATGCTAAAAACATTAGATTTGAATCTGAAATCTATCATTATAAAGATGTGAAATTATAATCATTTCAAACTCTTTACTTTTAGTTATCTTATAATTTGTGTTTAGAAAAAAAAACTTATTAGTTGAAATTGTTGAGTGGGACACAAAACTTTTGAAACCAAAAAATATATATATTAATAATTAAAAATATACAAGAAAGTTAACATAATATAGAGTTTGTATTGATGAAGTAAATAAATGAGATTACCTTTTGAGTTCTCTTTACTCAAACACAATCTCATTGTATATCCTTTTATATAAATTCAAAGAATTTATATATTTATCATGTTCTATCTAAAAATACTATAGAATAACCTCTTTATACACCATAGAGAGAAACCATAAATACTCAAAATGTTCATTACATCTTGCTTTCTCCTCACAAAAATGATACATGAGATATTTATAGAAAAATTAAACTCTAATTATCATGATGTTTTTCCTCAACGAGAATTCTTTCTTGTATTAGGATTTCTTGTTCTACTAGGCACGGGCTCTAGAAATATCAAAATAATTATTTAATAAAGTTTTTTATTTACTTTTATGTCTTCCGAAAAAAAAATACTTTTGATTTAAGTTCCTTTCGATCTTCATTACATATTATCTTTAAATTATTGAATTCTTTGGGTTTTGACTCCACATGTTAGGGACTCAAAAAAAAAACTTCAAAACTAAAAAGAAATCAAACTTAAAAACTAAAATAAATGGTATATTTCTTTATGAGAACTCTTTCTTATATTATGATTTATTATCTTATGACACTAGCTATAAGAATCCCAAAATGCTTCTTAATTTCAGTAATCTCTCACTTGACGAAGAGTATTTTATCCACTTTTATATTTCTTAAGAGAAAATACTTTTGATTTAAACTCATTTCAATTTTAACTACTCATCCTTGTTAAAACTCTGGTTATTGAATCTTTTGTGCTCTAATATCAAAAGAAATCAAAAAACAAAAGAATAACTCAAAAACCAAAGGAAATATGAAAGATCGATAATTAAAAAGTATATTAGAAAGTAAATATAAGGTTTAGCATTATTCGACAACTCTTAAGGAGAAAATAAAATTTTCATAATATAAAATTAATTACAATATCATTTAGTTATTTCAACTAAGAACAATCCTATAGTATATCTCTCGTATGAACTCAAAAGAATTTAAGCTTTTTTCTCATCCTTCACCCTTTCTAGATATGCCAGAGAAAAATCCTCAAGTGCAATTCCTCACCTTTTGCTCTCCCTCGTTAAAACATAGAGACATATGAAATATTTATGAAAAAACTAAATCATAATTATTAGGATTTTTTTTTTCACGATGATTCTTTTTCATACTATGATTCCTTGTTCTTGTATGACACTAGTTCTAAGAATCTCAAAATATTAATCAATCATAACATAAATTATATATATACTTAAAAAATTATGATTTTTATATTTAATACTCTACAATTAAGTTATATATATATATGTATATAAATAAATAAATAAAAAAAACTATATATATATATGTATATATATACATATATAGATATATATATACATATATACATNNNAACTTAAATCTCATATATGTATATATTATATATTTTGGATGGCGGTAACAAAAACATGCCGTTAGCTTCACGACATAGGACTTTGGCCATGCGCACGGAATCATTTAACACGAGTCCCACATCCTCGTTCTCTCGTGGTACGTACACAATGCGTGCCACATGCTGAAATTATATGCCACGTCACATTTGTACTGTTACTACCCGTGCTTAACGTATATATCGTGGCGCCTACGACATTCTTTTCGCCTGCTTCATCGCTTCTTTTGTCGTTTGAATTCCAGCATGAGAAGGAAAACTGATCGATTATTTAGAATTCTTGTGGAGTGACTCTTTTCTTTTGGGAAAAATAAACGTGATTAAATAACCTTACTGACTAATACTTCCATCGGATTGAGTCTCACTCTCACATATCAATTATTAAGTTATCGAATAGTTAGTCTATTTTCGATTGAATTAACGGATTTAATTTAAAAATAATAAAATAAAATAAATTAAAGGATTATGAAATAAAATTATATAAAAAATAAAGACGATGAATCTGATTGTACATTGGATTAAGCAAGCCAATGATAGCATGCGTCGCGAATGCAATTGGTTTTCCGTAAGTCGTGTCTCGCTTCGGGATGTGCATGGCTTCGATCCGATTCATGATCAGATCTCTCGCGAACCAGGATCGAACGGCCCATTTCTGTATCATTGAGCCGGCCTAATTTTGTATAATTGAGCCGGTCCATATTCCTCGTTAAATGGACTTCTATCCCGGAGAGGTCGGCCCAATAAGAACTGGGCCTTTACACTTGGCATCGACGTAACGAGTGGTTCCCGAGCGGAACAAATGTGGCTTTATAACGGCGGCGACGCGACGCGAACCCTTTTCTGGTCATCGCCCCTCTCTTGCTCGTCCCCCAAACCCGTCGCAAACCCTAGCCTTCGATGAGAACCCTGCCTCCGTCCTGAAACCCCATCGCTCTCTTCCCCTTCCCCTCGTCCCCCAACCTCTTCGATGTCGCCCCAGTCGTCGGAGAACAAGTACGTCACCGAGGAATGCCTTCAGGAATGGAAGGGCTCCAACGCCGGCTTCAAGGTCGCGGATCCGGTCCCCATGGCTCGATTCCTCTACGAGCTCTGCTGGGCTATGGTTCGTCTTTCTTGAGCCTCCTAGGGTTTCCCGATCGATTCCCGTGCTCTGGTGATGCCGAAAGTTCCGACCTGTTTTATTGCTTTCTTGGTTGAATTCTGTCGCAGGTCCGTGGGGATTTGCCGTTCCAGAAGTGCAGGGCGGCGCTGGACTCGGTGGTGTTCGTCGAGGAGCCGCAGCGGGAGGATATGGGGTCCATTTTGGCCGATATCGTCGCTCACATGGGACAGGATGTGAGTTTTGCTCGTTTTTCCATCTTGCCTTTTGGCGTTCTTTCAGTTTCTTTTGGTAACCTGTGCGCCCTTTGTCAAATTATTCGCCCATGACTCTTGAAATCTAGAGGTTTGATTGATTCGGATGTTGCCTTGTTAGTTTCTTTCAGGTAATTTTTTTTTGGCAACTTGTGCTGCCATTCGCTTATGATTCTTGAATTCCTTAAGTTTGACATTAGAGCAAAGGGCAATTTTTGAGGCCATTGTATTTCCTTTTTTTTTTTTTATACCTTGTCCGAAGTTGTGAAGACAATACCTTTTTTTATTTTCTTAATGGTTTTTGAAACTTTCAGGTGATTTTGACAGCAAAGTAAATTGGATTTTTCTTCGTGATTGTTTGTAAGATGGTATATTCGTTGCAAGTTAGGAAGTGTTTCTCCTATTTTAGGAGATAAGGCTGTCTATGCCTTACAATATAAGTCTAGAAGAATCTTGAGATTAAGAATATTGTGTGTGCAGCTAACTTTTGTGTATGTTTGAAATGTGAACTGGGTAAACAGACCGAGTTAAGGTCTGGTTTGTAATTATTTAACAAACCCGCAACCATTACAACAAGGTTCGGTTGTACATTTACCCAACCCACAGATAGTTTTTGCTGGATGAGTTTTGCATTTGCATCGAAGTGATGACCCTAGCCATATGAAAATGCAAATCCATTTGGCCTATATTGGATAAAGCTGATTATAGTATTTGACATCATCTGTAAATCATTTTTTAGTTATTGGTTTGTCTGAGGATTTGATTTTGATATGTAGTATTTGCATCCAAGTGATAGTCCTTGCTTTTTGGAAAAAATAATTGCACTTCTCTTGTTTTAGTTGTGTTGGCAATTTCTTGTGTGTACCGGGTTTTGATCAGTTTTAAAAATTCCATCCTAACAACAATTTTAGCCTCTTCCAATTGATTTATAATTTTTTTAGTGGTTTTTGATGTCATTAAATTATTTGGAGCAACCACTACATATATTATTACCTGTTATTCCATCATAGCATGCTTAACCATCTTACTTGTTTTTGTGGCTTCTTCATGCCTATATTATTTTTCTCTATTTGCTTTGATAACAAACAACAAATGGTCTGATGCGATATCTTGACTTTATTTTGCTATTATATTCTTTTTTCAGCATACAATGACTGCAGAATGTCGAGTTCGACTTATTAAAATGGTAAGTATATGTTTGAATTGAACGAATTTTTTACATTTATTTTTTCCTTTCTAGTTCAAAATGAACCTCACTTTACCACATGCAATCATATTCAAGCACTGTTATGTTCAAAATGGATTTAGTTATAAAATCTTTTGGGTCTTGATGATGGTATGCTTGATTGTTTTTTTGGTTTTGGTTTCGTATTAGACAAAAAGTATCTTAAACCATGTCAGTTCATGCATGACTTGTCTTTTCCGTAGTATCATTTTTATTTTTTTGCTTAATATCTTGTTATATGGGGTGATACGAGATTGTGTCATATCATGTATGTATTATGATCAAGATCGGCAGTTGTCTTCTTATCATGCAAATTGATTATCTTCATTGTTATTTCTGGAGGATTGTTGTACGGATCATCACATGTTCATATGTGCTATGCTGAAAAGGCAATGTCATGTCTTGTTCTGTGCCATGCTGGTGATGCATACTGTATAGGCTAATTTTTGGCATGTACTGAATGACAACACCATGCCATTCTGTGCCTGTATTGATAAAGCTTCTATGCCATGATTTGGCAAGTGCTTGTGCCAAATGACTGCAATTTTTTTATATTGATTTTAAAACAACCTAAGGATACTATCCTAATCCTTGTGAAATGAGAACTTAGCGAATATATATTTTGCTCCGAGAATGTTGAGGAACAAAGTTAAGCAAAAAGAAGCAGAAAATTGATGGAAGAACGACAAGTTAACACTGATTGGAAAAAGGAATGCTCAAAAGCTGTGCTAGAAAACCCTGTGAATCAAATATGCTTTTCCTTGAGAATGTTGAGGGACAGAGTTAACAGAGAGAACAGAAACAGAGATTTGAGAGAAGAAAGAGAAGTAAACAGTATTTGAAGGACTGTGAATGGTCTGTTTAGAGCAGCATTAATCAGGTTCAAGGCCTTGGCTAAAATACCAAGAGGGCTGATGCAATTTAAATATGTTAGAAGTAGAACAGTTTTTTATTATATATTTAATATTTATTCTGATATACTTAATCTTAGTTCTTTAGTTTTAATGAGGCCAATGGCATGTTCTGTTCTTGAATTGAAGAAGTGATGAAGTGGTATCTTCACTTCGGCATGTTTATGAAAAAATGATGACACATAATTGGCTTTGGAAGAAGAGGTAGCCATGCGCTTGAAATGGTTGCACCTTAGTTTAGATAGGGAAGAGGTATGTGTCTTGTTTTTTCACTTTAGATGGACAAGCTGGGGGTAACTCATGGGCATATTGGTGTAAAATCTGTCTTTTTGTTTATATTAGTCGGGTCCCAAAAGTTGTGGTTAAATAAATTTAGGTTATGCTATGTTTTTTTAAGCTCAAAAGATTAATATACCTTTTCTGCTTTTAACTTATTATGACACTTGTTACATAGACTAAATGGCTAGTGGAGTCATTGCTGGTTCCATCTAGGCTTTTGCAGGAGCGTTGCGAGGTAAATCTCTTTTACTTGTTTTGTAGAATCATCCATTTTGAGTTATTAATGATATTTTGACTTCATAGATGTTAATAATTTTCTTCTTTGTATGTTACTCATTTTGCAGGAAGAATTTTTATGGGAATCTGAGCTGAGTAAGATTAAAGCTCAAGAATTGAAAGCCAAAGAGGTAACTGATTTTGTTCAAATTATGTTATCATGTGGTATTGCCTTAAACCAATGTAAAAGATGGTGTTGATTTACTTAACATGGTCTATTTTGTATATTCATCTTGTTATGCCTTTCCATCCACTCAGCTCCTTTATATTTGTTATGATTGCAACGATATATCTACCCAGCAGCTTCATATATGACACAGGTCCTATAATGACTATTCGGCTGATATATTCTTTTAATTATATACTATTTTCTTAATTGTTTTCTATTACAAAGTAGTCTTAGCATCCTCCATTTTTCAATTGTTTCATTAGATCAAGAATTGTACTGTGAGTTTTATATGCGATATACATTGCACTGCCAACTCTAGATTCCTGCCTCAGTTTCTTTCTCTTCTTGCCCTTATGCATCTTCCTCACCTCATTTTCTTTAAAACCATAGTACAACTGTTGATTGGAGAATGAGCAATGAGTAAATCTTTTCAAAACTACTCAGATTAAATGAATCATTTATTTCATTTGTTAATCAGTTGACGTATTTGACAAATTAATTGGTTTGGTACAATATGATTTGTGCGTTTTGTACCTGTTGAAGTTCAGCAAATTTTAGGTGAATGCCATTAAAAATGGGTGGTACCAAGACACCATGGAGTTCAATCGGCATTTGTAAGTACTGCCCAGTATAGATGGCTCTGCTTCTTAATCAGAAATTGGCCTAGTAAATTCCGGCTGAACTAGGTGGTACCTTTATCTTTGCAATCTATCCATAATCATGCCCAGGAGTGCTCGAGGAGGCCTAGAATATGCTTATATGACTATGTAGGCATTATATGTTTTGGGTTGTATCTTTTGTGAGGTCTAGGTCATCACACCCTGGTTCGTGAAGATGGATGTTTTGTTCGTCCGAGTTGCATTCTTCTCTGTTGCTTAAAATGAAAGTTTTGCATTCAGATGTGTAAAGGCTCATACCATTTACATGGCAAATTCCGGCACTAGGAGTTCCGGCATTGAGTAAATTTGGCACAAAGGAATATATAGGTGACATTACAAAACACAGTAGCTAGGTGCTCACCTAGAGGCTTGCCCGAGCGAAGCAAGATGCTCACCAATGTAAAAATTGTTAAAAATATATTAAGGATAAAGATTATCATTGTATGAGTTTCACATTATTCCATATTCTTTGAAATATCAGCACTAAAATATCGAATTGCATAGGTTTAACTACTAAGATAAAAGTACCACCTATAGTTGTCGTGGTTAATATCCTAACATTGCAGTGACAATAAATGTAATAATCCAGTAATTAACTATTTAAAATCAACAGTCAAGAGCAAGGCTATATCAGCGGAATGCAAAAAAGCAACGGAGACCAGCAATGGTGTTTGGTTGAGTCCAAAGAATGACGGAAAACAATGCCACCACAGCGTGCCCCTCGGTTAGCAGTCCAGTTGAGTCCAAATGCATCGAAGACATCTAGCATTGTATGGTTGAGTGCAGAGGCAGAGGGCGATAGCTTAGAGTTGGGGGAGATGGGTGGGTGGAGTTGAGAGGCAAGGGAGGTAGGGGGTGGATGGCCCTACATTGCATTGTGTGTGTGTGAGAGAGAGGGTGCAGGGTGGCCCAGCATCGTTGTAAGGGTGAGGGGGGGGTTGGGGACAGAGCGGGTGAGAAAGAAGGGGGGAAGGGGGCTGCATTACTACAAGAAAGACAAAGGCAGGTGCTTGCAGCATCGGGAGAGGAAAAAAAAAAGGGGGGGTGGGGGTGGTTGAACCACCTATAAAGAGAGGAGATCGTCAGGGGAGCTGTGCGGACTGAGGCCAGAGCATAGGAGGAGGTCACTGCCTCTTCTGGGGGAGCCATGCAATCGTTTGACAACATTGGCGGAGGATGAGGCATCAATCGAGTAGGAGGATTACGTCTCGCGCGAGGTTTTCTTTTTTTTTTTTTTGGTTTTTTTGGGGGGGGGGGGGGGGGGGGGGCGTGGGGGGTTTG
>LVTN01000443.1:27805-88431 GCA_001649415.1 Musa itinerans | reverse complement strand
TATATATATATATATATATATATATATATATATATAAAAGATTTTTTTACTTATATATATACACACACACACACTCCGAACGATATATCATTTGGTATACAGTACCGTACCATA
This sequence comes from Musa itinerans, assembly GCA_001649415.1. Taxonomy (NCBI): domain Eukaryota; kingdom Viridiplantae; phylum Streptophyta; class Magnoliopsida; order Zingiberales; family Musaceae; genus Musa; species Musa itinerans. Next base: position 88,317 of record LVTN01000443.1, on the reverse strand, counting down.
TCGAGCGAACGTCGAAACTCCGGTACGGTACGATATTTCAATCCTTGTAGTTTAATATTTTTATGTACTCGTTTCTTTTGAGATATTATTTCAGGTTAATCTGAAATATCTGGACATCTGTTAGAGGATTTAATGCAATGCATCTTGGACATTACTTAAGAAATCGATTTTCCCTTTAGTCATTTTAGTTGTGTATTTATTTGTTTTCTTATGTACTTGAATCTCAGGCCATAAATTTCATATTTGACATCCTTTGTTGCAAGTGCTAAGCATTTGTGAAAGATTTGTCGTTGTTCGATGGATGCTTGGATGTATATGTGCTATAACTAATTTGATGTGTAGGGTTCTAGGTCAATTAGGTAAAATACATATACGTCCAAGGTGGTAAACTATTACTTGTTTCATATGATCATATGCTTTCATTTGCTCTTGTGCCATTATTGTGTATACAAAAGTGATTCCATTTTGGAATTTATATCATTTTATTCTCTCTATTTTTGATCTGCTATTCTGTTATAGATAAGCGTTGCTTAAATGGATGATAGCAATAACTCATCCATGTAATAGCTAAGATAATCTTTTGATTTTTAATCTTGCAAAAGTATAGTATCAGTGATTTAAAAAGGCGCTCGCCTAGGCGCTCAGGCGAGGTGAGGCCCGAGCGCTTCGCCTCATTTCCAGGCGGCGCGCTTCAAAGAGGCGCCGCCTGGGCGCTTGCCCGAGTCCAGGCGCCGGGCGCTTCGGGCGAACGCTTGGGTTAAACCAGGCGACCGAACCAGCGTTTTAGGTCTGGTTCGGTCTCCGGTGCTTTAGTTAGTGCAATCGAACCAACTAAAGCACCGATATCAATGCGACTTCCCCAACCCTAACCCTGCTCGCCATTCACGCTCCCGCTCGCCGCTCTCGCTGCTGCCACTGTTGCCGCTCGCCGCTCTCGCTGCCGCTGCTCGCTTTTACCGCTGCCATTGCCATTGTCCCCGCTCCCTCTCCCGTTGCCGCTGCTCGCTGCTGTCACTGCCACTGTCGTCGCTCCCGCTCCCGCTGCTCGCTGCTACCGCTGCCGTTGTCGTCGCTCGTCGTTGCCGCTCCCGTTTTTCTCAGTCAGCACCCTCGGTCTTCCCTTACACTCTTCTCTTCTCTTTCGCTTCTCCTCTTTCGAAAGTATACTATTAACAGTATACAGTATAATATATTTTATTTAAAATTTTAAATAATTATATTTATTAATTATATTATATATTTTTATATTTTAGTGCCTCACTTTGCTCGGGCGAGCGCCTCGGGCGTTTTTGGACCTTAGCGCATTTTGGCGCCTAGCGCTTTTTAAATCACTGTATAGTATGCACACATGAACTTGCGCTACCATTCTTGTTAAAATTTGGCTAATTCTTTGTTTAGCGAAAACAAGGAGTCACCTAAGATGAATTCTTTTGTGTTATCATCTATTGCTTATTGTTTGTTAGATGAAAGGGGATATTGGTTATAATGTGGGTGCATGTTGTTTGAAGATCTAATAAAAATTGATTGCAGTAGACTAGTTGATCAGATGGGTAAGGATTGTCATTTTGTGGCATGGGGGTGTGTTATAGCATGACACAATATGATGTGTTGCTGTTAAGCACAAGTGCACTGAAAATTGGCAGAACAATGTGTTGGTACCTTTTAGGCATGAAAATTCTTTTAGTTGCAATGATTTTTATCTGTAATATTTCACTTGTGTTGGGAGCCTTGTTCATGTTGTTCGTCTTTGGAATATTTCATTTGACTTGTTTTATTTTCTGAACCATGTTCTGGTCTGTTATTGGCAAGTATTTAAATTTGTAGGTGGTATTGAATTTAATGCATTTTACCTTTTCAACTTGTGTTTTTCAGATACTCGCACTTGCTTCCCAAGGATGATGAGGCATTTGAACATTACGATGCATTTGTTGCAAGGCGTTTTGATGAGGTATGCATTGTCTTGTCCCATCTGTTGTATTTGCTTGAAGCCGACCTTTTAAGCAACCTTCTTTGAATAGTATAAAAATATTCTGCTACATGTTGATAGATTGTCCAAGTGCAACAACTGAATTTCTTTTGTATTTCATTTGTTAAATATTGAAGAAGAAAGCAATTTTCTGTTCTTTTACCCTTAATTCTTTTTTAAAAATTTATTGTGCTCACTGATTGCTGCCCGGACATGTGTATATCCAAAATGTGCACATATATTAGTCTTGTGTTTCTGTCAATATCTTGGCATGCTCTCTTTAGATACCTGAACTATTTAGTTCTGCATTTTTTGTAGTTATTTGTAATTAATATGATTACTTTTAACGTACAGGTTAACAAAATTGGCAAAATTAATCTTGCTGCAACCGGGAAAGACCTAATGGATGATGAAAAACAGGATGTGGCTATTTCTTCCCTTACACTCTTCTCTTCTCTTTCGCTTCTCCTCTTTCGAAAGTATATTGTTAACAATATACTATATACTATTAACAGTATACAGTATAATATATTTTATTTAAAATTTTAAATAATTATATTTATTAATTATATTATATATTTTTATATTTTAGTGCCTCACTTTGCTCGGGCGAGCGCCTCGGGCGTTTTTGGACCTTAGCGCATTTTGGCGCCTAGCGCTTTTTAAATCACTGTATAGTATGCACACATGAACTTGCGCTACCATTCTTGTTAAAATTTGGCTAATTCTTTGTTTAGCGAAAACAAGGAGTCACCTAAGATGAATTCTTTTGTGTTATCATCTATTGCTTATTGTTTGTTAGATGAAAGGGGATATTGGTTATAATGTGGGTGCATGTTGTTTGAAGATCTAATAAAAATTGATTGCAGTAGACTAGTTGATCAGATGGGTAAGGATTGTCATTTTGTGGCATGGGGGTGTGTTATAGCATGACACAATATGATGTGTTGCTGTTAAGCACAAGTGCACTGAAAATTGGCAGAACAATGTGTTGGTACCTTTTAGGCATGAAAATTCTTTTAGTTGCAATGATTTTTATCTGTAATATTTCACTTGTGTTGGGAGCCTTGTTCATGTTGTTCGTCTTTGGAATATTTCATTTGACTTGTTTTATTTTCTGAACCATGTTCTGGTCTGTTATTGGCAAGTATTTAAATTTGTAGGTGGTATTGAATTTAATGCATTTTACCTTTTCAACTTGTGTTTTTCAGATACTCGCACTTGCTTCCCAAGGATGATGAGGCATTTGAACATTACGATGCATTTGTTGCAAGGCGTTTTGATGAGGTATGCATTGTCTTGTCCCATCTGTTGTATTTGCTTGAAGCCGACCTTTTAAGCAACCTTCTTTGAATAGTATAAAAATATTCTGCTACATGTTGATAGATTGTCCAAGTGCAACAACTGAATTTCTTTTGTATTTCATTTGTTAAATATTGAAGAAGAAAGCAATTTTCTGTTCTTTTACCCTTAATTCTTTTTTAAAAATTTATTGTGCTCACTGATTGCTGCCCGGACATGTGTATATCCAAAATGTGCACATATATTAGTCTTGTGTTTCTGTCAATATCTTGGCATGCTCTCTTTAGATACCTGAACTATTTAGTTCTGCATTTTTTGTAGTTATTTGTAATTAATATGATTACTTTTAACGTACAGGTTAACAAAATTGGCAAAATTAATCTTGCTGCAACCGGGAAAGACCTAATGGATGATGAAAAACAGGATGTGGCTATTGATCTATTTGCTGCATTGGACCTGGAAAGTGAAGCTATTAAAGAACGGGCTCCAGAAATTGAAAATAACCAGAAACTTGGTTTGTTAATTGGCTTCCTTTCTGTTGATGATTGGTAAGTATGCACTGCTGAAGTATGCTGTAACGAGGAATCAGTCTGTGTTGCATGATAGTCTTCATCTTTTTTGTATTTTGTTTTGTTTTGTATTTTTCTTGCAAATTGGTGTTTCATGGATGGTTATAGATACTGTTTGTGGATCAACTGTACCACTTGTACATGCTGGACGTCCCACATATTAAATATTTTTAGTTGTTTTTGTTGTTGTCTTGAGGGATATTCTATTGCACTGGTTATTACGTGCATGTTTGATAAATTTTCAGTCGAGTGCTAGTATCAGTATTAATACTTTGATTGCACATGCTTATAATTGTTAATAGTGTTGTTGGAGTTGTCTATTCTAAATTTTAGTCCTTTTGTAACAGTTAATACAACGCTCTTGAAGTTTCCTCTTAAACATCAGCAAATTATTGCTTTACAATCAAGCTGAAAATGCTGTATGATTTACTGTTGTTAGGATCTATTGACAAAGAACTCATTTCTGTGTACATTCTTTTGTTGATGTATAAGCAGAGTTTGCTTATTGTTTCTTCAAGAAATAAGTCCTCGGATCTTTTTTGCCCATTAGAAACAAAACTTGTTTCAGGTTTTAAATGATTTTTTTTGTTAATATGAATTTCTGGCCAAGGTTTTAAATATTGGACCAGTCGGTCCTGTAGAATACTGAGATATCGAGGCTGTGGTCTGTGTCTAAACATACGACTTCAGTGTAGTTACAAGCCCATACTAGATTTTTTATTTATATCGAGACACTTGTCTATTAACTCTACTTCTGTTATGTAAGCTCATTGTTTCTTGTAATAGGTTCATATACTTGTTTATCTATTTGTTCTATGATGATATTTGATTTGAAGTTTATTATTATTTTGCTGTACTTGTCGATACTAAATATTTAATGACTGTAATATACTTGTCTGTTATGTTTCCGGACAATATATTAAGGTTTTCTTTTGGATTATCACCTCAAGGAATCCTGCTCACACATCTATTATGGACACAAAACATTGAAAAGATATAAAAGGATGAGTCTAGGTTTTGTCTATTATGATTGTACACGACCTATATTCTTTATATGCCATAAGATGACTTTGATTTTCTTCAGATAATTTGGGTGACTAATTTCACTTGTTGAGCTTGTCATAAGATGTAGGACGAGTATCTGTAAATTGTGCATTGCAAAGAAGTTACATCATCACAAAATATTGTAAGCATTCATATATAAACATAAGTGTACATTATTCGATTTGGATGCTTGAAATTTGATTATAGCCTGATTCTCCATTCGAAGAAATTAGATCACATCCTAGGACCAATGGTTTATTTTTGAGAGAACTTAAAAATTTGAAAATAGTTCTCAAAACTATCATGCTAATAGTTTTGTATTATCCATATATTTTATAACTTTCTTGAGTATATTGGATTAAGCTAATAACCTCTCCATCTTGACCACCATCAGGAATATATTAAAGGCATATGATGTGACCGTCTAAAATTAGAAATCATGAAAGGTTTGATGCAATAGTATTGTAACTTTTAATGGCATAGAAATTTGTCAGCATGGATTTGATTCTGCTGGAATGGATGGTATGCCCTGCCAACGAAAATAATATGCAGGCATGTAGACCTGATATTATGTGGTTGTGACTCTTGGTACATGCCTCTGTCTAGTTACTGTCTCCCACCAGCCTGGTTTGTCCTGGTGCAACAGAGTGCCGTGGTTGGCCATGATGCATATGCTCTTAGTGCACTCTGTACCATAGCATTTTATGAATTTGCAATAATTTGTTTATGTTTTTATTTATGTATGTCTTGAGGAGCTTGTATGGATGGTCATGACGATCCAGATTAGTTCCCTTTGCTTCAGATTAGTTTCTTGAGTTCTGTGCCACTACATCATGTCTGTGATGTATAACTTTTAGTTTTGTTTAAATTGATTGGACTGACTGACACACTTGTGTTTTTCCATTGTTCAATTAGCACTTTTAGTTTATGATATGTCTAAAGCAAGTCTTAACTGTGGCTTCAGGTACCATGCACAAATTCTCCTTGATCAGCTTTCCCATCTAAATCCTGTTGAGCATGTCGAGATTTGTGATGGCTTATTTAGGTATGCATAATTTGTGTTGTACTTGTTCAAATGCGTTTTTAACTCATTGGTCATTTTCTTTATTGTCTTGAGGTGTATGATTGATGGTTTCGTATGATCATTAAGCAAATTGTAAGTGTTTGCTTTTCCAAGGTCTTCCTATGATGTATTATAGTTTAAATTATTCTACTCTTTCACCAGGCAATGATATCCTTGACTGGGCACTGTTCCATGCCCATTGATTGGGCAGATTATTTGAAGGTCTTTAATTCTCCGAAAGATGACCCTATAAGAATCAATAATTTCTGGCCATGTGTTTTCTTGAAAAGGAACAGTCTATAAAATGTGATGACCAGCTGATAGACTAGTTTATATCACATTTTTGTAGTTTTCAGCCCAATCCATAGTATTTTTAGACTTGGAGAAAATCATGGCATGTGGAAAATTCTATATCTTAGATAGGGAACTTTTGTCATCCTGTGGAACTAATAAGCAAGTTGAGTGAATGGGAGTAGAATGCCTAGTGCATTTCATTAAGGATTGCTGTTCTAAGCCCTAATAAGAATAGATTATTTCCATGACAATTTTCAGACTCGGAATGAGTGATCTTCCATGCAGAAATTGCTATACTTTGAAACAAGAGCTTTGACTCTAAACTACAAATAAAGCAAGTCAGATGAAAGAAAGCTTCATGTTTCATGCAACTAGATATATATTATTACACCTCTTTTGCTACATCTCCTAGTTTATAGTCTTCTGTTGTAGTAGTTATGATGATAAGTCTACCTAGAGTCTTCTCTATTAGTTACTATGGCAACCTTTTTTCTGATAAGCTGACATGCATGATTATGTATCATCATCTTTAGTTAAGGGTGCACTTATTTATTAGTCTATGCAAGTATATTAAGCATTTTGCAAGAGAACAATGCATTAATTTTTCTTCTCTTTAACATCATTTTTAGTTGTTTATAGGCTCATTGAGAAGACAATGTCAACAGCTTATGATGTGATTTGTCAAACAAGATTTAGAAGTATTGGTGGCCTTACATACCCTGGGCCTGATGCAATGGATGCAACAGTAGCGTCTTCCAAGCAGACTGTATATGTTGATCTTCCTCGGGAATTTTTTCAAATGATTACTGCTGTTGGACCTTACCTTTATCGTGATACAGTGCTGCTTCAGAAGGTATCATTGCTTAATTTCATTTGCTATGTTTTATATATCTATGAATTTTTGCAAAAGATCTGTTTTTTTTATGAATTTGATATATGGTAGCTCATGATTTTGTGTTGCCTACATATCATTTTGTAATTCCTAGCATTCGACTTTGTCCATATCACTTGCTCATTGCTGTATGAACTACAGGGATCTTTGTTTTCCTCATGATTTTATCTTCTCTAGATTTCTTTTTCTAATTTCTCAAAAGCTTGCCTGTGACCATACCACATGCTGACAAACTGCATCTTGGATTCAATGACGTTTGGCTTGCATTGTTTAATGTTTAAAACGTGTAGCCAATAGCATAAACCTTGGTAACTGCTTCAGATGTGGGAAAAATATAAGATGCTTGGTCAATGCCAGTGTTGAAGCAGTTAGATTTTTTCAGCTTGCACTCAGCATTGGTTCAAGAGTTCTGTTATTCTGGTTGGCTTGGTGGCATATTTATATACTGTATTGGGCTGAGTAATCTTTATTTTTGTAATTTCCAGGTGTGCATAGTGTTGAGGGCATATTATCTTTCTGCACAAGAGTTTGCTGTTTCACGTGTCAATTCGCCTGATCCAAATGATGCGAAGAGCCGGGATCCTCGTCTTCGAGCTAAAGAAGCTAGACTCAGGGTGGAGGAAGCTTTAGGTGCATGTTTGCTTCCATCATTACAATTGGTACCAGCAAATCCTGCTGTTGGACAGGAGATTTGGGATGTTCTATCTATGCTTCCTTATGAGGTTCGCTTAATTTCATTATTCGTTTTCTGCATTCTTCGGTATTTTATTGCATGCTCAGTCAGTCTTGTTCTGTAGGTCCGTTACCGTCTATATGGTGAGTGGGAGAAGGAGGATGAACAGAATCCAATGCTTCAGGCTGCAAGGCAGATTGCAAAGGTCTATTATCATTTCTCTGTTTGTATCAGCTATGTATATCACGTATACCTGAAACTTAGATCTTATATTCTGTTACTTAGTTGGACACCAGAAGAATTCTGAAAAGGCTTGCAAAGGAAAACTTGAAACAGCTAAGTCGCATGGTGGCCAAACTTGCACATTCTAATCCGATGACTGTGCTTCGCACAATAGTTCAACAGGTTCTCTTTTCTCAAGATTGACTTTCGTAGTAATTATCTGAAAATATCATGCCTTCATCCCTAAATGGAGATAAGGAAATATGGAAAGAACCTGACTTGCAGATTGAAGCTTATAAGGACATGATAACACCTGTTGTGGATGCATTCAAGTACCTGACACAGGTACCATTTGTGTTTGATGTTTTCGCTCGATGGTTTGATCTACTTATGTACATGCTGCTTATTAGGTAGTTGTTGCATGTCCAGATTAATAAGATTTACATCGTGCCTGTCTCGTCACATCTGATAATCTTGTCATGCACATGCCTGATTGCTTGCTGTTCTTTATCGGTCATGATTACATATTGTTCATACTGAACTAGCATTAACTTAATATAGAAAACTAGGCTTGAGCATGCATGACGTTTGTATTGTGTGGATATAGTAGTTGCTGCTTTGGACAATGTTTTCTTGTCATGTTGTACAACTTTTGGTGGCTGGGAGAAATTCATTGTGAATTCTTGACATGATTTATGTGCTTTCTGGGTCTTCTACGTCATGATCTTATCTAAGATTTTGATTACCAATTTTTATCTGTTACTGGCTGGCTGTGGAACCTGTAGAGTATGTTGGTACATATACGAGTACCAACCTTTTAGGTATAAAAATAATTAATAAAGAACAGGAATTGAGTAGACAATGAGAGGATGACATGGCTTCTTTTCTTCTCTTTATTCTCATTTTCTTCTTCCTCACAATAAGTAGATCAAATTACTTTGTTTGAGGCTCAACTAAAAGGTTTGAGCTCTAATCCAGGAATCTGATCTGCTTTTGACATTTACCTTAAAAATATCCTGGATTGGATCTAGTAATGTGGTTCAGGGAAAACCTGGAAATGACCCATTCAAATTTTTCAGTGAGTTCATTAGTTGGCAAGGGTTAGTCCGTGTTATTCCTTTTGCTCTGACTGGTAAGTATTTTAGTACTGTTTGGTATTCAATTCCATGATCTGAACACTTTCATAGTTGGTTGCCACTTGTCACTCAAACTCGGTTCCACTAATTTGATGCGAATATGGATCTCATGTCTCTGGCGTGGGTTTCATTCCAACTTTATGGATATATGACTGCAAAGAATCCTATTTTAAGATACAGTACAGGGTTACAGAACTACTAAAAAATATTCGAATAATATATATTTAAAAAATTCTGAATATATGATCAAAACAATTTTCATGCTTTAGAGATGTACTTGCTTCTTCTAAAATGACACTGGAGCTGATTATTTTATTTTATGGTTAGCATGCATTATTCAAAAAGTTTGTTTGATTAAGTTTTTTGCAATCTGTTCCTTTTTCTAATTTCTTTAATTTTCTATTCTAGCCTCCTTCCATCTTCTTTTCTCTCCTTTTTTCTCTGTGCTTTTCTTTTTTTCTCTTCCTTTTTTATTTTCTTATTCTTCTCTTATTTTTGTTTTTAATTTTCTCCACTCTTCAGTGGATGGTAATAATATTGAGACACATGAAATGTGAGATTGTATTTAAAACCCTCATTGGTCTCTTTTGTCATGTGACTTAGCGCTTAAGCTTTTCTCTTACCTGTACAGCCACCCATCCATTTGCTCTTTGTTTAGCACATGGAGAGCAGTGGATGTTGGTGCAGCCTCTCAGGCCTTGTTTCACATTCTTCAACCATAAGAGTGGCAAGTGGCAATAGCACATTGAGCGGTTATTAGGTGCATTTTTTTTTCTTGGCTTCCCTTTTCATTTTCCTTCTGCAGCAAAGAAATGTGCTGCAAGACTCTGCTTCTTCGCTTTCCTTTCATTTGCTTCTCTCATTCTTCACCTCTGATTAATTCAGTCAGAGTCGTTCAGGTCAGAACATTTCTGTTCAAGCTTCAACATTTCCCCAGTTGAGTTGATGTTACATCTTATATCATCACCATGCAATTCACACTTGACCCGTGGATGCTGCCAATATAGTAGTTGAATGCAAGCATCATTGATTGCCACAATTGACCTGAAAGTTCCTTCCTGAAAGTTCTATGATCTCTATGACTTTGCTGTCATGTCATTCAGATTTTGCAGCACACATATAGCCCCAAATTATTATTTTTAATTGCAACTACAGAAATTTTGAAGGTGGCAGGAATAGATCTTGTTGGAACTTATTGCTCAGTTGTATAATGTTTAAAACTGACAGGATTGTATTTTATGTTGTGTTTCTCGTTGTAGTGTTCTAGTGCATGATTTAAGGATTGTATTTTATTGCTCAGTTTTAGTATTTTGATCCTCTTTTTTTCCTTTCCATGCATTATCAGGTGATTAACAGGAATGCATGATTTAAGGTTCTTGGTATGTGCTTTATCTTGATGAGGAGAATTTGCTGTGGCAAAGTACATATTCAGTGTTATGTGCATTAAGTTGATTCTCCTCCTAGTGACTTGGATAGCATGCACCATGTCTTTGTGGTTGATTTGTTTGCTGTCCTAATCTATTCGTGGTTGTTTTATCCTGTCTTTATGTGATGCCTTTATATGGTTATATAACTCATTTTAGAATTCACTGTCATAATGTTTGTTGTCCATAATTTCATGTATGTTACAGAAACTGAGTGTTCCTTGTATTTACATGACAGCTGGAGTATGACATGTTGGAATATGTTGTGATTGAACGTTTAGTGCAAGGCGGCCGTTCGAAGCTCAAAGATGATGGCCTTAATCTATCAGATTGGCTTCAATCTCTTGCATCCTTTTGGGGTCATCTGTATGTGTCTATTTCAAATAAATGCTCTTATTGTTTTTGTTGTCCATTTATTCTAATATGGATATGCTTCTTACTTCAAAAAGTAGCTTGCTCATTTGATATATTGAAGTTGTAATGACACACGTCCACATGTTTTTTTTTTTGGGATAAGTTTTTATGGGTTTTTGTTCTCTTGCTTGTCAAATATATCCTCTTTTGTTTGATAGCATTCAACCTACCAAACTGTTATCCTGTAGGAACTTATGCTAATATGGTTACTGACAAACCCGTCAAGACATACATTTTCCTCCTGGTCACCTTCAAAGGATGATTAGAAAAAGCATAGTTCGTAGTATCGTCTGATTTGAATATGATTCACTTGGTCTGAAGTAGTATTAATTTTGGCCGATTTTTGATCGGAAATAGATTGGAATCAATTAGGCTCAATCAAAGTCAGCTGGAGTTGGCCAATTTTGGCCATTGTCAAAAAACTCAAAATTATAAAAAGGAAGTGCAGAGTAGTAGGAGGGGAAGGAAACAAGGGAGGACACATGGATAAAGGGAGAAAACAAACATGTGATTATGATTATGAATCGTAATTGAGGCTACTATTTTTATCTTTTCTACTTGTTGGAATCATTACGATCATCATTTATTACCATTGTTGTTATATTGGTTGTCCATTACCACATATGATAGTAGAAAAGATAGAGGAAAAGATATAACAGACACTAGTCCCTTACCTCTTAAGGAAATCAAGATCATAATTTCATAAATCGGTTGGACCAGCACGTACTGATTGGTATTTATCTGTCTGATCAATGAATCAAACAATAGATTGGGTCTGATCCGGAACAGAGGTTGCTGGGCAATAACCTTAGTGAACCAGGCTTAGCATCCAGATTTGGACTGTTAGAGCTGGTCTATAGAGTGGTAATTCTAACCTTTGTTATCAGATCCAACAGAGACATTTTAGGATCTTTGTCTTTCTAAATTTAGGTTTTCGCCATCTTTTCACTCTTCTTTCATCTCTCTTCACTTTCCCAATCCAACCTATTTTCCCTCATTCTCTACTGAATTCTCTCAATGCATTCTCCAAACTCAAGATTTCTCGAATGCCAATTCTCAAAACCAGTTTGAAAGGATCTACAAGTTTATCTTTCAAATTAACCCTTTGCAGTTGGTATTTCTTGAAGCCTTATAGATTTACAAGCAATCAACTATGTTATAATTTGTCAAATATTTTGTGGCACTTTCGTGCATTAATCTACATTGGGAAATTCACTAGCCAAAATATTGGTTGGGATGGATTGTTCCTCCTTCGATGGTCACCATGGATGCATCGCCAACGATGAACGTGCTATCATACTTATTTGTTTCTGTTTGTAACAAAAAATTAACAATCTTAATGAGAGGCATAAATACAATATTTATCTTTCAAATCAACCCCTTGCAGTTGGTATGCACGAAGTTAGGGTTTAATTTCCTCTCTCCGAAGGTAGTTATTTCATGAATTTAGGGTTTGGTTGTAGGGGTTTCCTTAACCGATGTGGGGTTAGATCTGCAAGGATAAAGACTTGATCCTCGCAAAATTAGCCTAGATCATCATGGGTGAATGATAGATCCTCAAAAATCTATTCTTAATCTCCATGGGTCTGCTTGAGGTCCTTGCAGATCAGAGAAAACCCTGGTAGATCTAGACTTGGGGACACATGAGATCAAATCTTGTAGATCAAAAGTACATGAGATACCATATCTAGGCTTCATTTGGAAGGATTAGTGTCAGATTGCCAGCATCTAAGTTAAATCCTTATTATTTCAGCTTTGTTTGAAATCTAAATATAAGTTTTATAATTTATCTGTCTCAGTAAGATTGTCAATATTTTTGTTACAAACTGAAACAATAGAGTACAGATTGTCTAGAGTGGTGGTATGCTTGTTGTTTGGAGCACCATCATCATTGTTAAGGCATCCATGAGGAATAATCCATCTCAAGCAATAGCTATGTGAATTTCCAAAAATAGTTTAATGCATGAAGGTGCCGCAAAAGATCAGACAAAGTTTTATAGCATAGTTGATTGCCCTAATATCTACATGGTTTGAAGAAAAAAACAGAACAGGAAGAAATGTATAGATGAACATCTTATGCTGTGATGTATGATCAGTTTGAAGGTTGGGGAAACAGTGACACTGTAACTAGGATTCGTACATCCTTGGAGTGATAGGATATGCATGAGGAAGTAATAAGACATCAATTTAGGGACTCACAATAGGAGAATGGTAGCGGCAATGATAGTGACCCTACTCAGTTCGGTCAATCTTCCACAGTGAGGCAGACTACTGGTGGTAGCAATGCATATGGGTCAGAGTATCAGCAAGAGGCAAGCTGATGGTCCCTTAGTTGGTAGGATGATAGTGACCCTACTCAGTTCGGCCAATCTTCCACAGTGAGGCAGACTTCTGGTGGTAGCAGTGCATATGGGTCAGAATATCAGCAAGAGGCAAGCTGATGGTCCCTTAGTTGGTAGGACAACCAGTATGATGCGGCTTTGAGGTGTCATACAAGGGTCTTTTGGTTCATTTAGGATATGGTCAGCTCCTGATGTCATGTATTTTTATCATGCAGTCTTACTTGCTCAGACTAGAAAACAGACAAGTATTGGTGATGCATATATTAAGTAGAAGAGGGATATATACTTAATTGCATAAGAGTAATTTTTTACATATCCATGCTTGAGGACCTTGCTATTATCGATCCATGATGTCAACATTTTGGTCTTGGTACACAACCTCCTATTCTATGTGAGATCATGGATATCTTGAGGAGATGGGAAGATAGAGAGTTAACTGTCTTTTGAAAAGCAGTAGGACATCTATGTTGTGACACTTACATGCATCAGTTGGTTTGGGCCGAATAAGATGAGTATCATTGATATCCTGGTATACTTAACAGACGGATAGTTCTTCATGACTGTCGTGCTTTAGATCATATTCATGATGCACTGGTACAGGGTTTGATGGACCTTATGTTGATTGATGTCTGTGCTATCTTAGTGGTGGTGATGATAGTGACAAAAAGCAGAAAGCATTACCCAGCTACATCTATAATCATCAATGGATTGATATAAAAATACACACATGGAGGATATCACTCTATTTCTCACTCAATCTCTAAGGCACGTTCAATAAGAAACATTGAATCAAATATGATGTTTACATTGACTGAACGAGCTAGCATTTACATTGACTGAAGGGCTAGCTCCCAATATGCAAACTTATCAGATGGGAGGCCATTGAAAAATACATTCTGTTCTCTGATATCGGGATGTTGAATGTCTGACTGGTGCGGTTCCAGCATCGAAACTTTAAACCTTGGTCAAGATATCATTAATTGTTCTTCAACCTTGCAGTGATTATTTTCTTTTACATGGATAATTATTCCTGATGAAATAATGGTGTAGTCTTTGTTTTTTAATTTTCTATTTTTAGTTTGTTTCTTTTGTTACATGGGCATTTTTCTTTGCTGGCAGAAAATTTCCTTGCTCTGACCATTTTACAATCCTATGTGACTTGCACTTGTAGCAACAAATGATCTGCTGCATTTTGATGACTATATCTGTGTTATTGTTTTTTCTGTTGTTATCTTTATTTCCTGAGATGCTTGGAATTAATTTACATTTGGATTTTTCATGGGCACTGAATATTTGTTTATTTTGTCAGTTGTAAAAAGTATCCTTCCATGGAGTTAAGGGGTCTTTTTCAGTATCTTGTTAATCAGTTGAAGAAAGGGATGGGTACAGAGCTTGTTCTTTTACAGGTACCTTTGCAGTCTCAAGGAGTATAATATTTTAATTTAGAGAATAAATATCCTGCAGAAAAATTTCAAATTAACTAGTGGTCATTATGTGATTGCAGGAGCTTATTCAGCAAATGGCAAACATGCAGTACACTGAAAACATGACTGAAGAACAACTTGATGCTATGTCAGGAAGCGAGACTTTGCGTTATCAGGCCACTCTGTTTGGGATGACAAGAAATAATAAGGTGCATGCAGAGATATTCCTGCTCTTTGCTCATGATTACTTGCCTTATTAGTGACCTTCCAATTTGGTCAGAATCAGTTCTAAATGATATACTCATATGAACTTACTTTTTTGCAACTTTTTTACATCTGTGATCATTATTACGTTTATCAATGTTGTATGCTTGTTCTATTGTCTTCAAGAGGATTGCTACAATCTTCTGCGTTCAGATGGGTTCACTTTATGTGCATCTGTGTACCATGTATGTGTGTGTGTGGGGGGGTGGGTGGATCAGGATAGTCAAAGGCGAGAGGCGCTAAAAGACGTCAAGGTGCTAAAATGCCTGAGGCACTAGGTGCTCACTCGAGCGAAGCAAAGTGCTTTCGAATATTAAAATTTTTAAAAATATATGATGATAAATAGATATAATTACTAAAAGAAATAACATAGGAGTCTAAATTGCATTATTTAAATTTATATTAACAAAATAATTAATGTAGGTGGACAGAGAAGGGCTTGTTGTTAAGCAAGGATGAAGGATTCAAGGAGGGGAGGAAGGAGGTACGGGAGGGGGTTGTTATCAGTTGGGGTGGCTATCTGATTGTTGTCGGTTGGGTGGTTGTGGGTTATTATCAGGGTGAAAGGATGACACAGAGAAAGCTGTCGACGTAAGGAGAAGGGAAGATGTCAGTGCAAGGAGACTATCGGCACAAAGGAAGGGGGGAAAACGACTGTGATGAGGCGAAGAAGAGGGGACACTAGTGGCTGGGGTGAAGGAAGAGAGAGATAGGGGAAGACGTTAGCTAGGGGGAGCAGGGGTGACGTTAGCGGTGGGGGAAGGGTAAGAGCGTTGCGGAGTAGGGGGGAAGGAGGAGAAGACGATTGGTTGCGGTGGAGTGGGTGACGGCGAAGGAGGAGAAGAGAGATATATGCCGATAATGAGCTTGTCGGTGGAAGACTCTACTGCAGCCATTCTCCGATGGAGGAAGATGTTGTTGCCATTGTTTACTGATATAGCGGAAGAGAGGGAGTCATTGTTCGTTGATCAGGTTTCCATGGGTCGTCGTCAAGGGAGGATGTGTTTGAAGATTCGTTGTTCTAGTTCCAGATCCAGTGATCTGGCTTGCTTCTGTCCAATTTAAATCAGGTGAGCGCTTGGACCGCCTGATGCCTGGCCAGAGCAGCGAAGACGCCCCACCTTGCTCGCTTATTGAGTGTCAGGTCGCGCCTCACTTCGCCTCGCCTGTGCACCTGAGCACTCGTTAACGTCACTAGGGTGGATAAGTAAAGGATGAGCTTCCAGTCATGTTATTATTTGTAATCAAGTTTGTCTCCTAGGAAGCTCGACAAGTTAATGTGGTGTTCATGTTGGATACTTGCTAGAAATGTGCATGTGCTAGACATGGGGCATTACGTGTGCGAAGAAGGGAAGAGAACTAGCCTGTCTTGTTGGGATCGCACTGTGCTCTCTGTCATGCCGCTGCCTTGTTGCCATGCTGTTGCTGCCATGGATTTTGCCTGTTGGCCTCTACCTGTTTAAAATTTTCATTGAATAGGTTGTTAGCAGAGGGAGGGAGGGAGATATAACCTATATGACACCTAAGACTTGATCTCATGTGTAGTCGGTTCTGTAAGAAATATGCTTAGCAGGTTATTCTAACCTCACCTAGATGAGAAAATCTTGGGGGCAGATATGTCAATACAAACATTATCCTTTCTATCTTAACTATAGTTTAGGATATTTTTAAAAAACTTGATGGTTGTATAAAAAGTGACTTTGGATTATTGATTAGTTTGTTTACATTTTTCATTGAATAGGCTGTTATCTTCACAATTATTTGAATTTTTATGTTTGGGAGTGGTCAATATGACATTATAAGTTACATGTTGTAATAAACTGATAATCTATGAAAACCATTATCTATTGTTCTGCCCATGCCATGACCCATATACTTTCAGAGTTTGCTGTATCACTATGTCCATGTCATGTTGTCCCATCTGAACATACACGCGTGTTTTGGTTTAGCTTTTGCCTTTTCTTCAATGCTACATCAATATTCTTTTTTGTATTGTTTTGTATTCTCGCTGTTAAAATCTAAAGAAGGCAGTAGAAATAAGATCCCGATTATATATGTGATCTCTAAAGTATGATTTTCTTGTTTATGGTGTTGTGAAATACTTCTGATGCATCCTTTGAGTGTTGGCAAGTTTTTTCTATAGCTTTGTGTTAAGAATCAGTGTTTTCATCATTTTTTATACTTTTGGCCTACAAAAAAAAAAAACTCATAATTATACTGGAGGGTTATTTAGATACTCCTTAGTTGTCATTGGTCAATTTTGTGGTGCTTTGAAAAAGTTATTGTTTATTGCATTAATGCTGGTATTTGTGATTCTTTGTAGTTATAGGGTTCTTAGTATGCACTATGCAGAAACCATTAATTGTAATGATTAGCCTTGTCAACATTGGTCTTGATATAATTATGAGGACCAAATCTTTGTTATTTAAATTTGTAGCTGTGTGTTTGCACCAATGTTCTATTTCTGTTCTCTCTTTGAATTTCTAGTCCTGAGCTAGTGTCAGATATGATATTGCATAGAGTTAATTGATCATCCCTATAAGCAATTAGCATTCTACAACAGTAGAGACTAATATTTGAAATTTTCATCTCTTATTGGCTGTACTTATAAAAATAGCCCTTTGCTACCCTAATATGCTAACTTGTGAAAAATGTGCCAAATTGTCGTGTAGCTTCATGGAGAATTGGAGATCATGTTTGTGGTTATTTTCTCATTTTCAATTGTATTCATTCAAAATAGATTGCTATTATATTGTGACCTAGTTTTAAGCTTAAATTCAAGGTTCGCAATACCGTACCGGTGTTTCGAGTCGTATATCCAGGTGTATCGAGTACTGTAGCAGTGCTACAGTATACTGCTACAGTCGAAAATCGACCGTACCTGCAGTGGACGGTCCACGTACCGGTAGCTTGTCGGACCGGTACGTACCGTCCGTATCGGGCAGTACAATTCAGTATTGCAGACCCTGCTTAAATTATTTGTGCTAAGTTGTAAGTGCTTGTAACTTGCTAAATGATTGTAAGCTTGATGTATGTATTTTTTTAAAGGGTTGACTTCTTGTTGCTGAATGTGCAATTTCCTTTTCTGCTTTGGTGAATGTTCTTTACTCTTTGGACCTGAAATGCATTTGTTACACAGTCTAATATCTTTGATTATAACTTCTTTTCACTCGTAGGTATTGAGTAAATCTACCAACAGACTGAGGGATGCCTTGCTACCAAAGGAAGAACCCAAGTTGGCTATTCCTCTTCTAATACTTATAGCTCAGCATCGATCCATGTAAGATGTTTGGTTTCTCTAATTGTTAATACTTATTCTGGTGGATTTCCTTTCTTCCTTTGAAGTACAGTCTTACTCTCCAGAATTGTACAACCACTCTCCGTTCTTCTGCTTGTACCTGCATTGTGTTTTTTGATTCTTGGTATTTTCGGTTGTGCTAATTCAATTTTTGGCTTAGTTTACTTTTGAGCTCAGAAGTGGCTTAATTACTTTATGCGTTCAGGGTTGTCACAAATGCAGATGCACCATATATCAAAATGGTTAGTGAGCAGTTTGACAGGTGTCATGGAACACTTCTTCAGTATGTGGAATTTCTCTGCAATGCAGTGACTCCATCCTCGACTTATGCACAATTGATTCCTCCACTAGATGAACTCGTGCATAAGTACCATCTTGATCCAGAGGTGATATATTAGCTCTCTGGTTTACTTATTTTTCCTTTGTTTTGTTGGGTGGACCTTTTTTTGGATTGGATATAAGATTTTTCTGAGTACTCTGTTTTATCTTTTATAGTATGACCCTTTTGCTTTATGCCTTATTAAGCAAAACCTAGTTGCATGTTAAAAATATGTTTATTGTGTTATATAAATATTATATATATTTTTAAAAAACTATGCAACTCAGGTTGCTTTTCTGGTGTACCGGCCTGTGATGAGGCTCTTCAAAAGAATGAGTGGTTCTGAGATTTGCTGGCCTCTTGACATTATTGAAGACTCAAATATTCAAAGTGCAGAAAATGAAGTAGAACCCTCTGATTCATCTAATGATGTTGGATTGGATCTTGGTTCACCAAGGAAGCCTATAATGTAAGTTCTGTTTGATTTAAGCTTTGTTGTTAATTTTTTAACTCTCACTCAACAGCTTCCACCTGGTCTCTCTAGGTTTTGATAGTAACAGCTGCTGCAGTCTGTCAAATGCTTAGCTTTGTAACATATTTTTTTTTCCCATAAATATCTGATTATAGGCTGGTGTATGGATGATGTAAGTTTTTTATATATTATACTAATTTTTATTTTTATTCTTTATAGGTGGTCAGATCTTCTTGTTACAGTCCAGTCAATTCTGCCTATGAAAGCTTGGAATAGCCTCTCTCCTGATCTATATGCTACATTTTGGGGACTTACACTATATGATCTCCATGTTCCTAAAATAAGATATGAATCAGAGATTGCTAAGCAACATGCTGCCATTAAAGCCTTAGAGGAGATTTCTGACAACTCAAGTATGGCAATTACGAAACGTAAAAAGGATAAGGAAAAAATTCAAGAGGTACTAGATAGATTGACTAGTGAATTTCAAAAGCATGAACAGCATGTTGCATCTGTCCACCACCGTCTTGCTCGTGAGAAGGATAAGTGGCTAAGTTCCTGTCCTGACACTTTAAAGATCAACATGGAGTTTCTTCAGCGTTGTGTTTTCCCACGCTGCGTCTTCAGCATGCCAGATGCTGTGTATTGTGCTAATTTTGTTCATACCTTGCATTCTCTTGGCACACCATATTTTAACACGGTCAATCATATTGATGTTCTTATTTGTAAAACCCTACAACCTATGATCTGTTGCTGCACTGAATTTGAAGCTGGAAGACTTGGAAGGTTTCTATATGAGACATTAAAAATGGCTTATCACTGGAAGGTATATGAAGCTTATTTAATCTGTTGAACTATCTACTTTTCTTGTTGTTTGGAAGATATCAAAAAAATCATTTTATAGGCATTTCGGTCCAATTTTTTTAAAATTCATGTCAACAAATGTTTCTTCCTTTGCAGAGTGATGAGTCTATTTATGAATGCGAGTGTGGAAACATGCCTGGATTTGCTGTTTATTACAGATTTCCAAACAGCCAGCGTGTTACATATGGCCAGTTTATCCGAGTATGCTCCTAATGTTGTCTCCTTTAAATTTCTTTTGGTGCATATACAATAACAACAACAACAACAACAACAAGAAAACCAACAAAATCTTAAAATGCTAACTCTTTGGGGTCAGCTATATCGGTCTTTTACTGCCAACATGTGATTCTTTGTTGTTAAGTATGGAACTCATTGAGGTTCTTATTGAAGTTCTTTTAGCAATTTTAGCTTAATGTGTAAAATGAGATTTGCTGATCTCTAGTAGTGTCTTTGAACAGAAGATACCAAGTGTCAACATGTTGAACTGATGATGCAGGCGCATCAGCTGCTGGCCTAGATATGGGGCCTCTCCACAATCTAATGATTTGATTAGACTTGTTTGTTATTTATTAGGTTTGTTAATTTGTTTCAGCCTTAGGCTCGATTGAAGTATCACATCATATTTCTCAGTCCATGGTTAATATTGTTTTGGATTTTTCGCTAATATCTTATTCTGTTCTTTTTCATTCTCTTTTTCTTCTTTTAGACAGCGAAATATTTTCGTGGACTGCATATTTCAGTATGCCTATCTTTCTTGCCTAAATGCTTGTTGTTATTGGGTGTTTCAGTGTTTGGTTAATATTGTTGCTATGCAGTCTATGTGAAGTTATTCTGCATGATAAAGTCAACTAGGTCTTCTTTCTTGGCTTATTTCTAGGCCCTTCTATTTCCTAGTTTCTTACCCCTCTCCATTCTCTGTTTTTGTTATGCTGCTGCTGGTCATTGACACCAGTGTTAAGGTTTCACACATGTGCTTCATCAACTTTCAAGGAGATCAAGCTATAGATATCCATCATTTTGTTGTCCTACAAAGAATGGTTGACATCTATGAGTAATTCCTTGAGGAAACCATTTGAATCCTTTGTCATATGTCAATATTAACATTTGGATTCTTGTCTACTATCTGTTGCACTAATCTTAATTTTTTTAAACTTGTGCAAGGATATATTTGCTGAATGTCTTGACTGTGGTACCTGACCTTGTGACTCAGTCTAAGTTTTCCATTTCTTTTGCTTTCTTGTTCACAAATTATTATTTTTTTCAAAGTTCTGCCAGTTTGTTTTGGAATTGTATCTATTTGGAAAATTGGTGTTGCTTTCTTGGTCACAAATTGCTATGCAGTCTATGTGAAGTTATTCTGCATGATAAAGTCAACTAGTTCTTCTTTCTTGGCTTATTTCTACCTTCTTTTTGCTCTTTCCTCCCTCCATCTTCTAGGCCCTTCTATTTCCTAGTTTCTTACCCCTCTCCATTCTCTGTTTTTGTTATGCTGCTGCTGGTCAATAACACCAGTGTTAAGGTTTCACACTTGTGCTTCATCAACTTTCAAGGAGATCAAGCTATAAATATCCATCATTTTGTTGTCCTACAAAGAATGGTTGACATCTATGAGTAATTCCTTAAGGAAACCATTTGAATCCTTTGTCGTATGTCAATATTAACATTTGGATTCTTGTCTACTATCTGTTGCACTAATCTTAATTTTTTTAAACTTGTGCAAGGATATATTTGCTGAATGTCTTGACTGTGGTACCTGACCTTGTGACTCAGTCTAAGTTTTCCATTTCTTTTGCTTTCTTGTTCACAAATTATTATTTTTTTCAAAGTTCTGCCAGTTTGTTTTGGAATTGTATCTATTTGGAAAATTGGTGTTGGTTTCCCATCAGTTCCAGATGTGCCTGATACATCTCAAGACTTGATTGAGTCCAAGAAATCTTATTAACATGCAACCAAGCTATTAGGCCTCCGTTATTTTTTGTTTTAGAAAACTGCTCCAGTAATTCTCTGAACCGATGTACTTGGTGTTTGATTATATATCATAGAGTGACAATTATTAAATAGGTTTTCTATATTGAATTTCAACACCATCTGCAGCTGAAGCAGGAAGCAGTAAGGTCCCACCTCTTTGGGTTAAGCTTCATGAATCTTTTCCTTACATTGAGCATTAATGAGGGTGATATCAATAGTTAAACTACGATCCAATAATTTTTTTATTGGTTGTGGTAGAGTTATCAGTAGGGTTGAATATTCATATAAGATTTGACAAAATTCTACATTGACTGTCAGTTGCCTAATGGAAACCCCTTGCTATCTGCTTGGAACGAGCATTAGCAATAATTTTACACAAGCTCACACATGTGGAAAGCATGTTTGTTTTCATAATTTATTTTCTGCTTTGTTTCTTGCCAGATTTTGCTGATTTTTTTATTTTTTTATGAAGGTACACTGGAAATGGAACACAAGAATAACCCGATTACTTGTACAGTGCTTGGAATCTAGTGAATATATGGAAATAAGAAATGCCCTTATTGTGTTAACCAAAATATCTAGTGTGTTCCCCGTTACTCGAAAGAGTGGTATCAATCTTGAGAAAAGGGTAAAAGGATAATACTTCTCTTATTTCATACATTTGTCAGAATTCTCGTTTAGCTTATTTTGCGGTGTACACTTTGCAGGTGGCCAAGATTAAAGGGGATGAGAGAGAGGACTTGAAAGTTTTAGCTACTGGAGTAGCTGCAGCGTTGGCTGCTCGTAAGGTTGATCAGAAATTGTGTCATCTTGGACCAAGATTCTATTTTGCCAGATATTCTTTACCAATAAAATTTTGTCAAGAGTTTTGAGCATTTCATCTTTTTATATGCAGAGCTCATGGGTTTCTGAAGAAGAGTTTGGCATGGGTCATGTTGATCTGAAACCTGCCGCAGCAGCTGCAAAATCACTAGCTGGTAGATTTATCAAATGCTTTAACTGGCCGTAATATTACTCCAAATGAGGTGACAGACTATAATTCCTACCGCAGGAAATCAGGTGGTCGACCCTTCGAGCACCGCTAAGGACCAGTTGACACATGCAAAATCTACACCAGATCGAGCAGATGGTGGAACAGTTTTGAAATTGGATTCAACACAACAGAGAGTAAGGACTGGTTCATCTGCAAACGGACAGGAAGTAATTGTTTCTGCATCAGCTACAAGTAGTAAGACTTCTGGCATTGGAAAAAGCACGGATGAAATCATGAAACCGGAGGATACAAGTTCGAAGGCTTATGCAAAGGCTGCTATGGAACCTGAGGTATGTTTAGTTCAATACTTAAAAGGGAGCTCAAACTTCACAAATGTTGAAGATCTAATATTGACTGCACTATTGATGATTGCCTCTCAGAAGATATTAATTGGTAGATGCTATTCCTATAAATAATTATTTGAATTATACTTGCATGTTGTCCCCAGCAATGCTCGATAGAGAATCACATGGCTAACCTGGAACGCCCGGGTGATAGATTAAAAATACATCTTTTAATGACATTTTATCATGACTGAGGTGTAAACAGATGAAACATGGATCATCATTTTTAGTAGTTTAGTACATTTTTTTAATGTAATCTGACGGAATTACCAGTTTCTTATGTTCCACATTAGTGTCTATTGCAGACCCACTGAAGAGATGAAAGAAATTTTTTGTTATTTGGAATTTCTGATAAAATTAGGTTTCTTGCCAAACTCTAATTTCTTGTGCGGTTCTGAGAAACTAGCGGTGAAAAGCTACATCCTTAGGAAACCTAAGTCTGTAATTTACCGGATGGAGCTCAAACTATGAAGACCCTTGCTGTCATATTCGATGCTTGCTTGTATCTTATATATTGAACCAAAGAGTTTGTTTCTGATGTACCGCATTTATGGATTTGCTTTTCTTATAAAAATGTCAGAAGTTAAAACTGATGTTTTTTAGCACTCTCATGTTATAATGAGGTTAAAATGCGACTTTTGGTTTTTGGAAAAAGCCTTTATGTGCTTAGAATTTTCTGAACTTCAGCAATGCATGGAACAGGCCATAGTCTTATAATATCTGTTCTTCTTGGCAGATGAGATCTCAGCAAAAGCGAACAGTGCACAATTCTATTCTAAAGCCAGCAAAGCAGGAGGCCATCAAAGAAGACAACAAAACTGGAAAATTGATTAGCAGAACTACAGGTCAGCAGTCTTCTTTTTCTGCAGATAAAGATGCTTCATTTCATCCAGCAGATAGCAGGCAAGGTGGAACTGCTGCTGCTTCTTCTGCAGCGACCAATGGCATCTCTGTGTCAGCTTCTGGAAAAACGACTAGTTCCTCAAGAATGATGCTTGAAATGCATGAAACTGTAGAAATTTCTGAGGCATCCATTAAACAGAAGAGAGCAGTACCAGGTGAAGAACAAGAAAGATTGAACAAACGCAAGAAAGGAGACATTGAAGCTAAAGATCTTGAGGGTATGGAAGTTCGGTTATCTGATAAAGAAAGAAGTTATGATTCAAGGTCAGTGGATAAACCTCATTTGGAGCATGAGAAGTCTTCCACTGAAGAACAGAGTTTTAATAGGTCATTGGACAAATCCAAAGATAAAATCAATGAGCGATATGACAAGGACCACAGGGAAAAATTGGATCGCTCTGATAAAGATCTTCATGAGAAATCAAGGGATAGGTCACTGGAGAGACATGGAAGAGAGCGCTCGGTTGAAAAAGTGCAAGAGAGGGGCATGGATAGAAGTCTTGATAGGGCTGCAGAGAAAGCTAGAGATGACAGAAGTAAGGATGACCGGAGCAAATCCCGACATATGGATGTATCCATAGACAAGGGACATCTTGATGAGCGTTTCCATGGGCAGAGTTTGCCTCCACCACCACCATTACCTCCCAGTTTTGTTCCTCAATCTGTGGGTGGTGGCCGAAGAGATGAGGAGACTGATAGGAGAGTGGGTAACACCAGACACATACAGCGATTGTCTCCAAAACATGATGAAAAAGAGAGGAGGCGTTCAGAAGAAAATGTTTTGACATCCCAAGACGATCCAAAACGTAGAAGAGAGGATGACTTAAGGGAAAGAAAGCGTGATGAGCGAGATGGCTCATCTGTTAAGGTACATCTTAACTCTTTTCTTTTTGTAAACCTTCCCTCTTCTTTTTCTCCTAGTCAGTATGTAGTTTAGATTATGAATTAAAATTGTTACTTAAGGATATGTAGTTAATTCACATTGTATGTTTTACTGTGTTGCTCTATATATATTATTTTAGTTAATTTGCAGATGGTTCACATGAAGTAATTTATTTCAGTAGTTGGTTATGTGCTGAATCTTTTATTTGGATTTGAGACACCTAATGACATGGCCAAGTGACCTTGATATACCTTATACGTGGTTAGCTTGGTTTTTAGATAATAATAATTGCCTAGTACTCTTTGAACACATAAGATATTAATTAGGCAGCTGTAGTTGTGTTTATGCTTGATACCATTTTATATTCAGGATAAACTATGTACTGTATAGGAATTTAAACAGAGACATTTGCAGAGCATATGCAATGTTTAAGGCATGCCACTGTAATCACAGGCTAGTTAGAAAACAAGAGTATTCTGTAAATGAAACCTTGAAGGCCAATATCCAAGACTTTCCCACTAAGAAACTTGTCAACTGGAGGTAATACTCCAAATTAAGCAGATATGTCCCTTGCATCAAATATAGTTTCATTGGGCTTGCCATATACATAAATGGGGAATGGTATAGTGAGCTTCTTGACAGACATCTATCAGTTGTGGGGCATGTCACAGCCATCCTTCACCAGTGTATCCCTGCTGTTGAGTGTTAATAATACCTGTTATCTACCCATACACCATACCTGGACATCTGGTTTCCATGATCTCTGCTAATGTTTTCACTTACAGTGTGAACTGTTATTGTAATTACATCCAAATTTATCAAGATTTTATTGCTGCTAAGTATTCAAATCTTGCGATTTCCTTATGTTGTGACTTGATGCTGATTTGTTAGCTTTTAATTAAATGGAGATGTGACTGTAGAAGTAAGACCCTACACTTCTTTATATTGTGCTGTCGTTGATTGGTCAACATCTTGAATGATAAAATTAACATCATTTTGCATGATTGTCTCTAGGTAGATGACAGGGACAGAGATAAAGCTACTATGATGAAGGAAGATATGGACCTGACTGGAGGCTCCAAACGGCGAAAACTTAAGAGAGACCATGCATTGTCATCTGAAACCGGTGGGGAATACTCACAAGTTGTTCCACCACCTCCCCCAGTGGCAATAGCTATGCCTCAGTCATTCGATAGAGAAAGGGCAGACAAAAAAGTAGCCATAGTGCAGCAACGGGCTGCACACATGGATGACGCACCAAGATTGCATGGGAAGGAAGCTGGAGGCAAAATTAATCGAAGGGAATCAGATCAGTATCCTTATGCTACTAAATTGCTATCGTGTACCTATTTGTCTCTTATTTGCATGATCCTCTTTACATCTAGACAATTTGTGTTATCTCATTAGCCACTTCTATTATATTTTCTTATATATTTAAAAAAATCTATTTTGGAAATTATTGCAGGCAGTGATAGTATACAGTCCAAAAACTTGGTTTTGTTTGTAGATAGCAAAATAGGAGTACCAGATAACCCTCTGACAGTAAGATCGATTAAGACCATGTAGCAGCAGTTTAATATAATCTGATCCTTAGTGTACATGAATGATGGATTTGGTCTTACCTTCTCAATAGTCTTCAACTATGCCTTTATGGAATGTGGCAGTTTCATGCTTGTAGTAAAATTCTCAAGATCAAGATCACCTTTTTTTTAATTCTCAAGGATTAAGTACAATAAGTATATATTATGATATATCTTAATTAATTATTTGCATAAGCTTGAAATCATCTCTAGATAACTGATGCTCAAGTTCATTGAGTAGGTTGATTTCTTCGATTTCTGCCTTTTATTTTGCGTGCATGTGCACATACTTGTAGTTGGTCTACAATGTGTATACCTTGACCTCTACAATCTCAGAATACATGAAAGGGAGTGGGAAGAAGAGAAGCGCCAGAGACCTGAAGCAAAAAGGAAACACCGAAAGTAGGCTCTGAAGTCTGCATGCAGACGAGCAAATATAATTTGGTCTCAGTCTGCTAGTTTAGTGCATTGTTTCCTTTTTTGTTTTTCTTTATTGGGGTTTGAGTGCCATCTCTTAGAGTTGTGCTGCTGATCATGGCATGAAGGATCTCCAGAAGCTGAGTAGCTCATCCAGTGTCTGTGTGGATGTCTTGGATCAGCACATGATTGCAACGGTGAGGCTTTCAGTGTCAGCCAAACTAATCTGTTTTACGCTTGGCGAGATTCCTAGGTACAGAAGATGACACCCTGCATTACAGCATTGTAACTGTTAACGTTTAATGATGGCATTATGCAGAACTGTGTTTTGTGGGTTTCAGATTGTCACTGGAGGTCCGATGTTATTGACCTTTCACTCCATCCTTGCAATTTATGTGAATCATGACTTTAGTATTAGATTCCTTGCTTAATGATTCACAATGATGCTCTTGCGATAAAATGGCAGGGGGAGGCAGGCGCATTGACGGGGAAGCATTTTACAGCTTGAATAGAATTTGCACTTGTGAGGTGGAAATCTGACGTCAAATAGGATCTGTTGCATAAGCAACCTCATTAAACTTTTTTAATCGTTCATATTTCTTGCCAAAACGGCAATTTCTTCTAAAATTCTTGTACTGTTGGATTTTTGGCTCCAAGGTTTTTACTCTCTCCTTGCTTTCCGCCTGTTGTAGTACATGTTGGTTGTGAATTTGTTGGGTGTGAGAACGTGGTATTATCGAGGCCATTTTGTACGTGCCATACAAACATATATTATGAATGTGCGGTCCTGGATGTGGTTGGTTAATTTCTACATGGATGTGTAGCTAACATGCAAAATGTTTTTTCGTTTCAAACGAACACAAGATTTGATCCCAAGATTTTGTTATCAGGCCAAGTTATCAATGTTGACTTTGCTAATTCTGTATGGATTGCAATGCAGTGTAATAGTTATGTGCTTTTGTCTTTTATTTTTTGTTTTAGAACCACCCAAAACTTTGACTAGAGCGTAGTATATTTCTCGTCGATGAATAGGCCGTGTTATTGAATGGTTCTGTTTCATTAATGACTAATTAAGTTCTCGTACTCGTTATTTTCTGCACCGACAGCCTTCGTTGGATGGAGAGATGTAGCGAGTAAAGAAGGTTTAGTCGTCAGGAAAACATTGGATCTATAGGCAGACAGCTGATATCCCAGTTCAAGTGGCAAACTGGAGTTGATTTGACAGGTGAAAGTATGGATTAGATGATGCAACACTTTGTCACATCAATATGATTTTTAAAGTAGGAGTACCTGAACTTGTAAATTATTTTATCTGCATCAAACCAAAATTAACGTTGAAGAATGGAGTAAAACGAGATACATATATCTTTTCCTCTTTTTCTTGATCAGTTGGACACGCGTGTATCGTATCCTCTTCTCTTCCTTTCAGATAGATGCGACGATTCTCGAAAAATGGATTAGATCGGATCGATCTCATCACGTTGAATTGACGACGAAGATCGATCGTCTCAGGGCGGTAAAGCACTCACAGTCGATCCTAAGAGCGACGTTGTTGGTCCTCCATCCAACGACTTGCATGCATATATCAAACCCGACATAATGCCTCCAGGCCACCTGCATGCCATTCTTGTGGCACAAGTAGGTTATGATGAGGTACACATATCAAACTGGCCATGTATTATTAATTAGTCTTCCAAGTTATACATGTTATACGATGCTTAAATAAAATAATAACTTCTGTGCTGTTCAGAAAAGTTTCAATCGGTGACGAGAAACTTTTGCCACTGTGCTGTTCAAAGCGGTGGTGACATCAGTCGTTTCATACAAAACTAGTTCATATAAACCAAGTAAAACTTCGATCAAAGTCAACACACACGTATGAGAAAAATACTAATCGAGTCAAAGTCCATACAAGTCGGCGTCCTATGAAAATTTCAAAGCTACGTCCGATCGCAACCCACGACTCATGAAAAGTCTACCATTACAAACACAAGTGAGAAAATTATCAAAAAAAAAAAAAAAAGAGGTTCTTTTTCCCCTAGAAAATTAAAATGACTTTACAAAGACAATATATTTTCATAGGTCTTTATTGAAACGTTCGAATTGGTTATTATATTGTTGTGTGATGGGTCTCCCCATGTGTGAACATCATATACGTCTAGTAATTTTTTTAAAGGGATAATCTTGTTGTTAGTCTAGATAAGATAAGAACATATATATTGACTCTTCAACCCTAGATTTGTCGGTATAATAGATTTCAAATACTAAACTTGTTCGTCTTGCATATTCAATAATGGTTAAATTCAAATTTTCAACTCCTAATGATGAAAATTTAAGCATAAGAGGGACTGTCATAAAATTCAATGATGAGTGGCTGACCAATAGAAAAATCTACAAACCTATTTCAGATTTCACTGAAACAAGCAATGTTTGGTAGGGAGAAATATTTAGCTTGAAAACCCTTATAAGTTCAATTATAATGGTTGTATGATTATTAGTTTCAATAACCAGAATAATATTCATATAACCAGAAACCAAGCTAATTTACATTGAGTTTGTAAATAAATTTAAACTTATTTATGAGGACATATCTAAGGCTGCATAGGTAAGAGGTCGAGTGTTGGTGATGTTCTGAATGAGAGAGAGAGAGAGAGAGCAGCCCCAACATTTTACAACTGTTTCTTTCTGTTCTTAACGAGTAAAACAATAGTTTTTTTGTAGTGCAAACGAAGAGAATAGACTGTATTTTGTACATGTTTCTAAATCACGCAGGAAGAAGAGGCTGTTTTAGTCCCTTGAAATCCGTGGTGTCTATGCACTCATCCTTCTTATAGCCATTCAATAGTCTAAGGAGAGCGGTGGCCTTCTCCTTGGTCGCCTCACCACACCCAACCTGCAGCAGAAGCAAGAGCTTGTGGAAGGCTCCCGCTTGTTGAGCCTCTCGCAAGCATCTCCCTCTCCCTTCTCCCTCATCTCCTGCCTCCTCCTCGCCCCTGCACAGCTTCCACAGGGCCGAGACCACGAACTCGGTCGCCGTGTCCGACACCCGGAACATCTTCTTCACCAGCACCGGCGTCGTCAGCGCGTGACCGTATGCCTGCTCCCTGCCGCCGGCGCACCCCACGAGCGCGTCCAGCACGGCCAGCGCCTTCTCGCACATGCTCTTCTCGGCGTCGACGAGCGTCTCTATGAGCACGGGCACCAGTCCCATACCGACCACCCGCGACGCCGTCCTCTCGCTGTAGTTGGTTAGGTAGAAGACGGCGACAAGGGAAGCCTTCGTGATCTGAGGGAGGACGGGCTCTTTGATGAGCTTCACCAGTGCTTCCACCAGCCCCGCCGTGTCGGCCATGCCATCCGCTCGTGCTCCGCCGCACGCGAGCAGCTCCTTCACCACCACAGCCGCATTGAGCCTCGCGACCAGATCCCCGTGCTTTAAGATCGACACGAGACAGGTCAGGGACTCTGGCGATCCGACGTGCGAAGCGGCCTCCTCGTCGAGCGGTAGCAGCGTCGTGAGCGCGGCCAAGATCTCCTCCAGCACCCGCGTCACCGAGCCATCGACGGAGGAAACACCGGCAAATGCACCGAAAGCGGCGGCCAGAGCCCGCCCGGTGCCATTCGACTCGAAGCACCGCCGGTTCCGCTCCCCCTCCCTCACCGAGCTCCTGACCTTCGCCACCAGCTGCCCGCACCGAGCGCGGTCGCGCCGCCGGCTGGCCGCGGCGATCTCCGACACGATGTCCGTGACCTGGGCCTTGGTGACGGGGATCTTGGGTGTGGGAATCCTCTCGATTCCGTTGGATCGGTTGGCGACGCACCAGTCCTGTATCATCTTCCGGATGGAGTGGCTGGGGATGAGGTCCTCTTGCTTCAGCTCCCGGTTGGTGACCGGACAAGTCGCGTTCCCCATGTCGAGCCACGCCTCGATGCTGGCCCGGTCGTAGGTGATCCCGGTCGACGCCGTCACCGGGTCCTTCATAAGGTCCAACGATATGGGGCACCGGAAGTGCGTGGGGATCGAAACCTCGACGCCGGAGATCCTCTTGACCGGCTTGTTCTTCACCAGGCTGGACCTGCGGGTTCTCCATGGCAGGGCCATGAGCGACGATGAGCTTGTTGGAGAGAGGAAGGGCGTGGATGCTGTGGGGGGTGGAGATGGGGGGTTGGGAGACTCGGAATGAAAGAGATGGGAGGGAAGGGTGAGTCTATATAAGGCTGATGGGTTGTTTGCAGGAACTCGTTCAAAGGGGAGTGTCGAGAGGTTTGGAAGTGTTGGGGTAATTAAGGCTATGGATTTTGAACGTTGACCGTTGAAGCTTGAACGTTTAAAAACGCGGGCAGGAAACGGTAAGAACGAAGCCTTCTTTCACACATCAACCCAACCTATTTAGAGAGAGAGAGAGAGAGACGTTGAAGTTAGATTTAATAAATTAGAAGAAAAAAAAGTATATGATATATTTTGAATCCTTTTTTTTTATGTTAGAGCCTTGGAAGAATTTTACTTGTAAATTCATAATTATAGCTACTTATTATAGTAGCATTCCGATTTGGTTAGTTAATCTACGTTTCGTCTTATTGGTATTTACTAATATATCGATCAGTTGTCAGTCCGATACATACAGAACTATATCAACACACGGTACATGAGAGTGTATCGATGAATCATCGATCCCCTTTCAAATTGATACGTATCGTCCATATCGAATAGTATACTGTAGTACAACGACCTTAAGTTAATCTTTAATTTATATATAATGATAATTGCTTAATTAATGAGGAGAAAATAATCACTTGATTATCATTATGTTAGCATTTGTCGGTGGAAGGAAACCATATATTTTTCGACGTTTGAATCAATTTCAAAATATTACAAGAGAAAAACTATGTAGCTTGAATCCTTCTTTTATGTTAGGAGCATTCGAAAAGTTCTATATATAAATTCATAATTAGGAGCTTTTGAAAAGTTTTATATGTAAATTCATAATCATTATCCGTCGTTGAAACATCTCAATTTGGTTAGTATATTTGATTACGATTATGTTAAGATTGTTCGACTTTTCATATTTTCCATTATTAAGCTATCGAGGAAAATATTTATAACTACTGTTGATGAATAGAAGGGAAGAAAAAAGAAAAAAGAAAAGAAAAGCACACTAAATCGACAAATATTTTTATCTCCATTTCCTATCTGAACGGTGGGTAGCATTCATTAGTTCTCTCTCATGTACGAGTCCACATTTGCTCGGATGTGAATCGAAGAATGGAACGAAAAGCGTTCAATAACTTGAGTACGGAGTCAACGTGTGTACTTGGTCAAACGGTTCGTGGTCGTGGTCATGGTCTTCTTGTCGGGTCAACTGCATTGTCCAACAAAAGTACCCCCTTCTACAGGCAAAAGTAGGTACTCAATAATAAAGATAAATCATCTCAGTTGGTGCCTTCTTCTTCTTGCCTAAGTATGTATACAATTACTTGGTATTATACTCCTACCTATCGATTCAAACACTTATTAACCGGTTCGGGCCGATCCGACCTACCTAATTATTATTCTAGTGGATCCCAAATGGAAAATTTATCCTAATTTTCATACAATTTTTATTGATTTGATTGGATGATAAAAATGTAGACTTTGTTTAAGCAAAGTTGATGGAGAGAAATTGTTGGTCACATAAGTTGATTTAGTGATACATACTTCACGACTTGAATGGGGGGTTTACTCATGAGAATAACTATGCTTTTTTTTTTCTTAGTTTTCTCTTGAATTATCACAAATGGTGATATCATTCTTCTAAAATCATATTAAATAGTGACCATAATAGAGCTTTCTAACTATTGACGAAAATCGTCATGAATTAATCGGATGCGGTCCAAATCCAAAGATGTAGGAGTGCCTAAAATAACTCCAAGATAAATATGTCAAGTTCCTAATACGTCGTCTGCATTAAAATCGATGTCGAGAAAAGTTTTCCGACTCAATCTATTTGATACCCAAATTAGTCATCAAAGATTTAGTAGGTATAGTATTTTTTTTCTTTTGAAGAAGAAAAAAGCCCTATGGCGCAACATCGGAGATTCGCTTTTATACTTGATCTTAGATAGGACAATCTATAACCACTCTAACATCCTCTTATTGGCATTTTGTTCATATGAGTGATAGGAGGAGATAGTTTCGAATGATCTACTTTCAACTTTTGTCCATACATACGGATAAAGTTGGCATTTTGTTCATATGAGTGATAGGAGGAATAGTTTCGAATGATCTACTTTGAACTTTTATCCACACATACGGATAAAAGGTGAATGTTGACCAATAACTTTTCCTTTTAGGACCACTTTGACTGATTTAAGGGAAATATGTTAACAATATTCCAAGGCAAATCAATATTAGCATTTAGAAGTCGAAGAAAGGCTGGAAGGAGTAAACAATTTGACTTGGGCTTCTTCTTCTTCGCCCGAGGAGAATGCAAATTCCTTTAAAGACCAACTTTCAGGAAAATAAAAGCCACAGAGAAGACTGACTTCAAAGTACCGTCAAAGATTACAAGTCAATCTGATGGTTCATTCCACATCGAGAGAGATGACAACAAGATGAATCATAGCATCTCTATGTTGATCATTCTATGAACTATGATGCTCTCGTGGTCTTTTTAGGACAGAGAGATAAGAAAGAAAGGCCAAGTGAATGGATGTGGTGGTGTAAGGATAAACAAGTAGAAAAATGGAATGATGGTGCAGGACTTGTGCCTGTGATGATATCTATCATGTGTCATCCAAAAGCCAAATATATCTCTGCTTGTGCAGGAACTCCGATTCCCTTCCCTTTGTGTGCATCCAAGTGATAGCTTGTGTATCCCTTCAAAGTGACCCCATAATAAATGGAGCAGTGGATCTCTTTTTTCTAGTGATCCATGTTGCCATGTTGGTGGTGGCGAGATGTAGATGACAAGAGCATCTCAGTTATTAAAGGGACTGCATGCCCGCTTTTCCTCCACCAAAATTCCACAAGAAAGAGACTGCCATTTGTTCTGCCACCTCCGATCTCTCATCTTCTTCTTTCTGTGTCAGGAGGAGGCCATTTCCCGCAGGGAAGTGCCGAGGGTGCATCGAGCAGCTTTTCCTTTATCGGTGGTACTTGCTCGTTCCCTTGGCCCATTTGTCTACCATAGTTTCTCGAGTGCCACTGGAGTTTGGGTATTTATGATGCCTCTTCTGGTCCAATTCTGAGTGTTCTTGAATGTTTTGAGCTCAAGAATCTTGGCTGCTTGTGTCTTCTTTTTCTGTCTGCTGGGTGCTGCTACCTGTTCAGATCTATTTCGTTTCTTCTGACCATCTCGATGGATCATTCATTCCAAGCTTTACTTCATTCTTGGCAGCAATTCAATGCCTTTATGCAGCTGAAGGAGGCCTAAGCCTCATCGACGATATTTCTGCCGAACATGAACAGTTCCAACCCAGAAGCATCATCATCAGATGTCTTGGAAGAAGCAAGCAGTCAAGCGGCTTCCGATATGTGTGGCCAAGAGTCTTCTCCTGCTCCTCCGCCCATCTCTCTCAATCCCTCCCTCGCCATCAACGCATGTCGAACAGCACCATCTGCTGTTCCGTGGTCGAGCACTAGTGAAGGCGGCAGCGCACCGAGTTCACAAAGAGTCTTCTCCTGCAGCTACTGCCGACGCAAGTTCTTCAGCTCCCAAGCCCTCGGTGGCCATCAGAACGCTCACAAGAGGGAACGAACGCTCGCGAAGAGGGCACTGAGTTCGCATGCATTTCTTCCACGCAGTTACGCCAGCATTGCTTCCTTGCCCCTTCATGGATCTGCTCTCCGTTCGCTGGAGATCAAAGCACACTCATCGGTGCATCAGAAGTGGAGAGAGATCCATCGCAGCAGCAGAAGGTGTGGAAAAAGCTTGCTCGAGCCGAGGCCCGTCTTCCTGGAGGATGAGGAGACGAAGTTCCGTTGGCCTGGAAGCTTTAGGCCGATGGCAAGTTCGAGTTCAGAACCGGCGGAGGATTCAGACGTGGCGACAGGGGATCAGCAGCCGGTAGAGGAACCCGATCTCGCTCTCAGACTCTAAGCGCAGAAGCTGGCATCTTCTATCCGAAAGCTTGTGTGTTCTTGATGTCATTCATGAACAATAATTCCATGAGGAAGAATTTACTTCCGCCGACTAATTTTCTGATGAACTGAAATCATGATCACTCGGAATTGTTCTCGGAACAAAGGAAAAGTTAAAAGATGAGAACAATATTTCATCAAAGAAGAACATCGGAAAGGAGTGGCAACGCAAGATCCCCACCATGTGGTCATGTTCTAAAGCGAAGGTCAAAATGAGAATCTTTGCCTTTGGGAGATGATGTTGGATGGCAGAGTGCGCTCTTCAACCGATCACCATATGATGCTTGACGGTAACCAGTTGTGGTTCCTTCCTCCTCTCGCTTCATTAGTAGGATAAGCCTGTCAGCTTGATGTCGAGCAGGAGAATCTTCCATCTCCCACTCGTTCACGAAATAGTTCGACATAACAACCGCAGGAAAACTGCTGCTTTGCCGACGCGTTGACAGTAAATAAATCACAGCCGTCCAATCAAAAGTCAAACGGTCCACTAATATCTCCTCTCGCCTTCTTCCGTATGAAATCCTAATTGACAGTAAATTAAGTAAAATTTTCTTTTTTTTAAACTTTCTTTATCTTTATATTATATATATATATATTCTTTTTAATTTTTAAATTTAATTTAATTTTTTGAAAGAAATAAAGATTTGATTTCAAAATTTTACTTCAGAAAATTGACATTTTATGCTAACTAAAGAAAATTTTAGACATTGCGAAGACGTGAATTAGCTGGTGAATGTTTTGAGGATTGATAGTAAGATTTTGGGAATCAAAGCTCATATTTACTACTTTTGATTTGAAAAGAAAAAGATATAATATTGCTGCTTTGGATTCATTTCGCTGTAATATTCACATGATTTTAGCAAACCAGAAAAAGGCAAACTTGGGAGACAACAATTATTTCTCAGCGTGTCAGGAAATGGATGAGAATGGGGAGGGGGCGGTGGGGAGCAAGGCCAAGTTGGTCTGCCAAAACAGGGGGCCGTCCGACCATCTCTTGTTTCTTCTGGCTCTTCTTCGAGTTTCCTCCCCTCTTCCATTGTTATCTCTCCTCAGTCCGAACGAAACACCTGCATTTCTGATGATACCAACATTTGGTTTACAATTCTAGCCTTCTGGATCGATCAAAAGCCTATCTTTTGCCTTCTCTGTCTTCCTCCCATTTCTAGAGGGAGGGCTCCTCTCTCTCTCTTCTGTGGTTTGTTTCTCTGTCCTTGCAAGTGAAAAAGAATTTTCCTTTCCTTAGTTTTTCCACTAGATTTTGCCCACTTGCGAACATTTACATTTGCAAATATCTCAACTTGGAACTTTAAAAGTCCGATCTTTCCATTTGCATCCGGGAACGCAGACTGCTGGGTTCATCGTTGCTTCCGTGGTAAGTTTCTGAATCTTTGCAAGTGAAAGGGTTTCGTTTCTTTTTCTGTGGACGCGAGACTATAATTCTCCCGTGTTGCCATCGGTTTTTCCACTAGATTTTGCCTACTTCTGAACGTTTATATTGAGAAGATCTGAGCTAGGAACCCTAAAAGTCTGATCTTTCCCTCTGCATCGGGGAACGCAGGTTGCCGGGGTTCGTTGTTGCTGGGATTATATCCTGCCTTTGGTCTTTTCCTTGGTTGTTTGATCGGGTTTTGTTGTTGAGATTTCTACAAAAAATGTTGCCTTTCTGTTGCTCTTTGTTTACCTTGCCATCGATTTACCATTTCTCATGATCTTTCCATGAAGGGGAGGTTGATGGCACTGATGAGATGAATCCAATGTGTCGTCCGATGGGTTGATCGAATCGGTATAAAAGTTCGCATTTTCTTGTTTGGTACAATCAGCAATTTCGTCGGACTTCTCCTCGATTCTTCTGTCATCCGCTTCCATGGATGACGATGGTGGATTGGGCATCCGGAACTGGGGGTACTATGAGCCGTCGTCGAAGGGAAACCTTGGACTGCGGCTCATGTCTTCCATTGTTGAGCAGGATGCCAAGCCCCTTTTGTCGAATGCTGGGTTCATTCATCGGCACTGCAGCATTCCGGAGCCAACAGCTCCAGTGGACTTTGTGAGTGATGGATGGTTTCACCATAGCAACGACAATAGCAAGAATGACTATGTGAGAGACGGGTTGATGCGCCATAGCAACAACAATAGCAAGAATCTCCACATTTTGCCAACGAGCCACCAACACCACCCAACTTATAGCGTGCTCCCTGAACCCCCCACCATCGAGAACGTCCAGACGCTGCAACATCTGGAGTCGCAGCCCAAGGATGACAAGGTTCCAATGACAGATGAGACCGTAGTTAGAAATGAGTCTCCTTTGAAGAAGACGCCCCGGGGTCGTGCGCAGAAACCCCCAAAGACGAAGAAGCCTAAGAAAGTCACTGCGCCAAAAGATGAGGTTGCCAATGGTTCAGCTTCACATGGGAAGTCTGGAAGGAAGAGCACAGGCATGGTCATTAACGGGATCAATTTTGACATGTCGAGGATTCCAACTCCAGTCTGCTCTTGTACAGGAAAGAAACAACAGTGCTACCGCTGGGGAATTGGAGGGTGGCAGTCAGCGTGCTGCACCACCAGTGTGTCAATATATCCCCTTCCGATGAGCACCAAGAGGCGGGGGGCACGCATTGCTGGCCGAAAAATGAGTCATGGTGCATTTAAGAAGGTGCTGGAGAAGCTGGCTGGAGAAGGGTACAACCTTTCTAATCCAATTGACTTGAGGACATTCTGGGCCAAGCATGGTACCAACAAGTTTGTGACTATCAGGTAAAGATGTTGGCTGGCTCTATCAATCTACCTTTGCATTGGATCATTGTTTTCATGGTGTTATTACTTTGTGTCCTGCAGAGGTTCTTCGATATAAGTTTGGGCAAAATTTTCTTGTATCTGCCAACTTAACATGGTTTTTTAGGTTTACACACTGGGGTTATATGTGCAACTTGGTTTCTTCCCTGGCCACTGAAACTTGTAGTTTGAATAGGGCTGCCTAGATCTTATGGTTTTCTCAACTAATGAATTGTAAATCATCATCACCTGCTTCTTACTCGTAATGATTTAGTCCAGTACATTGAATGTTTTGGCATTCTATCTTTGATGGTTGCCTTATATCTATGAAGTTTTATGGTTATTTTCCTGTTGTAGATTCTTAATGTTCTGTGTATTTATTCTTAACCATGCTAAGTGCTTCAAATTAGATGGTGATAGCACTGATTGATTGCTTATAAGTCAATTGCTTTAATGTAATTTAGGCCACCTTCTGCGATCGTCCAAAGGCCTAGGTGCTTCATATGTATGTGTCGCTTTAGTTCCACTAAATTCCAAGAAAAACATTTAATAGATGATCAATATAATAATGGAATTTTCTGCTGACATTTATATTTTCCTGCACTCGGTGGTAGGAAAAACATTGGTAGACCTTGCTGTGAAGAACTTGTGCTCAAACATTTTGCACTGTGTTCTGTTATATGGAGAAGCTTAACCTGTTTTGCTTTTAAAGCATACTACGATTAGTTTCCATATCTACAGATATCTATGTTTCTAGTATTGGTTTTATCTTCAGTTTTGACAGTGGTTTTAGCCATTCTGGTTAAGATCTTACTTGTTTTAACTAATACAGATTGGGGATTATCAGTTTTAATAGAAATATACATTAGAGGTTCACTTCATCGAAATAAGTAATAATCAACTTAGCCAGTATTTGTGGCTCGAGCAGTCTTGTTTGATCCATACAGGTGGCCATGATTGTTTTGGTTGTAACGATTGATCCAGACTCAACCCAAAACCAGAACTTGGTGAGAGTTTCAGATTACGAACATCCTTTTCAATTAAAATAAGCATGACCTATTCAAATCGGCAGTATATATGTATATGTGTATATGTATATATGTATATGTATATATATGTATATATACCTATATATATGCATTGAAGTGGAATGATCTTCCATAAACAACAAACACATATTCCTTAACACGAGTTAATGGTTTCAGAATAATTATTAGAAATCAAACTCGAGATGGAATAGATGTATGTGCATTGCACTTATGTTGCCAGAGTTAATTTAAATTTTACCAAGTTGTAAAAAATTGCTCATGTTCATTTGGAAAGCATGGTACTCTTTTGTTTTAAGGGTTCTACACAGATACATTAGGCAATGTGGATCAGCTCTATAGGTATAGAACTTATACGAGGAAATTTCAAATGCTTTAATTATAGCATCAAGCCAGAGGCTTGTGTAGCTTCTTGTGTAATTTTTAAGGATCATAGAGAAAAGAGTGGTTCCGATTTTAACTCTGCGTTGGCTTTAGTACTTAAAAGGGTGGAAACTTTTTACTCTATCCAGTGGAAATTATGTATTGATATTATTTGTATGCTATGCTCATGTTTGGTTGAACTGGGCATGTAGTTGTCTTTGTTGGTGTTTAATGTTTCCTCTAATTTTTCTCATTTTTTCGGTTGGTGTCTTCTTATGCCGAAATGTATTAGCTTGGGCTTTCGAAAGTACATATGGTAACATTGATCTAATGAGAATTCTTGCATGTTATATTTTCTTCCATCTGAAGTACACTTTTAGATGGTTTAGAGCCATGTAGGGCTTGTAATTCTCTTTGTCATTATCAAGACAATCAGTTTGATATAAAGATATATCACGGGCATCGGATGCAATCAAAGAGTTCTTGAGTTCATTTCTTCTCCATACCAACATAAAGTGTGGGGATGAAATGCAGTGCTACTGGCCCTCATCAGTCCACCTTGTACATTGTAATGTTCTTTTGCTCTCTTTGAACTCCTTATGTTGTATCTATTAAGAGTATGTTTTGGCAAACTCATTTGCATCAAGCTGAAATTTAGCAGCTTCAAATGGGGATCAAGTTATAATCCGATGTGGCGGCCGACCACGTAACCTAGTGGTTCGACAACGTCCGAGAAGATTCCTTCGATAAATTTGATGTGTTAGATTTTTTTTATTTTATATCATTGTCATTCCATTTAGCTATTGAACATACAATCTTTCACTCCGATACCATGTTATATTCTTTGATCATTGTCATGTCATCTAAAAGCTTTAGTTTGTTCTCAACCAAACGACAGCAATCTTTTCCTTGTCCTTTTTCCGAGAACTTAATGGTTATTTTGGTGCCACATTAAGCATCACTTGATACCTCCGGATTAAAGCACAAACATCTGATAGTGAATCGTAGCATACGCTTGATGACAACATGAAATGATGCAGCTAAGGAAGATTCGTCTTCCCAGCAAAACAATTAGATCTCACCATCCCAAAGCTCTTCAGCAGATTTGTAAGGTCCATCATCTGACACAAACTCCAAACCTAGGCATCCTTTGCGCTGTGGAATCTCTCTGATCTTGCGCTTCTCTTCTTCATTCAGCTCCCAGTCCAGGATGTCCAGGTTCTCCAGCATCCTCTTCTCGTTGAAGCTCTTTGCCAGCATACAGTCTCCTTGCTCATGCACCCACCTCAAGCAGATCTGTGCACATGATTCGGAACAGTGTTTTGATTGCAATAATAAGGTCATGATCCTTCTTTGCGTATGATGCTGCTGTTTCTATGTTACCTGAGCAAGAGTCTTCCCCTTGGCTGCAGCTATATCTTCGAGGACATCACAGTTCATGACCCAGTCTTGGCCCCACATAGTTCCCTTTGCCCCCAGGGGAGAGTAAGCACACACTTGAATTCCCTTGGCCACGCAAAACTCTCTCAGCTTCTGCTGCTGCCAAAGCGGGTTCACCTCCACCTTGTCCACGGATAACACTTCCCCTCATCATGCTCCAACAAGAACTAGGTTCTTTGGGTCGAGGGAATGCTTGCTCACCTGGTTGACAGCAGGGGGAATGTTGGCAATGGAGAGCAATGTTTCCAGCTTCTTGGTGGAGAAGTTGCTGACGCCTATCGACCTCGTTAGCCCGAGTCGTTGGCACTCCTCCATCGCCTTCCACACCGAGCTCAAGTCGATCGGCAGGAGGTCCTCCTTCGGCATCGGCACCTCGTACTTCCCCGGCTTTGTGCTCACAGGCCAATGCATGAGATACAAATCAAGGTAATCCAACCGAAGATTCCTGCAAGAGAAGCAGTACGGAAGAAAAGAAGGATCACATGAGTGTAACCCTTTCTAGTAAGATACTTGTAGTTCAAGATCAAACTAAATATAAGAAGAAATCAAGACGGAAAAAATAATTTTTATTGAACTTCTTAAAAAAAAAAAACTTATAGATTTTGAACGATTTTTAGTCTTAACTTAAATTTTTCTATACATGTAAATATCACTTATTTATATATATAAAATGCAAGAGTCCTTAATCTCTATAACTCTATCAAATCTTATTTGAAATTTTTTAAAATATATTTTAAACTAAAAATTTCTTATACCTAAAACTTTATCTAAATAAAAATATTAATTTATGATCTTTCAAAAGATATTTTAACTTTTTAATACTCCCCCTTAAAATATGCTTTTGAAAACAAGTCCTAACTTGCTATGGAATCAACCTGAACTTGATCTTGCTCAGCCACCTGGATTTCTTGTCGATGATAATGAACTAAACCTCACCATTGAACCCGTAGGAAGTGATGAATAGAGGGATTAGCATGTCGGTGAAGTTGTGGAAGAGGTTCCCCATGAACCCACTGATCGAGAAGACCACCGCGGGCACCGTATAATTCTCAATGCATCTTGGGCGAACAACTTAATCGTCCATTCCTTTACATGGGCAATGGTGACTTGGTCACGCTTTTAGGTGAAAGGTTTGATCTTCTATTCTTGGCTGGTCAAGGAAGTCTATAAGAAGATGGTCTAAGAGTTTCCTTTCACCCTTATATCACCTTCTACTTCACAAACATTTGATCTCCGACTTGTTTCAGCGCAGATTGGTTTCTTCGAGTCCGTAGCAACTTTCTCTTCGTAGCTATTGACGTTGTGCTACCTTCTTCATCACTAATCCCTCAATTAAGCTATTCCATCCAAAAACTTTTAGGATTATCGGGAATATCTCTTGACCCAGAGTTTGATCCAAACTTACTAAATGGAAGACCATTGAAATCTCTAACTAGACTTCATGCAGGAGACAATATCCATATGACGACCAAATTCAAGAATAGGCTTTTGCAAATCAGAAATAACACCAAATTTCTCATAGAAACCAATAGGCCTTGGCACAAGATCCTGTGTTTTATGTTTATAAAGAGCATTCATTTCTTCATTTATTACATCCTCCGATACCTTAACACCTTTGGTTTTATCAAAACAAATAGGCTCAAAATTACCAATTAGTTTAGAAGAGAAATAGTGATATATGTTTACATTATCTCCATCTCTCTAACGTGTTGATTTGATAATTATTCTTTTTTATCTTCTCGATGTTGAAATTTTCTCTTCGTGAACATCATTACTCCTCCTATCACTTTGCTCTATCATTAGTACTGAAGAAATAATATGAGTAAATATAGATAAGAAAGAAGAGCCAAAATCTATGGGAGTATTAGATGACAAAGGAATCTCAACCACAGGCTTTGAACATGTATCACTTTTATTATTGTGATTGATATTTT
This sequence comes from Musa itinerans, assembly GCA_001649415.1. Classification (NCBI taxonomy): domain Eukaryota; kingdom Viridiplantae; phylum Streptophyta; class Magnoliopsida; order Zingiberales; family Musaceae; genus Musa; species Musa itinerans. The sequence goes on along the minus strand of LVTN01000443.1, from coordinate 45,533 downwards.
CAAAATAAATTACTTGTGAAGGATGATAATAAGAAATTTCATCAAACACAATATCTTGAGATACCACATACTAATGTGTTTGTAGTTCCATACATTTCTAACCTTTCTTCCTTTCATCATAACTAATAAAGATGCATTTCTTGACTTTCTCTTTGAGTTTAATATATAAATATAGTATGAAAAATTAAATACTTTGAAATGTTTAACATTTGGTTTCTTACCAAATATGAGTTCATATGGAGACTTCATATTGATGTTCGATCAATAACATAGGTTGTACATGTCACACCTTTTGCCTGTAAGACAATGGATAAATTCTTAGCAAGAGGTCAACACTTACAAGTTTGCACAAGATGTAGAATCTTTCATTTAATCACACTATTTTATTAGAGTGTATTTGCACATGTAAGTCCCTTTTGATGTTATACTTTTTGCAAAAAGTAATGAGTTCATTACTTTTAATAGTAATAAACTCTCCATCATTATCTTTGTGTAACCTTTTAATTTTTCTTTCAAGAGCACTTTTAATTGTTAACCTGAACTCTTAAAATTTTGAAAAAAATTATAACTTTTTCTTAACAAAGTAGACCTAAGTAAACCTTATAAAATTATCAATAAAGGGAAGCATATAATGAGAACCTAAATAAAATGATGTTTGAGTAGGGTCTATTAGATCGCTATAAATAAGCTTCGAAGGGAATTTACATTTTGAGAGTTATCTATCAAAAGGTTGCTTGTGTATTTTACCATATTGATAATCTTCATAAACATCATTACTATTAAACGTAGTAAGATTGAAAAGATCATTCACTAAGGTTTTCTGTATCATAATCTTTAATTTAAGAAAATTTATATGACCAAGTCTAGTATGCCAGATTGATGCACTATCATTTCTACTCATCTTATCAATATAAGAGATTGATGCTAATAAAATTTATGAATCTATGACCCTTTTATCAATATGTACTATATCTACATTTAATTCTTTTATATTGTGAAGAAACTTAGCTTCACTAGGACAAAAAAGAATACAATTTTCAATATCGACTGCATTTACAACAAAGAAGAAAATTTTCTTTATACCTAGAACATTGTCTTTATATGATATTATGACAGTATATTCTTTTTTTACTTGGTGAAGTCTATGATAATTGCATCGTTACCTTTATATTGATGAAGATTAATGAATTTGATACCATCATCAATGAGATGATGACTATATTTTGAATCAACAATCTAATCATTTTTAAAATTAGTAGATGTCATGGCCTTAGTAGTTTCAGCTATAAAATATTTGTCTCAATCTTTATTAGCATTAGAATAATCTTCTTTATTTGTAATATTTTCACCTTTAATTTTTACACAATAATATTTCTTAATATGGCATAACTTGCCACACCTATTGTTAGTGAATAAAAGTACCGCGGCTGATGAGTTAGCACGGTTAGGTCTACGGACCGATGTTGGGGGCTTCTGGCGGAGTGAGTAGGACGATGAGGTGGCTGCACCCTTGGGGAGGGATGCTGGTTAGCGTTGGTCGGAATCTGGATTGGTTTACTGCCCCCCCTTGTGGTTGGAAGATGTCTCCTAGGTCGAGATGCTCGCTGCTTAGGACTGGCCGTTCTGGAAGGGCTCGGGCGAAAGTTGGGCTGGCGGGGTCGATCGGGCCTTTGTGGGAGGAAGTTGGTCAGCGTTCCTTGATCCGTCCAATCCGGGCGTCGTTTATGAGGGGCCGCGTTTCTCCATCTCCGGGATGGTTGGCAGCACTTCCTCGTACGCTGGATGGTGATTCCCGGGTTGAGACGCTCGCTAGTCGTGGACGACCGCTTTCCTACAAAAATGGACTTCGTCGGGTGATTGTCGACTTTGGCCCCTCCGACGAGCAAGTCAGTAGAGTGTTCAACTGGTTTGTTTTTCTCTTCCTCCCGGTCGGGCGTCGGCTAGGGGTTTATATTATCCCGCGAGGGTCGATTGCCCGTTGGTTCGGTGTGGCCGTTGACCCTTATGGGATGGGATGGCCTTTCTGACGAGCTAGTGGCTTAGGGGATGCCTGAGCGACGTCAGACGACACCACCCCGAGTTCTCAGGATAGTCGTGTCACACAGTGCCTTGGTACGGGACCTGACTTGGCATTCGTCATGGGGTTTTGATGGCATGTGGCATTGGATTCTAACGTGGCGTGTGACATTGGATTCTGACGTGGCGTGTGATATCAGTGGTGATTTATCTAGGGACCAAAATATGCCTTATCACTTCTCCCCCCCTCCAAGGCATGTCGTGGGGTCCCTAATGGACCGGGAGGCATGCTTGAGTTCGAATGACATGATTGTGTTGGCTGCCCACGCGGGGAAGCTGGATTGACTCATTGGGGGGCGATTTAGAGGGGCGGTGCCTCGTGATTTGGGCAGGATTGACCCTGTTGATCGAGCGATAGGGGCTTGACGAGGCGAGACCGGAGTGTCGAAACCGACGAGGTGAGACCTGAGCGGCGAACTCGACGTGCCTCCGTTCAGATGACAGGTTTCGCGTGGTTCGGAGTTACGACTGTCGAGTTTGCAAGTCGGAGAGTGAGTCAGAGCGGCTCGGTTTAGGGACTTGTCGGGCAGTGGGTCGGGGGTCGACGTAAAGCGACATGGATAATGGACTAGTCCGGGGATTTGAGCATTGTATTGACCGAGATGTGACTCGAGCGTAAGATTGATCGTGAGGTGTGGCTCGGGCGTCGAGGGTCGAGTGACCGAGTTCGAGTGACCGAGTCCGAGCCCAGTGCCAACGGGTTGCAAGTCAGGAGCGATCCGGAGAGACCCGGGCGGGAATCGAACCTAGGGGCCGAGTGATTAAGCTCGGTTCTAGTTTCGGTGCCGACGGGTCGCAAGTCGGGAGCGATCTGGAGCGACCCGGGCGGGAATCGAACCTGGGGGCCGAGTTGATTAAGCTCGGTTCCGATATCGGTGCCGACGAGGCACAAGTCGGGAGCGATCTGGAGCGACCCGGGCGGGAATCGAACCTGGGGGCCGAGTTGATTAAGCTCGGTTCCGATATCGGTGCCGACGAGGCACAAGTCGGGAGCGATCTGGAGCGACCCGGGCGGGAATCGAACCTGGGGGCCGAGTTGATTAAGCTCGGTTCCGGTATCAGTGCTGACGGGTCGCAAGTCGGGAGCGATCTGGAGCGACCTGGGCGGGAATCGAACCTGGGTCCGAGTTGATTAAGCTCAGTTCTGGTATTGGTGCCGACGGTTCGCAAGTCGGGAGCGATCTGGAGCGACCAGGGCAGGAAATGAACCTGGGGGCTGAGTGACTAAGCTCGGTTCCGGTTTTGGTGCTGGCGGGTCGCAAGTCGGGAGCGATCTGGAGCGACCAGGGCAGGAAATGAACCTGGGGGCTGAGTGACTAAGCTCGGTTCCGGTTTTGGTGCTGGCGGGTCGCAAGTCGGGAGCGATTTGGAGCGACTCGGGCAGGAAATGAACATGGGGGCCGAGTGACTAAGCTCGGCTTCGAATTGAACTTGGGGACCGAGTGACTAAGCTTGGTTTCGGTTTCGGTGCCGGCGGGTCGCAAGTCGGGAGCGATCTAGAGTGACTCGGGCAGGAATCGAACCTGGGGGCCGAGTGACTAAGCTCGGCTTCGAATTGAACTTGGGGACCGAGTGACTAAGCTCCGCTCCGAATTGAACCTGGGGACTGAGCGACTAAGCTCATCTCTGAATTGAACCTAAGTGACTAAGCTCGGTTCCGGTTTCGGTGCCGACGGTTCACAAGTCGGGAGCGATCTAGAGCGACCCGAGCAGGATTTGAATGTGGGGACCGAGTGACTAAGCTCGGTTCCGGTTCCGGTGCCGGCAGGTCGCAAGTTGGGAGCGATCTGGAGTGACCTGGGCAAGAATCGAACCTGGGGCTGAGTGACTAAGCTCGGCTCAGAATTGAACCTAGGGACCGAGTGACTAGGCTCGGCTCCGAATTGAACCTGAGGACTGAGCGACTAAGCTTGGCTCCGAATTGAACCTGGGGACTGAGCGACTAAGCTCGGCTCTGAATTGAACCTGGGGACCGAGCGACTAAGCTCGACTCCAAATTGAACCTAGGGACCGAGTGACTAAGCTCGGCTTCGAATTGAACTTGGGGACCGAGCGACTAAGCTCGGCTCCGAATTAAACTTGGGGACCAAGTGACTAAGCTCGGTTACGGTTACGGTGCCGGTGGGTCGTAAGTTGGGAGCGATCTGGGCAAGAATCGAACCTGGGGCTGAGTGACTAAGCTCGGCTCAGAATTGAACCTGGGGACCGAGTGACTAGGCTCGGCTCCGAATTGAACCTGAGGACCGAGCGACTAAGCTCGGCTCTGAATTGAACATGGGGACCGAGTGACTAAGCTCGGCTCCGAATTGAACCTGGGTATGAGCGACTAAGCTCGGCTCCGAATTGAACCTGGGGACCGAGTGACTAAGCTCGGTTCCGGTTTCGGTGCCGGCGGGTCGCAAGTCGGGAGCGATCTAGAGTGACCCGGGCAGGAATCGAACCTGGGGGCCAAGTGACTAAGCTCGGCTCCGAATTGAACCTGGGGACCGTAGGTCGGGAACCGATCTGGAGCGGCTCGAGCAAGAGCTGGGTCGGCGAGCCATAGGTCGGGAACTGATCTGGAGAGACTTGGGCAAAAGCTAGGCCGGCGAGCCACAGGTCGGGAACCGATCTGGAGAGACTCGGGTAAGAGCTGGGTCGGCGAGCCACAGGATGATAATGGCCGGTCGCTGGTCAGGGGACCGAGTTGTGTGGCTCGAGAGGAGACTAGTCCCGTTGGTCGAGTAGTTGATCTCGGGCTTAGGTCTGCCGGGGGGAGACTCTTTGTCATGAGCGGTGCCATCGCGCCACGCGGCGTGCTGGCTGGGGCCACACAGCTTTTGACTCGGGCCGATTGGGTCTCCTGCGAGCTTGCGATGGGAGCGCCGGAGCCGCTCCTCGGGCTTGCTCTATCCTAGGCCTCTTGTTGTCCATGCACCTCCCCGCCACTAGTGCTTCGGCGGAGACGTACTGGTTGGCGTGCTGAAGCATTTCGGAGATGGTCTCTGGCGGCTTCTCGATCAGCGACCAGAAGAACCTTGAAGGCTTCAAACCCATCAGAAAGGCCTGCAAGATTAGAGAGGGGTGAGCATTCGAAAATCCCCGGATCTTGGTGGCAAAACGTGCCACAAACTAAGAGAGTGACTCATCTTCGTGCTGGGATAGCGCGAGTAGGGTGGTCATGGAATGCCTAGGTCGCGTGCTGGCGAGAAAGTTTTGCTCGAACTCTCTTACAAGCTGGTCGAAGGATGAGATCGAGGATTGGAGTAGCCGGCTGAACCAGGCTCGTGCCGATCCTCTAAGAGTGGTCGGAAATGCCCAGCACATCAACGCATCGGAGGTGCCGTAGAGGGCCATTTGGGCCCGAAATGCGGAGACGTGCTCCATGGGATCGAAGCAGCCATCGTACGTCTCTAGTGTCGGCAACCTGAAGCTGAGGGGTACTGGCTTGTCCTGTACTTCTTGAGTGAAAGGGGACCTGCCCGAGCCACCTTCGTTGGACTCGCTGCGTGATTTTCGAAACTCGCGCTGGAATGCGTCCAGGCGTTGGTTGACTCTGGACAGCTGGGCCCTAAGTAAGTTGTCCGTCGAGTCGGATGATACGGTGTCAGGCTTGAGATGAGGTAGTGTGACTCGACAGTGTGTGGGTATGTTCTGCCCGGGCGGACCTTTCGGGTCCATTGCTTGCTCCCTGCTCGGCCGCTGCCGGGTTGGGTCGGTCGGGGGCGTCGCTAGCCGTACAATCCGAGGAATGATTGGAGCGAGTGTCTGCATCATGCCCACCATGGCCTGCACTTACTTGGTAAGGCTAAGGAATGCCTCGGGTGTCACGGCCGAGGGCCCTATGGTGAGCCCCGAGGGCGACAACCCCGAGTCGTTAAACAGACGCCAATAGCGATTTGGCGTCGAAGTCGGGATCCCCCCATCTCCGGGGGCAGGGAGGGCCTGACTTTTCGGTTCGATGGAAGGGCGACCGGTCAGTGGTTCTCCCTCGGGGAGAACTCCTGCCAGATGCTCCTGCGACATGGCCCTTCTTCTAGCGCCAATTTGTTAGTGAACAAAAGTACCGCGGCTGATGAGTCAGCATGGTTAGGTCCACGGACCAATGTCAGGGGCTTCTAGCGGAGTGAGTAGGACGATGAGGTGGCTGCGCCCTCGGGGAGGGATGCTGGTTGGCGTTGGTCGGGATCCAGACCGGCTTACTGCCTTCCCTTGTGGTTGGAAGATATCTCCTGGGTCAGGACGCTCGCTGCTCGGGAGTGGCCGTTTTGGAGTGGCTCGGGCGAAAGTTGGGTTGGCGGGGTCGACCAGGCCCTCGTGGGAGGAAGTTGGTCAGCGTTCCTTGATCCATCTAATCCGGGTGCCGTTTATGAGGGGCCACGTTTCTCCGTCTCCAGGATGGTTGGCAGCACTTCCTCGTACGCTGGATGACGATTCCTGGGTTGAGACGCTCGCTAGTCGTGGACGGCTGCTTTCCTGCAAAAATGGCCTTCATCGGGTGATTCCCGACTTTGGCCCCTCTGACGAGCAAGTCAGTGGAGTGTTCAACTGGTTTGTTTTTCTCCTCCTCCCGGCCGGGTGTCGGCCAAGGGTTTATACTATCTCGTGAGGGTCGATTGCCTGTCGGTTCGGTGTGGTTGTTGACCCTTATGGGATGGGATGGCCTTTCTGAGGAGCTGGTGGCTCGGGGGATGCCTGAGCGACGTCAGATGGCACCGCCCCGAGCTCTCGGGATAGTCGTGTCGCACAATGCCTTAGTACGGGACCCGACTTGGCACCTATATGTCAGTGATGATTTATTTGGGACCAAAATATGCCTTATCACCTATAATACTTGATCTTCTTTTGATTTTTACTATTGTTCAAAGAAGACTCTGGCTTACTATCAACATCATTTTTTTTCTCTTTATCAATATCATTATCACTTTTCTTATTTATAAAAAGGATATCTTCATCTCTCCCTAAAATAAAAGCTCTCACCGATTTGACGAGCTAGGGATTCTTGAGAAGTAATAAGATTTTTCAACTTTACTAAGGATAATTATTGAACTCATCTCTGAATAGATGCAACATAAAGAATATATTCTTTTCAAATATCATGAATAATATAACATTTCATTTGTGCATCAGAAATAAACTCATTTGGATCTAAGAATGGTATCTCTGAACATAAATTTTTAATTTTAAAAAATACTAAAAAATTAAGAAATCACCTTGAATTGTATTTACCAAATTAGTCTCCAAATATTGAAGCTAAGCAATATTTTTGTTGAGCAATGTATCAAGAGTAATCTAAATCTCTTAAGCTAATTTGCAATCAATAATATGTTCAAAGAAATCATGAGAAATAGATCTCTTTAATATAAGTTTAGCTTTTGCATTTGAAGTCCTTCGTCTCTTCATGGCATCTTTATCTGTAGTATCAGTATCTAATGTTGTTGTTGCATTACCACCAACTATATCTCATATACCTTCCTCTATAGGATAAATCTTTAAACAAGTCTTCTAGATCTTGTAGCTAGATTGATTGAGAAGTTCAATACTAAATACACCAACTCCACTATAATTTTTTTAGTGGAAAAGGGGTATCTTATTCATGAGATCTTGAAACATAGATTACTACCTTTGTAATCTAACAAGGTACTAACATAATTAGTACTAACAAATACTACTAGCATGAGATTAGATCAAATAAAAAATAAACTAAGATAAAAAAAAATACTAAACTTCTCAAAAAGAAAAATACTTATATATCTTGGGCGACTCTTGAACTTGACCTGAATACTTAAGGTTTAATTTTTTTTACACGTAGATGTCAAGTATTTATAAATATAAAATATAAAATTTTTAATTTCTGTAACTCTATCTAATATTATTTAAAATCTTCTAAAATATATTTGAAACTAAACTAAAAATAATTTATCTATAAAATTTAATCTTATTTAAAAAAATACGTGTGGTACCGAAGAGTCCTTTGCAGCGCGGGGAGGACGAGATGGCCGTGCGCGTCGCTGCACCACAGCTTGGAGGTGATGAAGAGCTCGTCGCGGGACTCGATGGCCCCGGAGCGGACGGCCTCGGCGATGGCCTCGCCGAGCGGCTCCTCGGACCGGTAGATGGCGGCCGTGTCGAAGTGGCGATAGCCGAGCTCGATGGCGCGTAGAATGGCGGCTCGCATGGTCTCGGATGCGGCGAAGGGGTAGACCGCCGTGCCCAGGCCGATGAGTGGCATGGGCTTCGCCCCCGAGCTCAGCATCACCTCCATGTCGTTGTTGTGGATGGACACGCAAACAAACACTGCAACCATTAGGCTTCATAGAAGCGGGGAAAGAGAAAGAGAGACAAAAGTAAATTTTCTTCTCCTTATATCATTAAAGAAAAGGATCGAGTTACATCAAAACCCAATAAGATTCCTCCACCTTCCCCGATTGTTTTTCTGCCGCAGCACGTGGCTGACTTCTTGAAGTGCTGTAGCGTAAGCGATGACGACTTGGATTATTGGACCACCTATGTCTCACTCTGCTACTGGCAAATTCATCATACAGATTGTAAAAACTGATTGATTCTTTTCCTTCCAGTTGGGATCAAGAAAATAGCAAGCTGACTTGGTAGTATTAGTTGGAACTTCGTACCCTCAGTCATCGTCCTTCTCAAGAGTCATTGCAAGATGACTTCTTAGTTATGGTTTGACTTCTTAGGAGCTGATGGTCGTATCAAGATGAACATTACAATCGCATGCATTATGTATTGCTTACTTGACGGAGACCGAAAAGTGTCAGAATTATTTCTATCAAATTTTAATTTTTTTTCTCCCTACTATCGTGAAAAAGGATTGAGTTACATCAAAACCGACTTTGGCCTCCCATTAAGATTATTTTCTTTCGAGCTGGGATCAATTAAATATTGAAAAAAATATACAAAAATATATGTGGATATAGATAATTAATTATCAAATTTTTTTCCTCCACTTGAATGAATATGTTAGGGGCACTATCTGGAATATATGAGCGATGAACAAGTAAATCACAATCAAATATATAAGAATATTGATAATTTTTACATGGAAAACTTTTTCGGTGTAAAGAATAAAAATCACGGGATCTCTCCTGGTCCAAATCAAAATCTCCATTATGAAAATATTGTTCATAGCAGTAAAGATCTATAAACGAATTTGTTCCACAACAAATTCAAAACTCACAACTCAAATATCTACAAACAAAGATAAAAATCACAAAGGGTAGCTTTTACTAAGTATTAAAAAATGTTTATCATATTCAAACGCAATCTCCACCATTCAGATTAAAGAAACACTAGTCTAGAATATACTCATCAAAAATCAACTAAATCAAACTACAAATAATAGTCCAAATGCTGAATGAGATAGAAGCTGTTCGAAGTAGAAAACCAAAAGCATAGTCTTCGTTGAAGCAGCAAAAGAGACACTAAAAGAAAACCTCCAAACCTGATCTTCACTGTTTAAAATGCACAACTAAAAGCCTTATACCTATTAACAAAATTTCAACTAATCCAATAGTTGAATATTGCCCAGCAATGAGTCAAAGTAAACTGATCGGTGATAAAACAATCAGTGCATAGCTGTTATTTAAAAAGCTAAAATCCTATTAAGAAGACCTCCAAACTAGATCTCCACCATTACAATGAAATTATTGAGCCTAGAATATCTCCACAAAAAATTAGTACGATTCGATAAAAATCTCATCATCTGATCATTAGAGAAAATTGACTGGATGAATTTTAAAAAAACTTAAAAAAATTTCTCTCTATAGTGGCTACTATAAAATTGAGTTGTATATCATGAGTACCTCAAAATATAACTCTAATAAATTTAAACATATAAATTAAAATATTTATTATTAAGTATTTTTTATATTGGAGTGACCTAACCCAACAGAAAATAAACGATTAGTTGGAACTTCGTACTCAGTCGTCGTCCATCTCAAGACTTATCGCAACGACAGGATGTCAAAGAAGGCAATTTGGGCACATCCATCGTTATTGTTTGAATTCTTACCACGCAATCCATGAGGTTATCAAGCTGATGGTCAAATCAAGATGAACATCACAATCACATGCATTACATATGGATGCGAAACTTTCAAGCAGGAAATAATGCCATTTTAAATTGTGCACAACAAGTCTTTGGTACAAACATAATATAATTTAATAATATTAACTAGTTTGATCGATAAAGATTTAGATAATTTATTATAAAGTATATAAGCAATTTGTTCGATTGCTTTTACATAACTTTCGTCTTTAATCATCAAATCAGGTATATGACCGAAACACTATTGTTTTTTTTTAGTCTAAGTAATATGGGTAAAAGGCTCAAGTTAAACAAGATTAATGGGTTACTCGTCTCATTGGAATTACCAATGCTAGCTAGCACTTCAGCCTTCTTCAAGGGCGAGAGAGGTATACGGTAAGATGATCCTCTCTCTCTCTCTCTCTCTCTCTCTCTCTATTCAGCGTGAACGAAGACCACTTCTCCACCTTTTGTAGAGATGATGAATTGTATCTTCCAGTAGGAAAATGTAACGGTGAACCGTATCAAGCTTGTAGAGATGCTGAATTCATGTTTCTTTAAATAAAGGCCCCAAGAGTACTACACCTGACTAGGAAGAGAACAACAAGGCATTGCTCCAGATTCCACAATTCCTGGCTTATTGTCAACATGAGATAATGGAGCTAACAAAGATTTCTTTTCCCAATAATTAGATCTCACCATCCCAAATCTCTTCAAGAGATTTGTAGGGTCCCTCATCTTACACAAAATCTAAGCACGGGTCCCTTATCTTGTGTTTTATCTTGTGTTTCTCCTCTTCGTTCAACTCCCAACTATAGTATCTTCAGGTTCTCCGTCATTCTCTTCTCGTTGTAGCTCTTCACCAGCAGAGTCTCCTTGCTCATGCACCCACCCTTCAGCAGATCCATGTACACTGCAATGCATTGTTTGTAGATATTTGTATTTGATTCATGCTGCCGTTCTTTTTGTTGGAATTAAACTTATTCTAAGTGTCATAAAGAGATTTATTTCATCAAAAGAAATATTCATTACATCAAGATGAAAAAATAGATTAAAAGTCTATAAAAGAATGAGTCAAATTGGTTATTGGTTCTTGAAAATGTTTCTTGAAAGATAATAATGTATCTTGAATATAATTAATGTAATGTATCTTTGAGGACTATATAAACCTCAGATGTTAGGTCATGAAATAGATAGAGTTTCTGAAATTGTAAAGAGTTTTCTTGAGAGAAATATTGAAGATTGAAGCTTCTCCTACTCTTTCTCTGTTTGATAACTCTATCCTTTCTTCCTATCAAGATTAACATTTGGTATCAGAGCATAGGTTAAACTATGACATCTTCCTCAAATACCATCCAACTCCAGATTCCCAGATTGACAAAAGAAAATTATGACATATAGTGCATCCAAATGAAGGTTCTTCTAGGCTCCCAAAATATATAGGAGTTTATAGAAGATAGATTTGTTGAACCAAGTCCAGCAGAAAAAGGAGCAATGACTGCAGAAGGAAGAAAATAACTCAAAAAAAGGAAGAAGAAAAAAAAAGTTTTGTTCACGATCTACCAAGGGTTTGATGATACAATGTTCGAGATCATCGCTCTAGCAAATACTTCAAAAGAGGCTTGGGAAATGCTTCAAAAAGCATTCGGTGGTGTTGATAAGGTAAAGAAACTTTGTCTACAAGTTTTACAAGCCGAGTTTGAAAAATTACAACAAGGTACTTCTGAAATTATTTCTGATTACTTCTCAAAAATCATTTCTATTGTTCATCAAATGAGATGAAATGGTAAACAAATAAATGATCAGAGAGTAATAGAAAAAATACTGAGATCTCTAGATCCAAAATTTGATTTTATTGCTGTTGCGATTGAAGAATCTAAAGATTTGAAAAAAATATCTTTAGAAGAACTTATGGGTTCCCTTGAAGTTCATGAACAAAGGATTATAGAAAGAGGAGAAGGCAAAACTATAAAGCGAGCACTACAAATTAAACTTACTCTTGAAAATAAAGGTGAATTAAATTCTCAAAGAGGAAGAGGATGAGGATAAAAAGGAAGAGGAGGCATAAATCAAACTAATCAAGAATCTCCAAACAATGAAGATGGTAGAGAAAATTCTAGCCAAAGAGGTCGAGGTTATGGTCGAGAACATGGCCGAGGTCGTGGACTTGGCAGAAACTCTAAAATGTCTGAAATATAATGTTATATTTGTAAAAGGTATAGACATTACTATTATGAATATTATTATAATACTAACAAATAAGGTGATAAGGCAAATTTTGTTGAGGAAGAAAAGAACGAAAATCAAATTTTACTAATGAGTTATGATAATTTAAAAGATGATCAGATTATGATATGGTATCTAGATACAGGAGCCTCAAATCATATGTGTGGCATCAAAGAGCTATTTTCAAAAATAGATACAAGTTATTCCGGGAATATTACATTTGGTGATTTGTCTCAAATACCAATAAAAGGCAAAGGTAAAATTCTCCTTGAACTTAATAATGGCAAAGAATTATGTATTTCAGATATTTATTATGTTCCTGATATGAAAAATAATATTCTAAGCTTAAGACAATTACTTGAAAAATGTTATGATATTGAGATAAAAGATATGGCTCTCTCAATTTGTGACAAGAATAAAACATTGATATCACATATGAAAATGACAAAGAATAGAATGTTTCCTCTGCATTTCAGTATTTTTGATCAATCAAATTGTTTTAAAGCTGATATTGAGGATATTTCTATACTTTGGTATCTTAGGTATGCTCACTTAAATTTTGAAGCTTTGAAACTTGCATAGAAGTATAATATAGTGACAGGAATGCCAAAAATTAATTGCCCATCAAAATTATGTGAAATATGTGTCATGGGTAAATAAGAAAGAAAGCCTTTTAAAGTCAGAAGAATAAAAAGAGCATGTCATCGACTTGATCTAGTGCACTTAGATGTTTGTAGCCCTATTAATCCAGTATCACTTGGAGGAAGCAGGTATTTTTTTACATTCACTGATGATCATAGTGGCAAAACTTGGGTTTACATGTTAAAAGAAAAGAAAGAAGTTTTAAGCAAATTCAAAGAATTTAAGGATTTGGTTGAAAGACAAAGTTGTTATAAGATTAAATGTTTAAGAACAGGTAAGGGTGGTGAATATATATCAAATGAATTTGAAAGTTTTTTGTAGAAATAATGGAATTCTACATCAATTCACCCTACTATACACACCTCAACAAAATAGTGTCTCAGAAAGAAAAAATAGGACTATCCTTAATATGGTCCGATGCATGTTAAAGGAAAGAAAAATTCCTAAAGAATTTTGGGGAGATATTGTTGCTTGTGTAGTTTATTTACTTAACAGGTTTTCGACAAAGCGAATTGGTAATGTTACACCAGAAGAAGCATGGAGCTTACAAAAACCAAGAGTTGATCATTTGAGAATTTTTGGAAGCGTTGCATTTGCCAAGATACCAGAAGAAAAAAGAACAAAATTGGAAGATAAAAATCAGAAATGCATTTTGGTAGGTTAACCAGAAAAGTGATGAGCAGCATAAGAAAGCTATATCTTCAGAAGAAGATGATATAATTCAAGCAAGCACTGAAGTGGCTTTGCCGGAATCATCACCTAGATTATCTAGGTCACATGATTCAAGAAGTCCAATTATAAGAAGGAAAAGATCGATTAAGGAGCTATATGATGTGACTCGAATGATTGATACTAACAATGATGAACTTTCTTTATTTTATCTTTTTGCAGGATATGATCCATTAACCTTTGAAGAAGTTTATAGAGATAAAAAATGACGACAAGCTATGAATGAAGAGATTCATGCCATTAACAAAAATAATACATGGGAACTTACTACACTTCCAGAAGAGCACCAAGCTATCGGTGTTAAGTGGATCTTCAAAACAAAAAGAAATGCAAAAGGAGAGGTAGAGAAATACAATGCCCAATTGGTTATAAAGGGATACAAACAACAATATGGTATTGACTATGAAGAAGTATTTGCACCAATTGCTCGACTAGAGATAATAAGATTACTTATTTTTTTAGCAGCTCAAATGAAACGAAAAATTTTATAAATGGATGTCAAATCAGCATTTCTTAATGGAGTTCTTGAAAAAGAGGTATATATTCAACAACCCCATGGTTTTATTATTCATGAACAAGAAAACAAAGTATACAAGTTAAAGAGAGCTCTTTATGAGCTTAAATAAGCCTTACGAGCATAGAATTCTCGAATAGATGCTTATTTTATTCAAAATAATTTTTCTAAATGTCCACATGAACATGAAATCTAACTCTAATGGAGATATCTTGTTTGTATGCATGTATGTAAATGATTTAATATTTATAGGCAATAGTAGCTCCATGATTAAAGACTTTAAGCACTATATGAAAAATCAAGTTTGAGATGACCGACTTGGCCTTAATGACTTATTTCCTTGGTATTGAAGTTATACAAGATAATGGAGAAAATTTTATCTTACAAGAAAATTATGCAAATAAGGCTTTAAAGAAGTTTTCTATGGAAGATTGTCATCCTACAGATACACCTGTTGAATATGGCACCAAGTTGACCAAAGAAAGTGAAGGTAAATATATTAATCCAACTTATTATAAAAGTCTAGTTAGATGTTTAAGGTATTTGACATGCACTCGACCTGATATACTATTTGGAGTTGGTTTAATAAGTAGATATATGGAAGTTCCTAAGACATCTCATTTAAATATCGTTAAAAGAATTTTACGATGTATTAAAGGAACAATTGAGTATGGAATATTCTATTCATCATTTAAAAGGTTGGAGCTTATTGGATATAGTGATAGTGATTGAGCCGGAAGCTACAATGATCGGAAGAGTACAATTGGATTTATATTTTATTTTGGTGAAGCTACATTCACTTTGTCTTCAAAGAAGCAACGGATTGTTGCTCTATCAAGTTGTGAAGCAGAATATATAGCAGCTTCTTCTAGTGTTTGTCATGCAATCTGGCTAAGAAGATTATTTCAAGAACTTCATATGCATAGGAGAAGTCAACCAAGATTTATGTTGATAATAAATCAGCTATTGCCTTAGCCAAGAATCCAGTCTACCATGAAAGATCGAAGCATATCGACACAAGATTTTATTTCATAAGAGATTATATCAAAAATAAAGAAGTTGAGCTACATCATATCAAGACAAGTGAATAAGTGGCCGATATACTTATAAAACCTCTCAAATTTGAAATATTTCAACAACTTCGAAATAAACTTGGCATGTTAGATGGAACAAGTTTAAGGGGGGAGAATGTTGGAATTAAACTTGTTCAAGTGTCATAAAGAGGTTCATTTCATCAAAAGAAAGGTTCATTGCATCAAGAGGGAGATTCGTTATATCAAGAAAAAAAAATAGATTAAAAGTCTATGGAAGGATAAGTCAAATTAGTTATTGGTTCTTGAAAGGGTTTCTTGAAAGAGAATGATTCATCTTGAATACAATTATTGTAATGTATTTTTGGGGGCTATATAAACCCCATATGTTGGGTCATAAAATAGATAGAGTTTCTGAAATTATAAAGAGTTTTCTTGAGAGAAATATAGAAGATTGAAGCTTGTCCTACTCTTCCTCTATTTGATAACTCTATCCCTTCATCCTATCAAGATCAACACTTCTTACCTAAGCAATAGTCTTCCTATCACATATTCATTTCGTTATTCATACTTTACAAATAAAAAAATTATTTTTAGATTTAAATTTTTTATCTTTATAATACTAAATATTTTTAATTAAAAAAATTATATTTTCTTAGTAGGATTACGAATAATGAAAAGGTTTCTTCCACCCAAATCTCAAATCTATTATAAAATAGTAAGTTATTTTAAAAATAAATATTATATAAAAACATATCAATAACTATACAACAGAAATTTTTAAAAATCATAAAAATATTTTTAAATATTCTTGAAACATATACAAATACTAATAATTTAATATGAAATGATAATATACCTATTTATTATAAAATTTATATATTAAAAAAATAATGATAATTCTTATATAGTAATTAAAATCATACATTAGTCATATTTAACATATACATAACAATAAGATAATAAAGACGTATATCACATTCGATGGTACACTCTTCCAATAACAAATGAAGAGACATACTTTACAGAATGGATTCCTCCCAACAATTGATGAAGTGATGACTCTTACTCACCCAAGTGGAGACATGTTTCTCCCAATAATGGATGGAAGAATCGTCTAACCATCATGTCTGATTACCTACTAATCCCCAAAAGAGATTGTCCTATCTACTCTCGATAGGGATATAGAGTCAACCATGATCATTTATTTACATTCATTCATTTATTCATACATCAAAGAAGTAATATTATAAAATATTATAAGGAGCTACGTTTGATGTATGACGGGCTCGATTATGTTCATTGGTGGCTCTATGCTGTGATGGATCCGTAGCTCCTTTCACAGGTTATACTTATAATATTGACCACTCATAATATATTATATAGTAACAATTATATTAATTTTATTAATTTAATCTAAAAAATCAATAATCATTTCTAAATGATACCCTCGTATAAAGCTTTTAAGTTCACCAAATTATAGAGATGAAAGATATTAATCTCTCAATGGTCCTCCATGATTCCTAATTGGAATAGCTCAATTAATTTAAACCAAACTCAATTCAATCAGGACATAACGAAACTAACATCAAATCCTTATAGAACCAATCTAAAATCACCCTATACTGATCTAATTTAAACTTATTTTATTTTAATTATATTTAATAAACTTGAATAAGTCAAGTTGGTTTGAAATCACCTCTGAACTAAGTTAAATTGATCATACATATTTGATTCAGTCAACTAATATGCTCAAACCAATAAAGGGAGAGGAAATTAGATTATATCACATAGTACTAATCTAAATCAAACCAACCCACTCAAGTCTAGACAGGTCACGTGCATTGTACATGTTCATCCTAAGTAATAGGTTGGGTTGAGATACAATGAGTTGGATAGAGAGGCGTCGATGTGTCTAACGCCAATCACATAACTAAGCAAGCCTAACTCGCGGACTAGGCTGAATCTCACTCACAAGTTGGGTTGAATTTCATCGTTGAATTGGGTTACGCTTGGCTCATGAGTTACGTTGTGTTTAGCTACATGAGTTGGGTCATACTTAACTGCATGAGCAAGGTTATGCTTAGTCATATGAGTTGAATCATACTTGACCACATAAGTAGGGTTATACTTGGACATACAGGTTACGTCATACCATGTCACATGTATTGTATCATACCTAGTCACATAAGTTGGGTCATACTTGGCCACATGGGTTGGGTCATGCCTAACCACATGAATTGTACATCGTACTTGGCCACATAGGTTGGGTCATGTGTAACCACATGGGTTAGATCATACCTAGCTACTAGTCATATGTGCCTTACAAGCCAATCACGTGAGTGACATGATATGCACTCTTTTTACTTATTATATTATTTAGTATTTTATCACTTTATATTACTTGTTGTATATATATATATACATATATATATATATGTATATATATATGTATATATATATGTATATATTTCTGTATATATA
>LVTN01000443.1:0-27493 GCA_001649415.1 Musa itinerans | reverse complement strand
ATATACATATACATATACATATATACATATATATATATATATACATATACATATATACATAAATATATATATATACATATATATATATACATATATATATATATACATATATATTGTGATGTCCATGGATCTATGCAATGAGAATCGGATGTTGATGAGATCATAATAATAATACTTATTCGCCTTTAAACGGAGACCCTAAATAATCCCGATCATAGGTTACTTGAGAGGGACATCGAGATAACCGAATAGACTAGTGTACTATATACTCATCCATATGATAGAGACAGTTGGTCTTCTAGTTGCTCATATGGGGATACTAAGGATACAGTGTAGGTGCTTATTGGAGAATGAGTTTACTGATTGATTTGCTCACAAAATACTATATGGTTGACGATGTCTTATTGTTAGACAGCGATTCCGTTATCTTAGTGGTATATTTATTCCTTAGACTTGAGACACCAAAGATATCCTTTATGAGTACTTCACTCTTTGATACTAGATTTATAGATCTGAAAATTTTAGATCTGACATTGCCGGTCATCGAAAGTGGCAGCTAACCTTATGAGTTGAGTGTCGATAGAGGATCATCCACTCTCGGTGTTATAAGAAGAATATCATATATGTTCTTGCTTAAACAAATATCTTGTCATGGTCATTCGGATTGAGAAAGGAAGAGTTCTCTAGGAGAATCTGATTAGAGTGAGACTTGAGTAGAAACTGTATGGGCCTGATAGCACCATGCCCGGTATACGATCTCTAGGATATTAGATGGATGAGAGACTATAGATATATGGTAATTGAGAACAGATAGGTCCAAAGGATTAGATTCCCTTGTATCGTCTAGGGACTACAGTGTAGTGGCCTAGTACGTTCGCAATCGATAAGTCGAGTGAATAATTATTGAGATAATAATTTATTGAGCTAGAATGAGTTCTGACATATATGACTTATGGCTAGCTTGATATTGGGTCTAGAGGGTCACACATATATGGTAGGTGTTGCGAGAAGTAAAGGTTCGGATATGAGATATCTGCTAGAGCCCCTATCTTATTAGATATCCAATATGGCAATATCCATTAAAGTTAAGTTAATATGGGGCCTTTATAAATAGGAGGGAATCAAAAGGCCATAGGCTAGGTTCTTTTGGTTGCCACCTCCTATTCTCCTTTCACCCTCTCCTCCTCAACTTGCAACCCCTATTTGGGGCATGTAGACAGTAAGAAGGGGCAACCCTTTCTTGATTACGTAGTGTGCGCTACGAGGATGATTGTACAATGATTTGAGGAGCATCTTTGCAGCCTCTACCGTGTGGATCACTGTTAGAGAGGAGGATAGTTGACCTCCTTCATCCTCTCCCACAGATCTGTAGGAATTTAAGGATATATGATATCCCTAGATAACACAATCTCCCTTGTACACATAGTTTTTCGGTTTTGCGGGTTTTTGCACATCAATCTTTGCACGACAATGAACATTATTTTTTGCAAGAAATTTTGAGATTTTGTTTTTTGTTTTTCTGTTATGCATGTGATGTCATCTCAGATTTTCCTACACTAGCCACATGGGTTGCATCGTACATGACCACATAGGTTAGGTCATGCCTAACAACACGGGTTGGATTATACTTGACCACATGAGTTACATTATGCCTAAGCACATGGGTTAGGTAATGCATAACCATATAAGTTGGACTATACCTAACCACATAAACTATGTCAGGCCTAGTCAATGAGATGTACAATACTTAGTCACATAGGCTAGATCGTGTTTAACAACATGAGTTATGTCATACTTAGTCATAAGCTGAGTCATGTCCAACCACATGGGTTGAACTATACTTGACCACTTAAATTGGGTTATGCTTAACCACATGTGTTAGATCATACCTGACTATATGAGCTAATCTGATCAATCAATTTAACTCAAGTTAAACCTTTGATTTAATCTCTCTTATTAAATTAAATTTTAATATTTTTAAATATTATAAAATAATAATTAAAATATGTTTAAATATGAAAAGAATTACGGGCATGCGCTTTGCCCGTGATCTTATATATATATATATAGAGAGAGAGAGAGAGAAAGAGAGAGAGAGAGAGAGAGAGGGGGGTGAACTCTTTTCCAGCGTCTGCAGTCCAACACAGAGATAAGCTAACCTGTAACACAGCCTCATCTTGTTACAGTATAGCCTCTGCAGTGCAGAAAAGTCAGTATCGTGGATATCTTGTAATCCTCACTTTCCAAGTATTTAATGCAGCAATTCACGTTAAACTAACGTGTTACAATCTCAGTTATCACTTCATGAGTTCCTTCTCCACCAAAAGCATTGTTCCGTGTTAACACCCCTACTCTGCCGTACTCTCTGACATGTAGTTGGCAGAGACTGCGACCGTCCATTTGTTTATGGCCATCATCACTTGTGCTATTAGGAAAGAGAAGGATCGACACCCGATACTGAAATCGCACCATAGGAAGTATGGCACGTCGTCAATCTGCGTGAGATTTGAGGATGATAAAGAAAAGACTTGACGGCCAAATTTGCAGAGATCTTAAATGTCACGTCGGACACGTCTAGTAGATTTTGGCAGGTCTCGTCGGCGCAATCACGTGATGGGAAATCCCAATGAACATAAGCCAATTCGTACACATCCACCCTTATCTGTGAGGAACACCAGGCAATTTGGGCACATCCACCATCGTTTCGGGTATCAGATACCTAAACGATACCAGTAAGTATGTCGGAGGGCCCGTGCATGCCTGGAAGGATTTAAGCAAGCCCAGAGAGCCACAAGTTACACCACCATGGAATCTACTCGGAAGCTCATCAACTCCATGAACACCCCGAACCACACTCACTGGAGGCTTCACCCTTCTGTCTTGCACATTCAACTAATAGTTTTCCAGCTGAATGTGATCTTGTTTACACACTTTGATCAATCTTTTACACTCACTAGGATCTTTAACCTTGCTGTCCATAGCGTTGTCAATTTTTGTAAGGCACAAGGCCAACCGGGTTTTTGGTCTTCTCTGGAGGATTTCCACTCCTTTAATTCTGACTGGCTTGATTTTATATTTTTAGTATGTCGATAGATATATCTTGATACTAATAAAAAAAGAAAAAAGAATGAGATGAGGAAAAAGATACAAGACAACATAACTTCGAATTATGAGAATTTTCAAATCACTTGATAAATTCCTTCATAATTTCTAAGAGCGGGATCTTGGCCAAATCCAAACCGAAACCTTGTGTGTCTAGTTAACAGTGTGCAATCTTTGTCGAGTCTTTCAATAAATTCTCACACAAACAGATCAATGTGACAGTTCTCATCAAATGATTTCTGAGAGATACGAGCAAGAAATGTGAACAAACAAAGGTAAAAGGGACTTAAAAGTTATAGTTCCATATATTAATATTCGTGGAACAGTAAGTACATTGATGAGAAAACAGGCTAACGACTACTCTTTACACAAAATCTTCAAAGATTGTAGTTAATATTAGCCATTGTGGCATAAACTTTGGCATGAATTTTGAGACTGGTGGCAGAACCAAACATTTCATACGGCCTCGATAATAATCACATCATATACAACAAGGCACGGTCCTTTTCACAGATGAGGCATCACAGAGTGTGCATGCCAATTACATTGTGGCTTAAGACGCAAAACAAATTATATTACAATGGAACTCCACTCCGAAGTGCGGTTGGCCACTTGGAATGAGATTTCGAGCTTCTCGAGTGCACCACGGTTTATTTCCATATGCTAATCTAGCTCCTCAGCGTGCTAGATGGCCACCCGGCAGATTAGGAGGCACGAATCGATAAGAACTCAAGATGATATTGGTTCATAAGGATAGGAAAGCCATGGATGCTTCAGTGCTTCTGAGGCACTCGGCCGCTTCTTTGGATTCATTTCAAGAATATAAGCAACAAAATCAATAAAGCCCTGATCGCCCATTGGCAGCCGGTGACTTAATGATGTCTTCTTTGAAATCAAGTAC
Source organism: Musa itinerans (assembly GCA_001649415.1). NCBI lineage: Eukaryota > Viridiplantae > Streptophyta > Magnoliopsida > Zingiberales > Musaceae > Musa > Musa itinerans. The sequence goes on along the minus strand of LVTN01000443.1, from coordinate 23,490 downwards.
TCTAGCCTATTGGTTTCCTGGAAAGAAGGTGTAGTTGAAATAGTACACATCATATTATGTCATAGAGCAAGCAGCAGATTTATAGAGAAAAGCCATCTTAAACATGGTTAATGACATTGAGCAAATGATCATGGCATCCAGTTATTTCTTGTAATGCTAATTGTACAAGTTCATATAATCAATGGCCCTGAATCAAAGTTCAATTACAACTATCCATCAGGACAATAAAGATTCGAGAGGAATCTTCCCAAGATGCATCAAACTATGCTGTCTTTATATACTTCCATATAGGGATACGGAACACGGTAGACTCTCACAGGGTCTTGTTTGTCCTAGACTAGGATGTTTTTTATCTATTTAAAAATATAGCAATTGACTATAGAAATGCAAAATATCATCAGTGGCTTAAACTTAGTCATAAAATATAAAATATCAGAGATCTCGAACCTGATTCCTTTCGTATAACCTGTGGTTTTTTGTAAAATATTTGTATGTATCATGTCCCTTTGAAAGCATCCCTTGGTCGATGGGACCAATGATTCCAATCACACGTGCCAGAAGCGTTGCAGGAGAGTCATTTAGGAAAAGAACCTGCAGAAAAGTGAAGACAAATTGATATGACATGATAAATATTTCGGTGGCTAAAAACTGTAGGGTTTTATCATTAGAAACCTAGTTAAATTCAGAACAACGTACAGAAGTTCTGTTTAAAGTGAATATAAACTTCCGAAACATAATAAACAACTATGTTAAGTAAGATGGAAGGCCAGGAGAAAAGATGCATATCTTTTATTCGATACCATAATTTAGGCATGCAACCCAATATGACATTAGCACATTAAGCAGATGGAGTATTTCTTTGAGAAACAATTGCCTTGTTTTGCAGATGAAAGGAAGAAGTACAGAATATGGAGTCATACTTCGAACGCAATCACTTGCAATGAATTTGCCCCAGTAATGAATTATTTCTATAATATTACAATTCTTAGCTTTGAACCAACTTTCTTTTGCTTGAAGAAAGGTTGCATATCTGTTCCCTAACACTTGTTATCATAGCTTTAGTCTATTTTGGACTTAAAACAATGCCATATGCATAGGAAATAAAAACCACATTCAGGCATATTAGAGTATCTCAGGAGGAGATAAAGAAGATGCAAACAGACATGAAAATGGATAAACCTTAATAGGAAACAGAGAGGCATGGTTCAACGTTATGAGAATGATAATACTAGCAGTCATCGTAACAGGGAGCCCAAAGAAAATATATAGGTACCACATTTCTGTCACTTGATATTGAAAGTATATAATCAAAGTGTTTTATGAATGCACAGCTCAACAAAACATGACTAACACAAGTCAGGATTGTTTGTCTGTCTCAAAAGGCAAGCATGCAACAAATTCTTTATAAATACACTGTTATGATGACTGAGAGACATAAGTTTTTAGAAATTTCATTTAGCAATAGAAAGCTCCTTCTTATGAAAGACTGACCTTGTTAGTTAACCTTAGACAATGATACACTAATATTTACTAGAACCATTCTATATTTTCAGACCTCCTAGAATTAAGCGAAAAACAAAAGAAAAAGATAATCAACACAGAGCACAAAGATAAATAACTTGATTACAAGACAAATATATATGTCGCAAGAAAAGCCACATAGTAGTGATTGCACAAACTTGAAGTTTAATTGAAGGAAACAAATGCAGAATATCATTTTCTGGGTGCAAAGTGAAACAATTGAAACTCAATGTTTGATGTGCAAGACAGAGAAACGGTCCCATAGAAACGTACATTTCCAGTGCAAAGTTCAGCCAAGATGCATCCCAGCGACCATATGTCTATCTTTTTATCATATGGGAGCCCCAAAATAACCTCAGGGGCGCGATAGGATCGTGACTGCACATAGGAACATAAATGATCTGTTTCAAAGCAGCTACTACCAAGGTCAATGACTTTAACTTCACACCTACTGTAGCTCTTTATTAATATATTCTCAGGTTTCAGATCACAATGAATAAGACCAAGGCCATGCAAAAACTGAAGTGCCTCCAGACATTGAATTGTAATTGACTGCAGAAGGAATGTAAATCATAAATTAGAAATTTTATCGAGACGAAGAAACAGTAACATTATGATCATGAGCAATGAGATATCTTGGAATGCAACCTGCAGCCTAGGCATTGTGAAATAAACCTCCCCTCCAGATTCCCTATTAAACTTGTGAAATTCATATAAGTTGGCCTTGAGAAGTTCACAAACTATCAACAAGTGTTCCTGCATAAGTCAGAAGTATCAATCAGCAGTAACCAACTAATGTGTTGTTCAATCATTGATATAATACCAGTAGGCAGAATCCAAAAGCAATTAATGACATTTTCTTATAAATTTGTTTCCCTGGTTCAAAAAATTACTCTGAAACAGAATCTCATGAAGTCTAAGGCCTTTTTAGGCTTAGGGTTGATTTAGTTAATTAAGAAATGCCTGACTTTGTCTGATTAGATTTATTATTGTTTTGGTCACTTTCATATTGCCATTTGAAGGATCCTAGAAAGGCATAATGATAGATGAAAGAAATGCTAATTTAATTTGTCAGGGAATTATGCAAGCTGAGATTGGCAGCAGAGATTCAACAAATTCAGGACAGCCAATAATCAGGAACATAATTCCTCTACTTTGAGCTCAAATTTAGAAAATTTACACTCAAACTGGACCAAATTAGCCATATTGTATACAGAACTTTCAAACTTAAGTATCTACATACATACTGTTTAAATATTTATCAATATGATGCAATGTATCCATATACTAAATTTAACCTTACAGCATCATGGAACATCTATGCCTATAGAAAGATTTGTATGCACTTTTCCAGCCATACTATTCCAAGTTAGATTCATACAAAAATTAATTTTTAGACTTTTAAATGTTAAGAAAGACCATTTTTGGCTGCTATCATGATTATATAAAAATAACTTTGTGTAAAGAAAGCAGAGGAAAGACGTTTAACTTTTAAAAATGCAATGCTATTATCTAAGAGAGGATGATCTTTTCAAATTTCAAGCCATTATCTCAACCTACAAACTAGCTGTTTTACACCAGATTTTAAAACCTTATGACCTTATCTTGGTCTGATAATTAATGATTCAGTTTCATAGTGGCATAGAACAGTGGTTTAAAAAGCGTTAGACGCCAAGGTCCAAAAATGCCCGAGGCGCTAGACGCTTGCCCGAGCGAAGCGAGACGCTAAAATATAAAAATATATAATATAATTATTTAAATAAAAATATAATATTAAATTTAAAAAAATCTTACAAAATCACAATATCACATTAACAAAAAAAAATCTCAAAATTCAAAACAATAACAATATTTTTAAATAAATAAAAAATAGCAGTATTAAAATCAATAATATATTATTAATCTAATAAATAAAAAAATATTGTTACTAGTATACAGTTAACAGTATACTGTTAAAATACTGTTAACAGTATACTATCGAGTCGATGTGAGATGAGGTAGCAGCGAGCAGCGAAAGCGGGAGAGGCGAGCGGCGATAGTGGCAGCAGCAGCGGTAGCGGTAGCAACGAGAAGCGACGGCGGGAGCGGGAGCGACGAGCGGTGATAGTGGCAGCGACAGCGATAGCGACGAGCAGTGGCAGCGACAACGGGAGCGGGAGCGACGAGCGACGATAGTGACAGCGATAACAGCGAGCAGCTACAGCAGTAGTAGTAGCAGCGAGCAGCAGGAGCGGGAGCGGCAACGGTAGCAGCGAGCAACGGCAACGGGAGCGACGACAATGGCAATGGCAGCGACGAGCAGGGTTAGGGTTGGGGAAGTCGCGAGAGGGATGTTGGGAGGCTGATATCGGTGCTTTAGTTGGTTCAATCGAACCAACTGAAGCACCGGAGACCGAACCAAATGTAAAACACTGGTTCGGTCGCCTGGTCTAACTCGGGCGCTCACCCGAAGCGCCCGACGCTTGGGCTCGGGCGAGCGCCTAAGCGGCGCCTGGACATGAAGCGAGGTGCTCAGGCCTCGCCTCACCTCGCCCGAGCGCCTAGGCGAGCGCCCAAGCGCCTATTGAAATCACGAGCACAGAAGTTTCTAAACCTTCTACAACAACCTCAAGCATGGTACCAAAATGACTATTCTTTTAACAAACAGCTAGAAGGAAAACTTCTTTCACACAAAGTAGATTTAATTTGTTAAAGATACATGCAAAAGATGAGGAAAACTGAAAATTAACTATGGAAATCAAACTTAGAATAGCAATTAAGAATGAATAGTCAAAACAAAATTACTCACCCGATAATAGAAATAATCATACAGGCGTAGAATATGGTACTTGTCAGCAGGATCGTTCTTATTGACAAATTTCAGAAGCTTGATTTCATCCAGACTCTGATCGAAGAAATCTTTGTTATTCTTGATAATTTTCACGCACACGTCCATGCCAGTTTGCAAGTCATGTGCTTGAATAGCTTTGCTAAATGCAGCGGAACCTAAGTACTCAGTAACATGATAGCGTCCAGCAATGACAGAGTTCAGAACCACCTGGAAATTTTTGTCTTCTTCAAAGCCAGTTCTGGTATGTGATATAAAGAGGAAAATGCAATGTCAGAACAATAAGAAAAATCTGAGAAGAACAAATAGAACACAAAGCTCTCTCTTTCCTGACAAAAAAGAAAGAGCCAAATAAAGCATATGAACAGACACAGGATATAATTAGAAAAAGAAAAGTGGAAGGAGGGAGAAAAACACATGAACAAAACCTGGTTGTACTTTGGTCAAGTTCTTAAGATATAATTAGAACAAAACACATGAATATGATATAATTAGAACAAAACCGCTGAAAAAAGAAACGATGAAGATAAACATGCCTGTTTTTTCGATGCACTATCTTAAGATGGAAGGTCTCAAATTCTTCCTCTTGAGCTTTTATCTGTCTTACTTGTTCCTGCAATGCAGCTATTTCTTCGTCTTCTGGTGTTGCCTCAGGGTCTTCTTCCCTCATTTCACCTGCTCTAGTGTGCCCTTTACTAGTCTGCTCTCTATCTATATAACCATAGTTTGAGGCTGATGATGGACTTGAGTTTCTTGATCTAGCAGCATCAGATGTTTTCTCATATGTGGAACTCCTTACAGGAGAAGAATCACTGCTTTTTTTCCTCCAAGTGGGGAGCATGTCCTCTGTAACTGTACCATTCGCACATTCACCAGCACTATTACCAGCTACAGCACTGGCTTTGCTTGACCACAATGATTTGCCCAGATCAGCATCCAGCATGCCCCCATTTTTCAGAGAAGGTGGGAAGGAAAAGCCCCCGTCAGAGATTGCTCCAGCATGGCTTACATCCTTTTTATATGCAATAATGTAACTGTCCTCTTTATTTTGTTTCATCTTTTCCCTCTTTCTCCTATTCAAATCACTACCAGCGGAACCATTTTGAGGATACCTTCTGCCGCTTGCACTGACATCACAATCAGGGAAGTATTTTATGTCCACTTCACTACTTCCTCTGATGAAATGCTCATCAACTTCATTGCCAAATTCAGCAGCATCACTATTTATGCCCATGCCAATTGACCTGACTGAGACATGCTGATCATCTTCTACAAGAGGATTCTCCTGTGAACTTGATTCAACCCCAGGTGAGCCTTTCCCATTTGCTGACATCAATATTTCATTGTGTTGTCCAACAAAACCCTGCCAAACAGGTTTTGAATGCATCAAACTTGGTTCTTCAGCATCAATCAATTGCTCATCATAATGAGCTATTAGACTGTTCTCATCTGTTCTCCGATGTATTTTTGGCATCCTATGACACATGGGGCCCTCGAAGATAGAAACTTGTTCAGCATTTTTTGTCTGGAAATACTGCTCACCAGACAAGTATGAGTCAGCAAAAGAATGACCATCATCTTCATCCTTTTTGGAAGCCTGGTCCTGATGATCAGGCACACTTCCACGACCTGTCCCTTTTTCGTTATCACTTGGATAATCAACTTCATGTGATAGAAACCAGGTTTCATCTTCGATGGGCTGCCTTGTGTATCCAACATCATCATCATCATCATACTCATCAGAATCCCAATATTCATTTGGATAGTCAATAGATTCATCACCAACAGTAGCAAAACCAGATACCAAATCAGAAGTGTCCTCAGAAATACCTTGACTTACAGACAGCCAACTACTTCCAATGTTTCGCCTGCCACCTGTTATAAGAACTTATATTATGAATAAATATTGGCTTACCATTGCAAAAAAAATAACATCACATGTATCAATGAACTATGTATCTTAAAAGTGTGGGAACAAGATACCTTATAGTTGACAAATAAAATATTGAAATTAGTTCACAGAAAGGTGAAGAGTGCCAACAAACTTCAATTGACAGAAATCATGTGACCAGGCAATGCAAACCAAGGTTTAAGGTTGTTGCTAAAACTTCTATTTCAGCCAAAACAGAGACCAAATGGCTCATTCTTAATCCAAAAAAAATAGAGTTTTAGACTGTTTCAGCCTCTTGTCCATCCTTGCAATGGTGCCTAAAAATTCAGGTATCATCTTAGACTTATTAATTTTAACAATTAGCTCATCAACACCGCAGGGGATATGTCACGGAGGCAGTTGTGCATGACTTTGAATCGATAGAGTCTCTCCATTCAATTGACTCCAAGAGGCAGCCTGAGGAAGCAAACATGGAGCTTAGAAGGGGAGAAAAAATGCAAAACAAAACCATTATTATTAAGTTATAGACCTATTCCAGACCAGGTCCTACATGACTTTAACTTATTTGGATCAGACCAAGCTATGCTTGTATAGGTTGGCTTGAGCCGAGCGAAGCAATATTTGGTAGTTGGTTCAGGCCATACATATATTTAGAGCGAGTCAACTCTTATATCAAACAGGCTTGGTTTCATCCATTCCCAACCACACCGTGTTTGAGGCATGGTATGATACATTTCTCAATATGCAATACAATGGGGTAGTTTTAGTAGTCATTACTTTGGATTGTGGTTTGCTTAGGTTGCTGTATATATAACTTTAATTAAATTTAGAATTATTTCAAAACAAAAACAATTTGTCATTTTTTTTCCTCTTCAAATTCCTCTTCTCTTTCCATTTTTCTTCTTTTTTATTTTGTTTATTCTTTTCTCTAATTTTTCTATTTATCTTCTTCTCTTCCTCCACTTATCATCCTTCCTCTCCAGCAACAAGAGGGTCACACCATCAGCAACTCCCCCTCTTTCCTCACCAAGCACATGCCACAGCATGTCTTTTTTTCTAAAGCGCACACATAGTTTCCACGACGTGGATTGCATGATTTAGAATGGAATTTCCAGGGTGACAATCAATACTGATAACTATGATCTGGAAAATAAAAAAACAATTTATTTTCTAATTAAAAATAAAAATAATACAACCGTTCAGGTCCTGTACACAAAGACCTATCCTACAATGAAAAGGAAGCTAGAGAAAGAAAAGGGAAAGGCATAGAGACTTCCTCAAGCATCCAAAGAAGTCTTTAGATACAATCCCTTAGGGCATCAACAGTTCTTTTTTTTTAATAATTTCTCTTCTCTTTATTCATGTAGAACCCAGTTCACAAATAGCTTAGGATACAACCACCTAAAACCAGAATAAGCTCCAACTGACTACGATGTTGCTCAATCTTATCTAAATTCGACAGCACATAAATAAAAGCCTAAAGAAAATACATCTCCTGGAGAAAACAGCTGACTTTTGTTCCGTATCTTTGGGTTTCCTTCTCTGATAAATTTTGGCCGAATTTCATGGGTCTAATCTAACTTAAGGTCTGATAGACAATTCCACCATGCAATCACTGCCTAGAAGAATTCAAACAATCTTCATCACTAGACTGTTCAAGATCCCCAATGCTGTTAACAATGTATCCTCGAATGCAATAATAACACCAACATTTTGCAAGTTGTACAAATAATTTATTCCACCAATATTTAGCGACTTCAGTTTACCACTAAAATACAACCTTCATAATAAAAGATCAGGCTTCTTTGAAGCCTTTTTAAGGTATGTCGAACTTACAACAAATACAACAAAAATATTTCTAATATATAGACAACTTTCAATTTTCAAAGAAAAAGAGGAGAGAGAATATAGGCAAAGAAGAAAGAACTGAAAAATGATCCATAGGTACAACAAAATTTTGTAAACCAACCACCACCCACTCCTTGTCTTCCTTCTTCATTCTTTAGTTAGTAATTCATTGAAGGAACTCTGAGCTTCAAAAATATTTTAACAGAAAGTATAGGGTAATACCCAAAATCAGAAAATGAAATGCATATTGATTGATTATGCTTTCACGGGATGATAATTTTTTTTTGAGATTTAAAAAACTATAAATACAAGTTCTGCTTGTTCTTAAGCAGATCAAACCATATGCTTATAGACCGAAGTGATAGGCATACTGCCCATACTTATATTTTTTCTTATCATATCATTAGTCTATTATTCATCAAAGAAATATGATTCACAAAATTTCTAAAGTCCAAAGATTAAACTAGATAAAACTTCAGGCATGCTAACAGTAAAGAATGATAGAGAAAAAGCACAGACAAAAGGGCAGATGCAATGCAACAACCATGCCATGCTTCATGGTCAGTTAAGCAGACAGCTAATGTACACCTTTCTACCACAGAATATAATGTCCTACTGAGCTAACCTTGTTTACAAACAACCCAACATAACAGCAATAACTAAATCGCTTAGCTATGACATACCTGAAGAGTTAATCTCCTGCCCAATTGGCACATCAAGGTAAGACCCATTCATAAAGGCATTATTGCCATTGTGTAGCTTAATTTCAGATCCATGGCAATTAGGCTTTTCATCCCACTGAATATTAATTAACTTGTCTTCAGACTTAAGCCGTACAGGAGGCAGTCTTGGTAGTTCCTCCCTGTAATTTTCACTAGTTACCTGTAGATCAAAGTTGTGTTCTGCACTTTCTTGAGACTTCCCAGACTTTCTGGAGGCTGAATTATCCAAGGGATATGGAAAAACCGTCTCCACAGTGCATCCCTTCAATGGGTCCTCATTTTTCACCCACAGGTCATTGAGAAAATGGTCTCGAGAATATGCATTTTTATCCTCACAATCGCTATCTAGGTTAATATCAGGCGTCACTTCAACTGCAGCTTTGTCTTTGCCCTTAGCACAAGAAACCCTTTGCTCCAATGGCTGATCAGGCTCGGTTCCAACAGCACGATCTCTCTTCTCTAATGCAAAAGAACCGTGTCGATGCATTGGTTCTTCTGATATCAGGAGGTGAGCAAAATTGTTGACAGTGGCACCAACCTCTTTTGAAGCTGAATTAGAAATGCTGCTAGTGGAACTAAAATTCCATGGGTATAGATCTACGGAGCCCGTGTCCCTACCATGAGTAGAACCAAAACTCTTCTTGCTGTCGAACCCATTCCCGATGCCGCCTACTTCAATCTCCTTGACAATGAACTCTTTCGAACTCTCCGCATTCCGTGTGCTCGTGCTTTGCTGCCATACGCTGCTAACCTCTTCAACAGCTCTTCCCGCTTCTTTCTCGTCGGCTAGGTGCTTCTGAAGAAACCCGTTCAAATCTGACCGCGCGTTGAGCTCCCCTCGTAGAGCAGCCTCAGCCTTCGTAAACCGATTCTTCCTGAAGAATTCCAACACCACATCCACCGAGTCCACCATCTCCTGAAAAGAAGAGCCCCCTACGACGCTAGAAAATGGAACCCAGAAAAGCCTGCATATCAACCAAAAAAGAGAGAAAAAAAATAAAAAGAGTTCTTTCCCCGTGCATAGCAACCCAGAACGAAATAAAAGGCAAACATTTGCACCGCAGAACACATAGAGACACAAAAATTTGCAGACAAAATCCTAGCCCTAGCTCCATACGCCTAAAGAATACATCAAAGGCCGGCAAATCCAGAAGCCAATCCACCCCGAAGCAAAACCTAATAGGCCCCATCCGAAACCTGGCGAACGAAATCAAAAGACGCAATCTTGAACAGAGGGAGGTAGAGGGAAGAGGAGACTCACGGATCGAGCGACCTTCAGCGGCGGAGGGCGGCACTTTCCGGGGACATCAGGAGCGGGCGAGGAGGAGGAAGGGGCCGGCGGAGGACGGCAATCCGGGGTGGGGTTGGAATCCACCCGATTCGAGGGGAGCTGCAGCACCACCAATGCCGATCCACCTACCGGCAGCAGCGGCAACGGAATATTCGCCCAAAGAATAGTAGATGTCTCATGGGAAGCATGTAGGAAACAAACAACGACTAGTTTTCAGACGGATATATGCCCGTGTGGATTTGCTAAAACATGCATGACGTTATCACAAGTCACATGTCAAGGCCTCAAGATGAAAAAATATTGGACCATCAGGGTTTGATTCCACTAACTAAATTGTACATCATATTTATTTTTTGTTTTTAATTAGGTAATGACTTGTTTTCTTGTCAAAGTAATGAACCATTGACTTTTTGAATATTATTGTAATGTCATTTTCAAACGTGATTTTGCCTTTTTTTATATGCATCCCAACCTGTGATTCCAACGGTGCGCTTAACGTCTTGTTGTTTTTATCTTATCAGCCACGTCAGCATTAGTTGATTCACTCAATGCTTAGTAAATTATTTTAAATTTTGTTTTTAAGTATTTTAACCAAGACATGTCTTCAAGGGCTTGTATAATGGATCACAATGAGTGAGGAAATGGTTTTACTTGTGATTTGAATGGGCAATTAAAATTATGTGTTGCCGCCCAATGTAAATGGCATTGATGTGAGAGAAGAATAACCAACACATAAGATTTCATGGTTGTCAAGTATAGATTACAGGGTGGAGCTTAAGTGCAGTAAGTACCATGTGGCATTTTGATGGTTTAGGATCTTCTCATCCATGTGACAGTGCTATATCATGAACACAAAAAGGAGAACATAACATGCACAACTAACATAGCATAGCTACAGTTTCATGTGCCCACCTAATTTAGACACACCACATATATGGAAGACACAAGCTAGATTCCACAAGACAGACTCGTAAAAGAGAAAACCAGAACCAGAGAAAAGGAACCATGGAGATGGAGAATGGCAAGAACAGAGACCATAGCAACATGGAGTGGGGTGGAAGAAACACAGATTGGATGAACACAAAGAAATTGGCAAAAGGTCAGTCCATCTAATATATAACCAAATAAGATGACAATCAAAATGAGCTTCCCAGTGTTTACACACATCCATTATCTACAAAGCTAAAACTTGCCAAGCAACCAAAGGTATTGCATATTGAAGCTATTCATATGATACCTGAGTCAGTCTCTTACAACATATGAAACAACAGAAGTTGGCCTATTCTCTAACAACATGAAACCACAGAAATTGACCTAGTAATAAATGTGAAATTATATTAGTATTTAGACCGCTGGGTCTTCCAAGACTGCTGCTGTTATATCATTGATTCTTGGATAAACAGCCTTCTCATCCAGCTGGTTCTGAGCCCATATCAGCATCTTCAGCAAAGTTGGAAGCTTTGGATCTGCCAAAATTGTAAATCTTATCCACATCAATCGACAACAGTATCTTGAGTTTTTAGAGTGTAGAACAAATGGGAAGTGGACAGGAACCAGACATCATAAGATCTGAAACGGCACTGAAGATTATAAGGTTGAATTTGCTAGATGTCAGGACGGTTATGTTTGGACCCTCAAAATAACAGGAAAGTTCAAAGAATTTTGACCGCATGTATACCATCTCATAAGAATCTTATCTAAAATTTGCTTTTATATTTAAAACTCCTTGACAAGACTTTCTTGTTCGTGTAAGCCTCATTTACTTGTTAAAAACAGATTTGATACCTAGAATCAAATATAAAATCAACTTTAATTCTAGGAAAAAAATTATTAAATTAGTATAGAGTTACAATGGAACAAAAGAAGCAGAACCATAACAACTGGGGCAAACTGAGGATCCTGAGTTGGACGTGCTGTAAAGTTGAGAGAATAATAAAAAAAATGATAGCAGCACCAGTGACGGGAAAATTCACAGGGGGAAAGTTATAAGAAATGAGCTTGGGATTACAACCATAAAGCAAGATACACATTGAAAGCTAATAGTTCATAGTTCAGATACAAAGGATTAGAAAGGAAAGAGTAGAAGATGACAAAAGATAATAGCAATGAATTTCTTGGAGACCTGGAATTGTAACATATGAAGTCCTTGAAAGAGCCAACAAAACTACTAGCCTAAGAGGCAATGGTTGGAGAAATTCAAGGATTGTTGTGGTTACACAAGATTGAGAAAAAAAAGAGCCAAACTAATGGAATGAGGTATAGATGAAGATTGACTCAAACTAAGATATCTTTGGACTTATATTCAGAAACCACGCTTAAATATTGACCGCAACAGGATTCTGTCATAATTACTACTATACTACACAGACTTGTCATGTTAAAATATCAATGACACATTTGATTTACAAATTCTGGTAGACCTCAGCCTATTTTGGATTTCTAGTTGAAGCCATCTCTGAAAGAAAGGACAAAAAGAGAAAATAATAATGAAATGAAGCTCAATTTACTCTGAAGGGAAAATTAACTATACTAGAAACAATGCAAGTCTTCATTTAGAGATTAGCAATATGGTAAATACACAGTGGAGCACCAATTTGAACCTGTTTTACCCATGCATCTAAAAATGCTGCATCTGGAGCTCCCCATCAATTCACAGATACACTACCCTTTTGACTCTTGAATTGCACTTAATAATATTTTGAGTGCTTATAAGCCATAACTTTAACTCCTAGAAATCAAGAAGGCACAAATTCAAAACTATCACCAACCTTTCTCATGACTTTGGCTTGTTAGTATGGCAGCATTAAGCTCACTTGCAGTTTTCAAGCGTTGTGAAACATCTAGAAGTTCTCCATAAGGACAATTCTTTACATCATCAAATGCCAGAAGTGCAACTGTCCTCTCCAATTCTTCTAGAAAATTTTGCTGCCAAATCCAGAATTTAGTTCCATTAGGTCATGGGTTAGCACATTGAAATCTCTATTTAACTAAGGAACCTCAAATTTAAAAGAAAACCTCATCTCAAATTCCAACTTATGAATCATCACATTCTACTTCCAACCAAACCCCTACATACAGGAAGGCTATTCATCTGACACTTGACACCCACCAGGTTGAGTTGGAGCAACCTCAACATGGCACCAACACATGCAGTCACAGGCTACTTCAGGTACAGTTAGGGTATATGCAAGCCAGATAAGAAAACATGCCATCCTAGCTGACAATTGGGAACAAAATGATTGGCCAACACCGGTAGATGTCTATGAAAATATGAAAAGGAGGGATTACATTTTCTTCTCCCCTTGGTGCAAGCTCCTCCTGGGCAAACTCTAGAGCTTCTTCTACATTGCCACTGCGGATCAACTCAATCAATCGCTGTTGCTGTAGATGGAAATAGAGTTGGGGATTGGTATCTAGAATCTGCAAATTGAAAAACACAGAGTCAGGAATGTGGCAAAGATTTTTGTTTACAGGGTCAAAAGGTTTCTTTTATTAATAAATAGCCTTCATAGACATATTAAAACACAACAATATTGAACAATAATGTCAACATACACAATGCCAAAGCCCACAGATGAAAATCAGATTGCACTTATTGTTTAGATTGGATTAAGTCAAGCCACATCATAACAAAAAACTGAATTATTTCCGGAGATCATTTCCAAGTGCTCGTTGTTTCAAATGACCAATATTACATTCTTGATAACGAAATGAGAACATAAAGAACTTTAATTCATACTCTAACATCCCACTAAAGTTTCAACCAAGGTTGTGCCCCATACGTTACCTGGGACCCTGGTAATTTCATCAGCTACAAAACCCAAAACCCTTTTCTGACCTAATTCATAAAGTCATTAAGCATCATGTTTAGCTATCATTAGAACATGCCGAACACAAGCCTCAAAGAGAAGTGCCATGGTTTCACCTATTGCAGCGTGATGAGATTCTATCTTACCGTAGGGTTCAAATCATTAACTTTCTCGATAGCATCTTCGACGTTGCCAGACTGCAGAGCCTTCTTGACAGCCATGCGATCAGTTATCGTGGCGAGGTCAATGTCAGCTAATCACTCATAAGGAGAAGCAATTCACACGCTACCAAATCAAGATTTTCCATCAAAAAGAAATCAAGAGATCAAAAAAAGCCTGAAAAAAATCCCAAGAAATCTTCTCTTCTTGGGGAAAAAGAAGGGAAGGATACGCTCGGTGCCGGACTCAATCCAGAACTTCTCGGCAGCATCTACATAGCCTTCAGTGACAAGAAAGTTCATTACGAGCTTGTTCATGTCCTTCTTACTAATCTTGACATCCTTGAGCTTCCTCTCCCACTCCTCTCTCGTAATTACCTTCTTCGACATTGGCTCCAAACCACAAGAACGGGAACGACAAAATCCAGCAATCAAACCCTAATCGGTCTCCGAGGAGCGAAAAGAGCGAGGGAAGGGAAGATCACCAGGGTTTCGATGGGATCGAATCGGCCGAGAAGGTAGTACAAATGGGTCATCACCAAATCACCACGGCCCAGTCGAGCCCATCGGTAATGGGAGAAAACGACGACGACGACGACGGTGGGCTTCCAAGACGGCGACGGAGGAGGAAGATTAGAACAGAACGAAGACGCTAACTCGGCGAGCCATATAAATGCAAGCACCATCAGTCCCATTCATCTTCCATGTCTTACATCTCAGCCGTTCAATCCACAGACACGCTTTTTAGCGTCGTCTCATCTCACTCAATTGACGACCGTGATATGATTTTTGGTTGGTGAACATGTCGATGATTGTGATCCAGTTTATGGAATCAAACCCACCCTCATCACTTGCACTAATCCGATCTCGCATCTGATTGAGCATTTCTTCCTCCAATGATAAGGCAGGTGGATCGACGGGTACATCAAATATGATTCTTAAATTATGTCCTTCAGTTTCATTTTCACCAAAATATTTTATTTATTTTAATCTTTTCTTTTTTATTATTAAGTTGAAAATGAAAAGATGATCAGAAAAATATCCCTGAGAACGAAAACGAGTATGGGTAATTATGGGCTAATTATAGATTATTTTTTATTTTTAGTATCTTAATTTTTATATTTTTAAAAATTATATTAAGATCTTTATATTTATAAAAATAAAATATTTAATCATATTTTTCTTTACATGCTCTATTAATAGAAATATCGTATGGTTTATTACTGTTGATTATGTCTCACTTCGATTTATTATTGAACACATATTGTATTTTCGTAATGGACAAAACGAAAGTGAAATTAAATGTCTCACTTTATATGAATCTCAATATAATTTTAAAAATTTTAAAAGCTAAAATACTAAAGATAATTTATTATTATTATTAGCTTGCTAATTATATATCCTGATAATCTTTTCTTAACGACTTAGGATTAAGACTATCTATCATGTCCGATGGAACCACCTGAAACAGTCATCATCGCTTAAGTAATAACTTAAGCCATTGCGTGAAGTACTTTTGGCAAGTAGCATTAATCAAAATTATTACACCATTTAGCAAAGTATGATGCCTAATCTGTTTTCAGAAATCACTTTATACAGTCATCTAAACGTATCGATAAATGCTGAAATCCATAATCATTAGAATACACACAAAACTTTTACAATGATATTATGTGTGTTGTTACGTCCGATGTGATTTGAATTTATATGTATAGAATTATTTGATGTGCTTCTGATGTGAAAATACTATGCTCCTGAAGTATTATCGAGACCAAAAGAGATTTTATGTTCGGCCCTTTCGATGCTCAAGTTAGTAATTCGAAATAAATGTGTACGAACACGAGTGACCTAAAAAGATAACCTCCTTTTTCATTATGTTGAAAACGAACTTTTATACCTAATTATAAAGGGACATGAAATATTCTACTAAGAGACAACTTCTAATTGTCTCCGATAGTTTTTCCTTGACCTCTTGTCCACGTGGGAGATAGAGGGGGAGAATAACCCATAACCATATACTTTGGACTCTTGTCTACGTAGGTAGACAGGTGGAGGATAACATTTGTCTTCTCTTTCTTTCTTAGACATCATATGATGGTTAAATATCGAATAATGATTAACTAACATATACTCCTTATCAAATATATTATATAATTAAAATTAAAAATTATTTTTAGTATATTATACAATTGAGTGTAAACTTACTAAATATTCAACAAAGGAATTCAAACTTTTACTAAATCAAGTAATGAACTAATTCAAACTTTCACTAACCTATCTTATTATGATACTAAAACAACCAGTTTTATTTTCAAGATTTTATGATAATTAATTATTAAAATTAAAATATTTTTAATAGGTTATTTAATTATGAGTAAATTAGTTCAATTTGAAGTGTAACTCGATCAACTTTCATTAAATCAATTTAAAATTTTATTGAATCAATTAAATATTATTATAATAGAATCAATTAAAGATTTTTTAATATCGTATGATCAAGTTATTTAAATAAAAATATAAGGATATTTTTATCGAAATAAAAAAAAGGTAACCTTGATAAAAACAAATATGTGGGACATCATTTGATAAAAATATAATTAATAATAATTTGTTTGGATGTGTTGGGTCTAGCCCATATGTGGGCTTGGACAATTGGGTCTTTTGAGCTCAAATCAGTAATTAAAAAGAGACATGCACGACGTGTGCAGCGAGTAAGGGCAGAGAACGTAAGAGAGGGCAGCGAGCGGTGGCGGCGCACTATCACGGACAAACTTCTAAACAGAATGTTTGATGTAATGCTCATGGATGTCCGTGTCTTTTGGTATGTTCATGCTTTGCACAGCATGTAGAGGGACGGTCGAAGGGTTAATAATGTTACTATTGATAGTGGAAATTTAAGGTGGACTACGGTTCCCTAGTTTTTCCCGCATTGGGTTTTTCACGTTAAAATTGTGATCTCACTGTGTGATTGATTTATTGATTGCTCTACTATTTATACTA
The DNA here is from genome assembly GCA_001649415.1 of Musa itinerans. Lineage (NCBI taxonomy): Eukaryota > Viridiplantae > Streptophyta > Magnoliopsida > Zingiberales > Musaceae > Musa > Musa itinerans. The sequence continues at coordinate 6,423 of LVTN01000443.1, read as the reverse complement.
CTCTAGTTGATATTTGCATTTTGATATCAAGTTGGTATTTTAATGAGGAACCCATTTTGATACACACAGAGGGAAAAAAATTATTCCGCTTTAACAGGTTTTTCCCAACAAGTGGTATCAGAGCAACAGGTTATTTGGTGCTAGTTTTTCTTATGTAATTGAAATGGAGCAGTCAGATGATATGATTAAATTGAACTCATCAAATTATTCCACTTGGAAGCGTATGATAGAAGATTTGCTCTATTACAAAGATTTGTATAAGTCTATCAAGATTAAAGATAAACCTTCTATTACGGACGATGAAGAATATGAAGTTCAACATAAAAAAGCTATTGCCTATATTAGAAGATGGATAGATATAAACTTGCATGAGCATATTTCTGATGAAACCAGAGCTTATGTTGTTTGGCAAAAGTTAGAAAACCTCTTTGCGAAAAAGACAATGGGAAATAGAATTTCTCTCCTCAGAAGACTTATAAATTTGAAGTATAAAGATGGCAGTAATATTGTTGAGTACGTAAGCCTATTTTAGAGTCTTGCAAACAAGTTGGTTGCTATGAAAATGAATATAGATTATGAGATGCAAGGATTATTACTTCTCAGCTCTTTACTAGAAAGTTGGGAAACATATGTTGTGACAATTTATAACTTCACGCCAGAGGGGACTCTAACTATAGATATGGTTAAACAAAGTTTACTAAATGAAGATGCTAGAAGGAAAGAACACGGTGAATCTTCTTCTGGTGCATTTGTTACTCGAAAACAAGAAAGACGTGGAAGAAGTCATAATAGAAATCCACAAGGTTATAGAGGAAGATCTAAGTCTATAAGAGATATCAAATGTTTCCACTGTAACAGACCAGGTCACATGAAGAAAGAGTATAGGTTTTGGAAACGAGAACAGAATGAAAGAAAGAAAAATGAGAAAGAGACTAATATAGTTGCTGCTGAAGGTGATATCATTATTGTTTGTGATGACGGTTGTGTCAGTCTTGCAGCTTAGGATAGTAATTGGGTAATTGACTCTGGTGCTTCATTTCATGTCACTTCTTATAGTGATTTCTTCAGATCTTACACTGCTTGTGATTTTGGTAATGTTAGAATGGGAAACAATGGTACATCTAAGATTGTGGATATTGGAGATATTTGCTTGGAGACCAGTACTGGGAACAAATTAATACTCAAAGAAGTCAGACATATTTCAGATATTCGTCTTAACTTGATATCCACAAGCAAACTTGATGATGAGAGATTTACATATTATTTTGGTGAAAACAAATGGAAACTCACTAAAGGTTCTCTAATTGTGGCAAGAGGAAAGAAGCTTAACTCTTTTTATGTCATGGAAGCTATGCTACACATTAATGCAATTCGAAAAGGTGAAAGTATAGATCTTTGGCACAAGAGGCTTGGTCATATCAGCGAGAAGGGACTTCAAACTCTTGCTAGAAAGCAGTTCTTACTAGAGATGTAAGGTACATCTTTTAAATCTTGTGATCATTGCTTAGTTGGAAAAACACATAGAGTTGCATTTCATACATATCCATCATCTAAAAGATCAGATATTATTGATTTAGTTCATACTAATGTCTGTACTATATAAACTAGAACTCTTAGAGGTGCTCTTTATTTTGTTACTTTTATTGATGATCATTCTAAAAAAGTTTGGGCTTTTGCTTTGAAATCTAAAGAACAGGTACTCGATGTTTTCAAAGAGTTTCATGTCAATGTTGAAAGAGAAACTAGCAAAAAACTAAAGTATATTCAAGCCAATAATGGTGGTGAGTACAAGGGTCCTTTTGAGAATTATTACAGGTTCCATGGTATCAGGCTTGAGAAAACAGTTCCTAAAACTCCTTAGCAGAATGGTTTGGTAGAAAGGATAAACAGAACCATTGAAGAAAGGATTAGGTGTATGCTTTCCCACGCCAAGTTACCTAAGTCATTTTAGGGGGAGGCTATGAGAACTACAGTTGATATGATAAATCTTTCTCCATCAGTGCCTTTGAAATGTGATGTTCCAGAGATAGTATGAAAAGGAAAAGATATATCTTGTAATCACTTGAGAGTCTTTGGGTGTAAAACATTTGTTCATATTCCCAAAGATGAAAGGTCCAAGCTTGATAATAAAGCAAAAGCATGTATCTTCTTGGGATAAGGTCATGAAGAGTTTGAGTACAGATTATGAGATCCGAGGAATAAAAAAATTATTAGAAGCAGAGATGTTGTGTTTCTTAAAGACCAATTATTTGATGATGGTGATAATGTTAAGAAGCCGAAAACCTCTATTTATATTCCTTGGAGTTTGGGTCCAGTTCCTTCACCTATAGTTCATGATGATCATAGGGGAGATGAACAAGAAGATTGTGGTGAGAATTCAAGTGATGATACTCCTACAGTTGATGATGCTAAACCAACTAAACAAGCACTTCCACCACCAGTTGAGATTCCATTGAGAATATCCACTAGAGAGCGATAACCATTTACTAGATATCCTCCACATGAGTATGTTATGCTTACTGACGGGGGAGAGCCAGTAGGGAGCATGTGAAACAAATACTTGGTATGAAGATTCTTCGTAATAGGAAGAAAATGAAGATTTAGCTATCTTAGGAGACTTACATTGAAAAGGTTCTTGAAAGATTCAACATGAGTAAAGCCAAAGCAGTTTGTTCTCCACTTGCAGGTCATTTCAAGCTTAGTTCGCAACAATATCCTACAAGTGAGAAAGAAAAAGAAGAAATGTCCAGAGTGCCTTACTCATCTGCAGTAGGCAGTTTGATGTATACTATAATTTGTACTATGCCAGATATAGCTCATGTAGTTGGAGTTGTCAGTCGATTTCTCTCTAATCCTGGAAAGGAACATTGGACAGTAGTGAAATGTATATTAAGATATCTAAGATGTACTTCTAGGTTGTATTTATGTTTTGACAGTGATGAACCTGTGTTGGAAGGAAACACAGATGCAGACATAGCAAGTGATATTGATTCCAAGAAGTCCACTTCGGGGTTCTTGATGATATTTGTAGGGGAAGTAGTCCCTTGGCAGTCTAAGTTACAGAATTGTATTGCTCTATTAACTACAGAAGTAGAATACATAGCAATTACTAAAGCCTGCAAGAAAACTTTATAGATGAAAAAGTTTTTACAGGAATTGAGCTTGAAACAGAAAGGATATACTATTTACTATGATAGTCAGAGTGTCATTCACCTCTTCAAAAATTAAACATATCATTCTAGATCCAAGCATATTGATGTGAGATATAACTAGATTCTTGATGTGCTTGAGATGAAAGAATTACACTTAGAAAATATGCATACCAATGAGAATGGTTCAGATATGTTGATAAAGTCTTTGCCTAAGGAGAAGCTTGAAGCATGTAGGCGAAAAACGGGCTTGGTACAACCTACCATATGAGTTGGAGAGGAAGAATTGTTGGGTCCAACCTATATGTGAGCTTGGACAATTGAGTCTTTTAAGCCTAAATCAGTAATTAAAAAGAGACGTGCACGGCGTGTGCAGCGAGTAAGGGCAGAAAACGTGAGAGAGGGCAGCGAGCGGTGGTGGTGCACGGTGAGAGAAAAGGCAGAGAGAGAAAAGAAAAGAAGAAAAATTAGGATCTTGAGTTTTCTACTTAACGATCAGTGGTCAAACATGGTTAGTTTTACCCAAATTTTATATGGAGAATCCTTGCAGCAAGCTCTACAATCCTAACGGTTTTGATCTACAGTTTACTTTCTCTGAGGTACTTTCCTGCTATATTCACTTTGTGAGACTTAAAATTCGTTGAGATCCATTATACGATGAATATATGTTATTATTGATCTAAGATATATTATCTTGATGTTATTGTGATCCTCTTATAATTTTAGATAAGACTTATTGTAAACCTGTTATCATTACTATTTATAGTGAAAATTTGAGATAGACTACGGTCTTGTGGTTTTTCCCGCATTGGGTTTTCCATGTTAAAATTTTGGTCTCACCGTGTGATTGATTTATTGATTGCTCTACTAGATATTTGCATTTTGATATCAAGTTGGTATTTTGATGAGGAACCCATTTTGATACACAAAGAGGGAAAATAATTACTCCGTTTTAATAGCTTTTTTCCTGTTTCAGAAAAAATATATATTTTTTGATATTACATCTTTTCATATTTCCAAACAGTCACCCATAATAAAAAAATTAAAAATATTTCCAAAAATTATCATGTGTTTTTTTTTTTTGCTCATTTAATGGGCCGGACCACTCCAACTATTTATAATGTTTTATGAGCTCTTATCTAAAAAATAGTGTAAGACTAGTCAAAAAATATTTTTAAAGTAACTATTGATTTCACAGTATTTTTATTTCAAAAATATTATGAAATCAATATTTAGTTCAAATGTACAGTATTTTTTAATTAAAAACTCACAAACACGATAAACAGTTGGCGGAAAAACACAGGTATTGAATTAGGTGGAAAAAAATGATAACTTTTGAAGAAATATTTTCAGAACATTAGAAATATAGAGTGACTATTTAGGAATTATAAAAAGTTATTCAAAAAGCTGATATTTTTCCTTGTAATGGCCTAACTTTTTTCGATAAATATCCAATATTATTTTTTTGAGAAAGTTTTCTTGCCATTAAAAAACATTTGCCTTTTCGGAATGTCATTTGGCAATTCCCCAAAATTATGGAACGAGAAATAGAAGTTGGGCTACCAGCAGACCTGACTAAGGCCATGTAAGTCTCGCAGAAGCTTCATCATGTCACTCCTGGAAAGACTCACATATGTCTCCAGAAGTGGAGAAGGAAACAGATGTCTCTTCCTATTTTGTCTTCTTTCTTACTCGGATCATATACCACTGGCATTAAATGGTTTGGCAGTAGGAATCTTTCATGTCTTGGGACTGCGACTCACTGCTCTCACCTGCCAAATGGAGGCAAAACCATTATAATATCAGGTGCAGTGGATGAAGAGAAACACTGACTGCCGCCGCTGGTGTGCACTCTGCAGGCTGTCGGCACATTTGGTGCTTCAATTTTGTTGATGCATGAGTTGGTCTTTTCCACATTCATTGCAATGCATCCATCAATTCTGATGCTGTGAAACCCATGTCATCCTCATGAATCATGTAGACACCTCAGAAAATAAAACCTACCCAGTCAGCTATCCGCCTTGTGGTTGCAACAAAAAGTGGGTCCCGAATACGAAGAACGACACGGAGCCCAATATATCGGACGAAAAACGCGTGCCATAGATAAATTTTTGAGGGGGTTAATATTTCCATGACTTATGGTTGAATAAATAACTAATACAGTAAACAGATATTGGATTATAATTTCTTTTTCTAAAGAATTATTCAACCAAAAAAAACACCTCCTAAAACATAGCATTGGCATCTCCTTCGCCTTTAGTCTGCTCATAAATTATAACAATTGCAGTATAATTATATTTCTAACCTCTGATTACTGTCTAAAATCTGAATACACATCACTACATTTATATACCAAATTAATTAATGAAAGAAAAAAAGGACAAATAGGAGCGACAATAGCAAGAGGCGGGCTTTGTGCTATATCTATATCTATATATATCCTCGTCGATTATTGGGGAGCTTTCTTCGACGTTTGTATCGGATCATTGGTCTCATTTAGCTCGGAGACAGAGAGGGAAAGAGAGAGAGAGAGAGAGAGAGAGAGAGAGAGAGATATGGAGGGAGGGGAGAATGGGAGAGTTGCAGAGGAGATGAGGGTGCCGTTGCTGGTGGCAGATGGGGGGCGGAGCGCCGAGGCGGCAGCCAGGGTGGCGCGGAAGAACTCGGTGCACTTGATGAGGGGCGAGTTCGTAGCCCGGCTGCCGGAGAAGGTGAGGCTTGGCGTCGACCCCGAGAGGCCCTTCACCATCGACGTCTCCCGGACCAAAGACCTCAACGAAGGTCAGGAATCCTTCACCAGTGTCCTCTCCCATTGCTTAAAGATCGGCTTTTCCCTCTTCCTCTTTCTCTATATATATCGTCCTGTTAATTTCAGTGAATGTCGATATTTCTTTGGAGTTGATTGCGTTTTGAAAGATCACCGCAACCATTTATCTTCCTAATTATGAGTTTTTTGTAGCTGATATTGATAAGATTGGCTAAAAGCTTCAGCTTTTATTCCTTTTTCTTTTCACTCTGGATGCAACGATGGCATGAGCTATACAGAAACTGTAGCGGTAGTTCAAAGATATATCTCTTCTGACATCAACTGAGATGATTGACGTACATATCCTATTTGATTCATTTATCTTAAATCACGATTCCCAATCATTTCCCCCTTTTGTTTCCAAAATTTATTGTCTTTTCTTATATCCCTCAATTTTGACAAGTTGTTGACAGAAAATGATGGTTATATCAAAGAATCAAGAAGTTGATGCTGGTCTCCAGGTTGTGT
>LVTN01000442.1:198905-237889 GCA_001649415.1 Musa itinerans | reverse complement strand
AACCAAAATAGATTACTGATTCATCGTTGAGTAATGAAGTAGATATAAGGGAATACCAAAACCAAAAGCTAAACAAAGTTAAGAAGAAAAGCAAAACCCTAGATTTCTGTTCAGGAGTTCGTCCATGATCATAGGGTTTCAGAACTGGAAAAGACTTGATACCAACTGTTTAAGAACAATAAACTAGAAAAATACCCTATTGAAAACAAAATAATAAAACAAAGAATAGGCAAAGTAGAAAAACTATGACTACGAACCCAAAGCAAAGCAAACGAAGCAAAATAACTATGAGGGTAAGGAATTGAGAAAAAAATTTGGACCATTTCTCGATTTGTGCGTGTCATCCTTGCGCAGGGGCCATGTTAATCTTCTCTATATCATTCTAATTTTATCGGATGTCTCCGAATAGATAACTAATTTCCCGATCGATGGATATATATAGAGATGTTTAATACACTATTTTATCGATGTGGGACTAAACCATCATCACTCGACACCGAGGCAAGCTTTTGATTGTTGATGGCCCGAATCTCCAGTAGTGCATTAATACAAAATTAGACCATGGTCCAACGAATTGGCGAAGGATATTGAGTGCCACCCATCCATCTATCGAGAAACATCTAACATCAAAACCTTAAAGATGCTTGATCTTAAGCATTTTCGGTGCCAAACACTGTTCACTCTGACTTATAGTATCAATGTTGATTGAAACAGCATTACAATATCATTGCTCAGGATTGTCTGAACAAATGAACAAACTAAGGGGGACAGTTCATAAGCACTTTTACACGAAAATGAAAAGGATTTATGTTATGAGAGGTGTTAGGATCGAGAGCACTAAGAGGGGGGGGTGAATTAGTGCAGCGGAAATCTTTCAGCGATTAAAAACGAAAGCTGCGTTCGTTCGATAAAGACTATTTTGATGCAAAAGCTGATTCTAAGATCACTTATGATTAAGTGCAGTTTACGTCCAAACACAGTTTGCGTCAAAGCGCAGTTTACGTAGTTTGCGTCTAAATGCAGTTTGCGTCTAAGCGCAGTTTGCGTCTAAGCACAGTTTGCGTCTAAACACAGTTTTACGTCTAAACTCAGTTTACGTCTAAAACGCAGTTTTACGTCTAAACGCAGTTTGCATCTAAACGCAGTTTTACGTCTAAACTCAGTTTACGTCTAAAACGTAGTTTTGTATCTTCGGTGCCAAACATTGTTCACTCTGACTCATAGTATCAATGTTGATTGAAATAACATTACAACATCATTGTTCAGGATTCTCTGAACAAATGAACAAATTAAGGAGGACACTTCAGAAGCACTTTTACACGAAAATGAAAAGGATTTATATTATGATAGGGAGGCTAAATGATGATTTAAGGAGAGAATAATTACCACCCAAGGCAAGCAGCTTATCTGAGTTGTGCAATTAAGCTGCCAACTATTGTAGATGTAATGTAAAACTTACCAAACATTATTCATCAAATGAAGCTGGATTAGACAAAAAGAAGCTGGAATAAGCATCATTTTCATTTCAAATTTCAGAAAAGAAGGTGTTGTCATGGAATAGAATTTTTCAAAAACAAATATCAATTTCTCTAAATCAAACACATTCATTTACGAATCTAAGCAAAATGATAAGGTAATCAATAGCATATTGAACCTTAAGTATTCTTCTTTCAAATTTTAGAAAAAAAGCTTTTGTTACACAATAGAACAGAGTTTTCCAAAAGTAAATATTAATTTCTCTTAATCAAACACAACCATTTATAATTAAATGAAGAACGATTAGGGAATCAATAACATATAGAATAAGCAACGTTCTCCTTTCAAATTAAAAAAAAGGTTTTGTTAAAGAACACAATTTTTCGCAAACAAATGTTAATTTCTATTAATCAAACATATTCATTTACGATTCTAAGAAGAACGATTAATCAATCAAAATAAGCAACATTCTCCTTTCGAATTTCAGAAGAAAAAAAAAGGCTACTATTACGGAAGAGAGTTCTCCTAAAACTAGCATTAATTTCTCTTAATCAAACACAACCATTTACAATTATAAGAAGAACGATTAGGAAACCAATAACATATATCGCTACAGAGGAGATCGATACATTATATCTTATTGACTGTAACCAAAATAGATTACTGATTCATTGTTGAGCAATGAAGTAGATAAAAGGGAATGCCAAATCCAAAAGCTAAACAAAGTTAAGAAGAAAAGCAAAACCCTAGATTTCTGTTCAGGAGTTCGTCTATGGTCATAGGGTTTCAGAACTGGAAAAGACTTGAAACCAACTGTTTAAGAACAACAAACGAGAAAAATACCCTATTGAAAACAAAATAATAAAACAAAGAATAGATCAAAGTAGAAAAACTGTGACTTCAAACCCAATGCAAAGCAAACGAAGCAAAAAAACTAGGAGGGCAAGGAATTGAGAAAAACATTTGGACCATTTCTCGATTTGTGCATGTCATCCTTGTGCAGGGGCCATGCTAATCTTCTCTGTATCATTCCAATTTTATCAGATGTTTTCGAAGAGACAACTAATTTACCGATCGACAAATATATATAGAGACGTTTAATACACTATTTTATCGATGTGGAATTAAACCATCATCACTCGTGCCAAACACTGTTCACTCGTAGCTTCACCATATATCAATGTTGATTGAAACAGCATTACAACATCAATGGTTGCTGGTAAAACAATCCCACTATAATTCACCCACTAACCCAAGCATTCTGCACCACCCAGTCAAGTCTTGCTAATAACTCGTTCTTCAGCCATCAGAACGTGATTATGCTAATAACTCTTATCAAAACGGATAGTGCTATATCTTGGTTCTTCTTACAAGAACCCAGCATCAGGCCAATGCAATTATTCGTCGGTTCAAATGCGGCACACTTGTTATATTCTCGAATCAGCTACGAGCTTGACTGCTCTGACCCGGCTGCCATGCAGTAAGCATGGACAAAAAGAGCATTACCAGCAACAAGTTGTATTAGATTGAACACCGTTTGAGCCCAATCTGAATTGCCAGAAGTGAAAAAGGTCTCTGCAATTGCCTTAATCGATCTGTTTGCTAGTCACAAACACTATTCGCTTCAAAAGAAATCTGCACTAGCGAGTCCCACGTCCGAAGATGAAGAAATTGTCAGAGTATTGAGATAAACCTTGATAGTCAATATCACTATAAAGAGACAAGGATGAAATAAATTCTTCTGTTATTTAGAAAGAATTGAAAAGCTAAGTTGAACTGTCCCATCTTCCTCAATGAAATATGGTATATTTAATGCACAAAAAAAAAAATCAAAACATGATTATAAGCAAAACCATTAAACAGAAATAATAAACAATCTCGCCAGGAATCCATGCTAACACTTTTTTGTTTCCATTATAACAGGTCATTACTTTACGAAGTATTGTAAAATATGACCCAATTTCTTTCAGGTAATCCATGGTGCAGAAGATTTTGACTATTTGTAGCTCATGTTAATTTTGATCTTAAGGAATACAAATTAAGCATTCATCACTTAATTAGTTGAACTCGATTACTTTCCACTAGACTTATTGCTTATATACTTGGAAAGCAACTAAGAAAAAAATGTCGTGGCTACATCCAGATTTATGCCAGACAGTATTCCTTAGATAATGATATAGTACATATATAATTCATACCATGAGAGATCTGACAAAGGTCATCCAAGATAAATTGGTAACATTCATCGCTATTTTGTACCTCGATTTTTTGCACTGTAGAATATTTCCAACAAAATGTCAAAAAGCTGGGTTGAAGTCAGCAAACTTCATAATCCTTTTACCCATGGATCGGTATGAAAATACATTAGTATGTATCATCTGACTAGTTAATCACGCTTCATCCTTCTTAATTAGGATTACGAAATCTAGGAATTAGTATTCCATTGAAATCAAAAACCAAGTTTACAGTCTAAGCATTCTCTAGAAACAGCATAGTCACATATTGGCTTGGAAAAAGATTGTCTCCGTGACTTGAATCTTTAATATTTAGGCAGGCAAAGAGAAACCTTAACTTGGTATGGTAAAGAGGTTTGCTCCCATGTTTAAATCTTATCTAGTGAAGCAAAACATATCATTTTTGCAGCTAGTAAACTGGTTCCAGCGAAGTTACTGGGACTAGATTCAATAAACTAGTAGACCAGCTGAAAGAACCCATGAATGGCAAGATAATTAATTTGCTAGCATAAATTTAGTATAAGAAAAAGAAGAAACAGTTAAGATACCAAAAGAATATGCAAATTTTATTCTTAAAGCTCGTAAAAAAAATTAGAGAGAATAAAATAATTGGTTGTCCTAGAATAAAACAAAGTCAAGAACAGATGATTAACTGGTTCATGTACTAAAATAATACTAGTAAACACAAAATAGCATGTCCAATAGTAAGACAAATTAGCATGATCAGTTGGCTAGTCAAAAAATGTCTCCAGAACAATCAACTTATAGCTGTAAAGCAAGGAAGTCAAATTTTCTTGACACAGCCCAAGGCAACAAAATAGATTAAAAACCGTGTGTTAATGATAAAAAGTACCAGTGCTCTTAAATAAGAAAATAATGTGAGTTGCAAAATTCAATCAAGGACTGTTGTGGCCCAAATATATCCCACAGCACTCAGTCCAAGTATAAAATATTTATGCTACCAAAATACATGCTACAAATTTTTTATGTTGACTACCATATTTCAGGAAAAATCACAGGCCAGACAGCAGCTTCAGAAAATTCTAGTTTATGATTAGGCACCACCTCAAGTTCGAGCTCCACGTCAGCTACTTCTGCAGTAGAAAATCCCAGTCTGTAAGACACAGTTGTGAAATAATATGGTGAAGCACTTCAAGACTACAGTATCATAGTTGAGAAATGGAAATGAGTCAACAGAGGAAGGAAGAAAATAAATTTCAAATGAACATAAATATTTGCTCTCTTTGGGTCATGATTATGTGAATACAAACTTTGTATGTAAAATCAGTTCTTAACATACAATCAAGATACTTCAATTATGTAGAAAGATGAGTAGGCAAAACAGCACATAGAATACCTGCTCTAACTAATTCAAAGGGTACCTCTCCATTGCTGCAGGGTTGTATTTTGTTAAAACTATGCTGTAAAGACCGAAATAAAAAAAGGACCACATGCTGAAACAGATAATGTTAGACACAAAAGAGCAAGTAAAGCTAGCCAAAGATAATTGAGAAAAAAATATTGATGAGCAAAATCGAAAAGAAAGCTAGTGATTAACAGATCAACAGCATGTATCAAACTGATATTAGATATATGTGTAATAATCAAAATTGTTTGCCTTACATTTATACAGTTGCATCAGCATTTATATACACATACATTATCTTTGCTGTGAACTCATCACAATAAACTATGTTCATAAGCTTGTGTTAGCTCAAATATCAATGTTCAAGCTAGATAAACAAAGCACGTGCAACCACTAGCTTGGGTTTAGACATGTCCCTTGTAACACCTTTGTGATTGATTCCACATGGTAGACCTTCATTTAAGGGCTTATTGAATATTTCTCATTTATTCTTATTAGATCTCATCCATATGATCTAATAATTTAAAGGCTTATTGGATATCCAATAAGATTGGGACTCCGACGAATATCTAATATACGAACCTCTACTTGTCGCAATACCTACCATGTGTGTGACCCTCTAGGCCTAATATCAAGCTGGCCGTGAGTCATATATGTCAAAATTTCTTCTAGCTCAATGAATTATTATCTCCATAATAATTCACTCGACTCATCGACTATGGATGTACTCGGTCACTACGTCGTAGTTCCCAAACGATATAGGGGAATTCAATCCTTTGGACCTATCTATTTTCAGTTACCATGTACCTACAGTCCCTTATCCATCTAATATCCCAAAGATCGTATAGCGGGTATAGTGCTATCATGCCTATATGGTTTCTCCTCGAGTCTCGCTCTAATCTTATTCTTCCTGAGAACTCTTTCTCAATCCTAATGACCTTGACCAAGGATTTGTGTGAGCAAGAATATATAAGATATTCTTCTCATAATACCGAGAGCGGATGATCCTCTATCGATACTCAATAACCCTCGTAAGGTTGGCTGCCACTCCCGATGACCGATTGTACTAGATCTGAAACTTCCAAACCTATAAGTCTGGTATCAAAGAGTGAAGTACTCATATAGGACATCCTTGGTGTCTCAAGTCTAAAGATCAGGTACATCTCTAAGATGACAAAATTATTGTCTGACAATGAGGTATCATCAACCATCCAACATTCCGTGAGCGAATCAATCAATGAACTCATTCTCCAATGAGCACCTGCACTGTAGCCCTAGTGTCCTCATACGAGTAACTATGAGATCAGTCGCCTCCATCATATGGACGGGTATATAACACATTAGTTTGTCCGGTTATCTCGATGTCACTCTCGAGTAACCTATTACCAGGATTATTTAGAGCCTGTGTTTAAAGGTGAATCGGTCTCATTGTCGTGATCTCATCATGATCTGATTCTCATTGCACAGATCTATGGATATCATAATATATATATATATATATATGCATATATGCAACAAGTAATATAAAGTGATAAAATACCAAAAATATAATAAGTAAAAAAAGAATGTGTGTCATATCACACATGCCATCACTCATGTGATTTGCTTGCAGGGCACCTATAACTAGCAAGTTGGGTTCCTCAACTCGATTATATGAGAAGCATAGCACCATGTTTAATATATATATATATATGCAACAAGCAATATAAAGTGAGAAAATATCATAATAATAATAAGTATAAAGATTATGTATCATGTCATATGTTTCATCACTCACGTGATTGGCTTGCAGGGCACTTATGACTAGCAGGCAAGTCGACCACCATGAAGACGTTCATTACCGTCTTAGATCTTAGTTCTTCCCCAATGGCCATTGGAGCGAGGTCTCCTTCCGTCAGGCCGAGCTTCTTGAAAACATCAAAGTATAGCACATCGACGGAGCTTCCGATGTCGACCATCACCCTTTTTACTCAGGTGTTAGCGATGCAGACTAAGACCTCCAAGGCGTCATCATGGTCTAAAAACTTGATTTCTTCTACTCCGAAGGTGATCTCAGACCCGAGTCCCAACCTCGGGTGTTTCTCCATCATATTGCTGGAGTAAGCCTTCCGTCCCAACGTGCTGTTGCCTCCAAAAGCGGGTCCACCGATAATGACGTATATTTGCTTCTCGATTGGACCATTGGGATGTGGACACACCTCTCTTAGTTTCTTGAGATAGCACCCGAGGTGCCCTCTTTGGATCAGCTCCTCGATTTGGTTCTAGAGGTCATGATATTCTTTCGTATCATGGTCGTAGTCTCAGTGAAACCTGTAATATTTAGACTGATCCTTATGAGTGGCTTTCAGTGGGTTGGGTTCCCGTAAGAGCCCCTTCTCCCTAATTTGGAGAAAGATTTTGGTGCAAGAAGTGTTCAGAGGTAGAGGGGGGGGGGGCCTCGGGAGCCACGACTCGGGTCGGTCGAGCCTCCTTCGGGGTTGTGCTACATACAGCCCTGAGGTCACCCCTCGGGTTTGCTCCACGTGTGGTCTCTTGTTGTCCTCATGTTTCCTCACCATCAGTGTTTCGATCGTGATGTATTGGTTGGCACGCTGGAGCATCTCGGGGACATCCAAAATGCCTACATGATTAGGAAGGGATGAGCATCCGGGACTCCTCAGATCTCGGCAGTGAAGCATGCAACAAACTAAGAGAGTGATTTGCCATCGCTTTGGCATAGCACGAGGAGCATGGCCATAGAAGGCTTGGGTCGCATGCTTGCTAAAAAGTTCTGCTCGAACTTTTTTGTGAGTTGATCAAAAGATAACACCGAGGTTGACTGTAGTTGACTGAACCACATTCAAGCTGGTCCCCTAAGGGTGATAGGGAACGCCCGACACATCAGGGCGTCGGAAGTACCGTAAAGGGTCATCTGAGCCCGGAATGCAACGACGTGTTCTTTAGGTCAAAACCACCATCATACGTCTCAAGAGTCATGGGTCACAAGTTGAGAGGTACAAGCTTATCCTATATCTCTTGAGTGAAGAGGGATCCTCTCGAGTTGCTCTCCCTAGCCACGCCCTGTGATTTGTGAAATTCACGCTGGAACTCATCCAGGTGTTGGTTCACGAGAGACAGTTGGGCCTTAAATGAGTTGTTCGCCAAGTCCGATGATAGGGTATCGAGCCTAGGCAATGGCGATGCGACTGGGCGAGACATGGGGGTGCTTCACTCGGGAACCATTCTTGAGCCTCCGACCTATTCCTCGATCTCATCATGAATCAGGACTTGTAGTGGTGGGTTGGCCAAGGGAGCGCTGGGTGGCTCCGACAGGAGTGTGGGTGCGACCGACGGTGGGGGAGCCACTAGCTGCACGAGCTGCGGGATAAGCAGGGCAACTATCTGCATCATTCTCTCCAAGGCTTGTACCTACTTGGCAAGGTTGAGGAACGCCTCGGGCGAGACAGCTGAGGATCCCGAGGTGTTTCCAAGAGGGGAAAATTCGGGGTCATTGAACAGGCGCCAATAGCGATTCAGCATCTGTGTCATGATGCCTCTATCCTCGTGGGCAGTAAGTGGTTGCTCCCCAAGTCTGTAGGCGGGGTGGGCTATTGGCGATTCTTCGCTAGAGTGAGCCCTTGGGTCGGCTCTCATGGGACGCTCTTGTGATATTGGACCCTCCTAGTGCCAAAAATGTTAACGAACTTCTCAAACCGTGGTCTAGGTGTCAGCATGGCACGGTCCGATTGTCGATGCACAAGATCGTCCCTATGACTAATTAGTGAAGGCCTTCGTCAGGTTGGGTTGAGCTTGGGGTTTGGCTCCGCATGCGATCCTCCTACTGACACGTGGTCTACTTCGTCTCGCCAAGCTCCTACACATAGGCCGAGGATAGAATGGGAATTTCTCGACTCAACCCCTTCAAAGGTTAAGTTAGTATTGTGTGGATTAGAGGAGTTATGTGTTTCGGAAAAGAATGTCCTCTCCCCCCACCGATCAGGGGGGGTTAACTTTTATACATACGAGAAAGAGTTGGTAGTACATGGCCAACTAACGGTGGCCAGCTCCTCGGGCGACCGGCTTAAACTTCTATGTGAGCATCGACCGACCTACAAGGATCGACGTCGCGCGGTGCTGCCCCGAGCTTTCCGAAGTGACTGTACTGTGTGATGTCATCTCGTACAGTTTCAAACGGCGTGGGAAGGGGTGGTTGCCTGCCTGAGTCCGAGGCACCACGCGGGTGCTGCACACCACCTCGGACTTGAGGTTTCACGTTCGTGCTAACATGTCTGCTTGACAGTGTCCACGTCGACAATTCCAGAATGTGCCCTTTCACGATGAAATACCAAAACAAAAACAAAATCGAACCAAAAGAAATAACCAAAATGAAGGAGAAGATCAAATCAGAATCAGTAACCAAAAAAAGAAAATCGAATCAGAAAGCAGACAGAAAGATTGAACAAAAGATCGGAACCACGATGGGAAAAAAAAAAATCTAGGAGTCCATTAATGGTCTTAGGGTTTCAAAAATGGAAAGTAATCAAAGAAAAACAAGCAAAAATAATCAGATATGCGAATCTGATTGAGAACAACAAAGGCGGAAACCCTCACTGAGAACCGAAGAAGAAACATAAAAGGAGATCAAACTAGAAAGAAAAACCTGATTAAGAACCCAAAACGAACCAAACACAACGAAAGACCAAAGCAAAAACTAAATCGAATCAAAAATAAAAAGCAGAATGAAGGGAAAGATCAAATCAGATCCGACAAAAGATCTAATTATGTGCGTGACTATGTCACTAATCTTTTTCGTATCGTTACAATTTTATTAGATCTCTCCGAGACAATACAGTCACCTTCGGAGGCTTACTTACATGTGATAATGTCCTACCAATAATGTGAAACAGGTAAGACTAAATCTTTATGTGGGCTCCGTCGTAGGTTTGGTGCGACCATGTTATACATAACCGAGCTCGAGTTGGCGCCGAGCACGTGGTAGACTTTAGGTTCGGACCAAACATCCACCGACAATGAAGTGACTCCCAGGATCTCGCCACCTGTACAAATCCTTGGAGGATTTGCACAAGTAGCAGACGAAGCCGCTCTAGATTTCAATATTTCCATTTATCTGTCCATATAATTGATATATGGACGTAGCTCTCAGGGAATTCTGTTTCCTTGGTGACTCCTGTAGTCCCTGGTTAATAAAACAATGCATAATATATAAATAATTGAGCGTATTCACTAAACAAAACTTATTTTTAAAAAAATATCAGTTAATACATCAACTTTTAAAATTTTTTATAGAATATTATTTTTAAATAATGATATTATCTTTATCGACCATCGCATTTATTCAATATTATCATCCTCGTGGAACCTAATTGTTATAAGATCCAACCCCACATGTCTCACCCTCGTTGTTCTCATCAACACAAGCAATCACCAGCTCGTCATTGTTTCAACTCCCTTCATTTTTACCTCATCCAATTCGTTTCGCAACTATAATCTCCTTTATTTATATTTTCATTGTTGATTGTTTTGTACCGTGACTAAGGACAATGAGAGATAATACGCTCATAAACAAGTTCGACGAGGGCTAATGCTTATGGGTAAAAACACAGTGAAGATGAGACATGGGTGGGGTCTGTAAAGGTAAAAGTGATCAATGATATGTCTAGCGAAGATAAAGATAAAATAATATTTTTTATAAAAAAAATATTTTATAATTTTTTTTAAAAAAGTGAAATGCTATGTAAGAATTTTTCAAAACTAATTTTCTTTTCTATCGATTCATCCTAATTAATGTCCTTTTAATTATAACGAATGTAGTCAAATTACAACATGGGCTATTATGTTGTATACAGTATGGAATCCGTCTTTCTTCAGACGACGGCCGCCTGTAGGTGGAGCCATCTGGTTCGGACCGAAAGATAGGTTCGGACTTGTCTTTATGTCCCGAGCCACAACCTCGGGCCACCCAACTGATGGCCCGGTTTGTAAAGCATCCCTCCTTCGCTCTTTATATAAGACCCAAACCCTCTCGCCCAATCTCTCACCCTCGCTCGGCAAAATATCCCAATAGGCGATAGGTAATTGTTTATGCTTTGTTGATTGGTTGGGACCGATGTCCGTTTTCTGTAAATCTTATCCGATAAGGTTAAATTTCTGATGGGTTTGACTCTGCGTAGACTTGGACGATCTGAACATTCTTTAACTAATTTAGAGATTTGGGGATCAAAATCATTTGATCTGGGTCCTGATCTGGTACCATGACGTCTTTCGAGTACAGATCTGCTAATTTAAGCGTGTTGGTGTGATCTATCGTTCAGAGCTTGTGTTTTTCCTTCGGATCTTTGTGGTTGGTACTTTAGTGCTAGATCTACTATATATGGTAGCTTTTTCTTTCATAAATATGCGTCGGTTAAAGGAAGACAGGTGTTTGAATTCCTCGTTTTTCTTTGATATTGTCGGAGTACCTGTTCCGTTTAAGAACTTGTTGTCAGATCTGATGCTATAGATTGTGCGCTCTTGAGGAGAACATGTTTGGATGATTGTGATTCTTGTGGATCTTGTACATATAGGTTCTTACTCTTTGAAAGAACTTGGGGTCTGCACTCTGATAACTGGGAGCTGTGCTTAGATGTTTTTAGAGGCAGTAGTCTATGATATAAAAAGGTTTTCTTTTTTTTTTTCATCTTAATTTAGCAGAGACATCCTTTTTCTGCATAAAGTGACGACATCAGATAAGTAATTCTGCTTAGATTTAGATTCTTCCTTTGGATGTAGTAGAAGCATTTGATTAAAGTATGTGATCATAAAAAAAGGGTTTTTTACAGTTTTGAATCATTTGATTAGATCCAATCAAATGGATTAGTGTTCATGCTTATCTAGTTCATTCACTGCATGACAACATTTGATTTTTCCTCTTACTGGCTACTGTTTTTATTTTCTCTTGCTGGACATGATATGTAGAATCAAGTGTCAGATGTTGAGGCTCCACCTATGTTATAGTCTTAGTCTGTCAAAATTCCCATCATCCATTCTCCAAGATCTAACAAAAGTCTATTGGAACATCTTTTATATCTAACATCCATTCGATATCTATGCTGAGCATTTGATACATTGTATTAGTACCATTAATTGTCTGTATTTTGATGAGAAAAGGTTTCTGATACTTTCACATAACTTCTTTGTTTACTTCATTTAACTTCATCACATGCATGTGACTTCCAATGCTATTATGTCTTCTATAATTGCATTCTCATGGATTATTTAACTCAGCGTCAAATAACTGAACATCAAATTCTAAGAACAATAAAGCACTAGTTTTTGTTCACATTGTAAAGTCCTGCACTAGGTACTGTTATTGTGCATTTTTCCTTGAACAATTTCTTATAAAGAAATTCATCTTTGGGGTCGGGAAATATTAACAACTTAAGGAGATTCGGCCTTTCATTTTCTGAAGTCTATCATAGTGCAGATTAAACAAGTTTGCAGATCATGAACTGACAAATGTTGCTTATTAGTACCCTTTTATTTGTTGGTAAAAAGTACAATGACTTGTGATAGCATGTCAAAGGAGGAGAAGGGCTAGCTTGAAGTGATGTTACAGCTTGAATCTTGTTATAGATGAGAACAATTTGATATAGTAGATTATAAGAAGAGTACAGGGGCTTTTGTAAAGCTAGAATTCTGGAGCATTTAAATTTATGAATATAACATTAATTCCAAAAACCACAGTCCACAACTAAAGTCTGCAGAATGACTGAAAGTTCTTTGCAATTTGTAGAATGTGCATGAATTTAACTTGTATAATGTCTTTAGTGTTTCTGACCTGCGTGAATCATCTCATCTGAAGCACTCTGAGTTACATTTCTTTGTGTTTTGCTGTCAGAAAATAAAAGCAAGCTTGTTGGATAAGGATGAGTACTATGGCAGTATCATCTGGAGCAGTGGGAAGGTCATCATTGAACCCAAATGCGGCACTTTTCATTCCAATGTCTTATCAGCAGGTTGAAGATTTCTCCCCTGAATGGTGGGAGTTGGTGAAGACAACCCCATGGTTTCGTGAGCACTGGTTCCATCAGTATCAGGAGCAAGAAACATTTGGCAACGATGAGGAGGACATGGCAGACGCTTTGCCAGACTCTTTCGATCTTGGAATCACTGAATTCTCTTTGCTGGAGGCAGAGTCTGATGGGGCAGCTTACCATGAACCTGGGAAAGAGATGATTTCTGGTGCTACAGAGCGAGAGAAGATAGAGCATGCTATTCAACTGTATTGCAGTTTGATGGAAGGTTATATATACACCAAAATTGCCACCATATGCAATTGACACTTGCTTTGTCAATTGAAGCCTTTGTGGTAGTGAATCTAATTCTTTTCCTCTCTGATTGGTTATATGATACAGAGCACTATAGCGATGCAAAGGCAGCAATCAAGGATCTGAGCTTGAATTCTCCGAAGAATGGTGTTAAGCCATTGTCTGTTCCAGCAAAGTATCGCGAGAAGCCTCTGCAATGTGTTAGTCCAAAGTACAGCCCCCGGCGCATCATTCACCAGCCACGCTGAGAGATGCGAGCCTTCTTCGGTTTGCGCTTGCGGCAAAGTTTGTCCAGTGTACTTCCATTGTACATAACTAAGATGCACATGTAGCTGTTGTTGTAGTTGTAGTCCTAGCGTCGTTTAGGTTGTTTGGACTTCATGTTGAGTAATCCGTCTCTCAAAACCGAAAAATTAAAGCATTGTAAAAGAATGTTGTGCAGTTTATGAGTTGCATTAGTTTCGCTCTTTCATGTTAATTGAAAAGGTCCATACTAAGGTGAGGCTTTGCAAGCGCACCCTTGAAAGATCGATTCAAATTGAACCGGAATTGAGTTTAGGATTCTCAGAAATTAAACTTGGAAGTAAAGTCAGAATCAATTGATTCGGTTCAGATTTTAAATTTAATAAAATCGAAATCAACTATTTCTAAACCGGAACCAATAGTTTGGACTTTTGTCATGAAACAGTAATCCTGAACGGAAACCAAACCGGTGGTTCGGAATCATGATCGGGTTAATTAAGCAGCAATTCTGAACCCCAACCCCGCATGTTGACTTGTGGAGCTGTTCACGAAACCTTAGACAACCATCTCCGGAGGGAACCATGGACGCATCATCAATGGAGTCGGTGGGACAAGAACTCCTACAAGAGAGTTGTCTTGTCGACAAGGCCATGCCCTCCGGCTGCATGTTTTCCTGTGTTTATTGGGACAACAAAGAGGGACGGATTATGCTTTAAAGGCAGTCAACAGTCGAGCAAAGTTAGAGGAAACAATAACGATGATTATTACCTGTCAAATGTTCCATTAAATTATTACTACAATTTAAATAATTATTTATTTCTTCGATCTTAAATTAGACACTAGAATACGACTTTTTTCATTTAAAGAAATCAAAATGAATCATACTATAATTGTAATAATTAATCTAAAATTTACTTATACGATTATACTATATTTTTTTATATAAAATATAAAAGACTATAATAGAATTCGAGCTCATATATTATCAAAATCTTTAGTAGTTAGGTTAGTTGATATCTTCGATTATATTGAATTAAGACTTGAACATCACGTTAATATCCATTGAAGGTGGTGCTTTACGACGGCAATGATTATAAAAAGAAAAGATTAATTTTACACTGAAAATATTGATATTATATAAAATTTAAAATAAATTAGATTTTTTTTTCTAATAACTTACTCTTTTGGAATTATTGATCCTCCAATACAAATATTTACTTTTTTCTAACATGCCTCTCTCTCTCTTTCTCTAAAATATGTAGAGTTCAAAAAAAAAAAACTAATGAAGAGGAAAAGCACTATTGAGGGGATAATTGAAGAAAGTGGAGAGGTTGAGGATATTAGGAGAGGAAGAAAGTAATATTTTGTAAATGTATAGCACATAAATCAAGAAAAGAAAATTAGGAGAGAGAATATAAGTCTTTAAGGGTTAGAATTTTTTGAATGGGTGTAACTATAGTTCAAACTCAATCTCCCAATTCAAATCCATGGCTATGTCAACTAATTCAAATTAGGTCCTAATTCAAATTAAACCCCGGTTTTATCAATATGTAATTACTTAAATTTTTTATTTCAGAAAGAAATATGGCAGTGGGCTTCTCAATCATTGCATGCTTTAGATTAAAATAGAACTGTAAGCTTATAGAAACATGCATGATGTCAATAATAAAAGAGGTCACACACCAAGAGACCTAACTTCTGGTCCAAGCATCCTGCTTCCATTATTTATTATTTCTATTACTCATTGTTGTAGATCATACAAAGAAATCTGGGTTTTCTGCAGCATCTTGAATATTCTTTTTCTTTCAGAAGCTATGGAAGTCCTGAAGAGTTTGGAATTGGTCATTATCAGTTGCTGGAGCACCTCTGTGTCTTCTAGTGGTGGCTTGATCACCAATCCCATGGTTCTGTGTCAAATGAATTGTGTCATTCTATGAAAGTCTTTTCCTAGTAGTAGGTTTGCATGATTAATCTCAAAAACAGCTTCCCATTAATGCATCTCAAACAATAATCATATAGAAAAAGGGGTCATGGTCTTATGCATTCACTTGTCAGCAGCACAATGTATCACTGTTTGTGATGACAAAGTTCCTCATTGCCCTTTTCTTTAAGAAGACACTAAAACTGAGAAAGCAACAGCATTTCAAGATGAAAGCATCATGTCAATTGCCTAAATCTTTAGAGATGCAGGTGGCTTCCTTATTCCAGACTTGTGAACTTCTTTAGCTGTTCACCCAGACAGAGAAAGAACTTTCATATAAAAGGTGCAGTGTGAAGAAAGGTCTAAAAGCAAGCCCTGCCATGAATAAATTATGGCTAAAGACATGTCCTCCAAGTCAAAGGTCTGTAAAGTTTGCTTCTTCAATTGAATACAAAGTCACCTTTCAGTTTGGCAGAATTGGATATAATTTTCTTCTCTTCTCTCAAACATTTTGAATCTCATGTATCATGTTGATTGACACCTAATGTTACCATTGATTGACAACACCATCAGACCTCTCTTCTAAGACTATATTTTTTTAATATTTTTCTGATAGGAATCTCATCAAAGTTGCTCTTTTCTCATGTCCTGATTCCATAACTTGTGTAGCACCAGACTAGAAATATGAATCATAACTTGTGTAGCACCAGATTAGAAATATCTTGAAGCTGAGATGAGTCAGGAGTGTTGTAGGATATCTCTGTGCCTAACCTATGAGTCCTTTTGAGATTAAGAATATCTAGTGAATAAGTGAGGAAACACTCTTGTGGCATTAGAGCTTCTTTGGCCTCCTCTACGGAAAAAAAATAACAGGCATTTTTGGATTTACAAGAAAAGTTTTATCGGTCATCAATCAATCATTTCAACAATAACAAAGTTAAAAGTCTTAATTATTTGTGATCGACTATATAAATCTTTTATCATCATTAAGATTTATAAAAATTCATATATTTTGTTAAGTTTAGAATATTTAAATCTTTATTTATAATTTTTATTAAGACTTATTAGATCTTTCTCTACCTCTCCTCATTTTACTAATATCAATCATTTTATCTCTTCTGATTATCGTATCCAAGAACATCTAAACATATACCCATATCATCTTAAATGACTTTTTCTTGTCTTATTTTCTATCAATACGAAATTTAGTTATTCATGAATAAAAATATTTTTTTCTATCTTTTCTAGTAATTTAACACATCCATCTTAACATTTTTATCTCGACAATACAAACTTTTTGTGTATGTTATTTTTTAATTATCTAATATTCAAATCCATAAAATGTTATTGGTCTCATAATTATCTTAGAAATTTATAACAACCCTCATTATTTTAACCATCATAGTTTTACTTAAAGACATTGAATGATAATACTGTATACCAATCTCAAGTATAAATGAAAAAGATAAAGAATTACATTAGGTTACTAATTTTCAAAATTTTGAACTCTTCCTGTAGTATTATTATTTTTATTGTAATATCTAAAGAAGATCTTATTTTACACTTTTGGGAAGTACAGAATTAGATAAAAACATGTGTCAATAAAAAAATAAACTTCATTAATAAAATTACACATATATCCCTAAAAATAAATTATATACACATACGTATTTCATAGAAAAAATCCAGAAAGAGATATTCTTTTCACTAATTCGATATATATATATATATATATATGAATAAAAAGGGGATTTAAAGAAGGAAGAAGGAGAAGGAGTAGGAGAAGAAGAAGAAGAGTAGCCGTTGAACCGCCTGGTCTCCCAATTTAAAAGTTGCAAACCCACCCAACCAATCCTTTTTCTTAACGCAAAGAGTTCTTCAGCCCCCGCCGTCCGCTCCTCCCTATCATCTCCAACGTCTCTCCCTTCTCCCTCTGCCTCTTCCGATTCCATTCTTTTGCTCTGTAGCAGATTTGTTGCCGCTGCTGCTGCTCCTGCAACGCCTCACGCCATGGCCTCTTCAGAGCCCACGATGTTAACCCCGCTGCTGGAGAAATCCAAGTCGAACCGCAGCAGCAGCGACTCCCAAAACATACCAACCCCAACACCACCGCAAGTTCGTCACTGCATTCCCTGCGCCGGCTCCGGTGCCGGCCGTCACAAGTCGTTGGCCGTCCTCTCCGGCCACGTCGGCTCCGTCTCCTGCCTGGCCCTCTGCGGCGAGTTCGTCCTCAGCGCCTCCCACGGCAAAGACATCATCGTGTGGCAGCAGCCCGACCTCCGAAGATTCGCGAGGTTCGGCCACGGCTCCGGCTCCGTCAAGGCCCTCGTCACCGTCGGCAGCCGCATCTTCTCCGGCCACCAGGACGGCAGGATCAGGGTGTGGAAGGTGTCGCGCGGTTCCGAGAACATCTTCCGGCTTACGGCCACCTTGCCCACCACCAAGGACTACCTGGGCCGGTTCCTGAATCAGGGCAACTACGTGCAGACCCGGCGCGACCACCGGCGTCTGTGGATCGAGCACGCCGACAGCATCTCCTGCCTCGCGGTCGATGGTGGCTTCGTCTATTCGGGTTCCTGGGACAAGACGCTGAAGGTGTGGAGGGTGTCGGACCTCAAGTGCTTGGAGTCGATAAGGGCGCACGACGACGCCATCAATGGGCTAGTCGCGCACAGGGGTGCGCTCTACTCGGCGTCCGCGGACGGGAAGATCAAGATTTGGGCGAAGGAGAAGAGCTCACATCGCCTGAAGGGCGTGTTGGAGGGTCACAAGGACGTGTCATGGAACTCGGTGGTGGTCGTTTGCGAGGACGGCAGGCTCGCCTACGGCGGAGGCTCGGACGGGCGAATCATGGGGTGGCAGGGGGGAGAGGGGGGTGGAAACTGGAAGCTGGTGTGCGACGTGAGGGCTCATGAGATGAGCGTGCTGTGCTTGTGCGCGGCGGGGGAGTTCCTCTGTAGTGGGTCGGCTGATAAGAGCATCGGGGTGTGGAGGAGAGGTGGGGGTGGGCTTTGCAGGGTGGGGATCATCGGAGGCCATGAGGCGCCAGTGAAGTGCTTGCAGGCTTCAGCTCACAGTGTGGGGGAGGGGTTTATGCTCTACAGTGGAGGGCTCGACAGAAGCTTGAGGGTGTGGTGGGTGTCAAGAGAGCACGGTGAAGTGAAGAAAGTGGAGGGCAATAATGGTGGAGCAAAATAAGCATTGGACAAGCTGAGCTAGCAGCATCTCATGTACAGAAGCTTATCCAGGTTGGTGAAGAGAAGCTTAGTTTTTCGGTCTGGAGATTACAGGTGCAAGAAGAAGGAGCATGATTGTTCATTCGAGAACATAGCTGAGTGTCCACCTCTGTTCTTGGTAGGATCAAACGTGATGATGAAATTTTGAGAATGATTTGTGAATACTGCACACGGCATCAGTAGATGCATTAAACTTGTCAAGCATCCAAATAATTTATTGCATAGGGTTACTTTTCCTGAAGGTTTTTTTGAGTTCTGAAATCCGTGTGCGAAGGCCTCTTCTCCGTTTGAAATTGGATGCCCCATATTCATAAACTTGTTCTTGTTGTTCCGCCTTCATTTACTGTAGCAAAACATATAGGTGTATTTCTAGTACAAGAATGCTTTACTGTTAGTAGGAACTTAACTTCAATTGGTTACTTGGATCCTATTAGAATGGGAGTCCTACTTAAAAGTTTACAATAAATTTTTTTATAATTTTAAAAATAAAATAAATAACCTCATTTATCCTAATATCGTTAGGCATAAAATATAACACATGACAATAATTACTGAATCGACATAAAAATGATGGATAAAAAGATAATTTTAATATTTCTTTTGTTTTTAGTGACTTCATTAGTAAAAAAAATAATTTCAACATATTGAAAATGGAAGGAATATTGAAATTAGCCTTTTATCCATCATTTTTGTATCGATCCAACACCTGGTATCATATATTATGGTTTCGTTATAGCTGACAATGTTAGAACAAATAAAATTATTTATTTTACTTTTAAAACTATAAGAATCTTAATATAAATTTTTAAGTATAAAACTATAATGCTAATAGGATCAAGTATAAAAGATAATATATAATTAGACTAATATATAATTAGACATCCTTAAAAATGCAGACAATAGACCAGAACTATATATATGTGTGTAAGTATAAAAGATAATATATAATTAGACTAATATATAATTAGACATCCTTAAAAATGCAGACAATAGACCAGAACTATATATATGTGTGTGTGTTGCTTTAGAAGTAGCTCAACGACAGGTCAAGCATCTAAACGAGGCAATGAGCTAAGGTTATCATCAAAAGGTATCTTGCTTTCCATCTGGATGCTCTAATCCTCAAAGTTGTTGGTGAATGGGTCTTCCTCTAGCTTTATCTTAGAATATCATGTCTTCAAACAGGTCAAGGTGATCAGGAATCTAAACTTGTATAAGGCAACCCTTGACCTCTCTAACCTCTTTCTAAATCCCACAGACATCTTATACTTAGTGACTTTCTCCTCTTAATACCTCGGCACCTTACCCCACTCAACTTCTAGTGTCTCCCCTAACTCCCGTACTTGCTCCTCTATTATAGTAGCTTTTCTTTCGGAGTTCCAAGTTGTGCACCTATGCTAATCCAATTCTCAAGCTAGCCTCAACAGCTCCTACTCAATAACTTGGTTGCTGCCCTAGACACCCTCTAGCTATTTAGCCAGGGTAGCAAGCCCTCGCTTGGCTTCCTCCAACTTCTATATTAGCTCATCACCTTGAATCTTCGCCTCACCAACAACAGCTGCAGAAGGATCAACTCTTGCCTTCTTCAACTTCTTGACTTTTGCTCAAAGGTAATCATTTTCCTGAGCTTGCTTATCGATAACAATGTTGACGTCTCATACTTGATGAAGCAAGGTCATCACATAATGATGGTGCTGCAAGTATAGAGATGAGTGGTAAGAATGAAAAATAAATAAATACCAACATACCAACTTACCAGCACTTCGTTACGATAACCTTGGTTGAGTAACACTTCTAAGGGGGAGAGATAAATCTGCTTTGCCAACCCCAAACACAGGGATCCCTAACAACACAACTTTGAGGCTTTACTATCATTCCACACCTTCTACTTATCCTGCAGGCCCTCCCATCTCGATTGCAATAGAATGCTCGAGGTGACCTCCCCTTACACAGGTCAACCATTAACCTCGGCCTTTCCTCTCCTTACCTTGAGGGGGACCTAGGGCTCTTGGGACCCTTTATAGGCTTCGATGCTATTGAAATGGAACTTCCACCTATAGCTGGCTCCTTGGACCCTATCCCCTCAAGGGAAGAGAGACCTTATTTACAACAACCTTGTACTTCTTCTTTGGCTGATCGATGCATGCATGATGACCTGATCAAGTCGAACCCAGATCCTTGGGCAGTACCTTACGGATGGGGGTCGAGATTGCCTAGGTAGTCGTAGCACTTGAAGATGAGCCACAACCCAATTTCTTTAGAGAATGCAAGTCTATATCTAAAAAAAAAAGGAGGGGGGGAGGTCAATATCATGAAACTATAGAAACTCAAAGTGGGGGTAATGAAGGGTTCAGGCCCTATCCCGAAAAGTCAGACAAAGACCCACATTGACCAGCTAGTCCTTGTCTATCTTCTAGGTGGCTTCGGACAAGAAAAATATTGTCAATAGAGTGTGTCGAGCAGACAAGGTTAAATCCCCAATCCCGACCTGGACTCACAAAAGAGAAACACTCCTTCCAGCCTTCATTATTCGAAGGAGCACCATTGACTTTTAAGCCCCTTTGAGCAGTCAAGGAGTAGCTATTTTTTCCTTTACATAGTTGAAAACAAGCTATAAAAAGGGACACTCCCTCGTTATTGAGATGTCAATCAACAAAGATATGAGAAAAATCTCTTTCTCATCCGCTATTGAGGTGCAAATCAAGGATGACATGGGGAAGATATATCTTCCTCGAGTGCCCCTCTCTCTCTCTCTCTCTCTCTTTCCTTTATTACTAAAGCATCAATTGAGGAAGATGTATAGAAGGTATGCTCCCTCTCTCATCACTATAAATACAGATCAAGGAAAGCAACATCCCACTTCTCTTGCGTTGGAGCCACCCTCTGTGATCAAGTCAAGTATCCCCTTGGGATAGCTCCGATGAGACACGTGAAATTAGAAAAACCTGACTTGTATAAAAAGAAACTCGCTACGATGGAAGGTCGGGCTATATAGCACTAGAGATGCATGAGTCAAGAAAAATCAAACTATTTCCAAATGAAACCCACTATGATGGAAAAGCAAGGCGAAGTATTCTTAAAATGCACAAAGTTGAGAAAACCTGATCTACATAAAAAGAAACTCACTATAGTGAAAGATTAGGTCGGATGACATCCTAGACGCATGAGTCAAGAAAAGTATGACTCGTACTAAATAAAACATGCTATGGTAGAAGTGCCAAGCAAAGTACGCCCAAAAAGCGTAAAGTCAAGAAAACCTGACCCACGTAAAAAAGAAACCTGCTATAGTGGAAGATTAGGCTAGATGGCACCCAAGATGCACGAGTCAAGAAAAGTCTGACTCATGTCAAATGAAACCCACTATGATGGAAGTGCAAGGTGAAGTATTCCCAAGATGCATGAAGTTGAAAATATCTGACCCGCATAAAAAGAAATTTATTATGGCAGAAATTAGGCTAAATGTCACTTGAGACAAATGAGTCAAAAAAGGTTTGACTTACACCAAATGAAACTCGTTATTGGAGAAGTGCCAGGCAAAGTATGCCCAAGAGACGTGAAGTCGAGAAAACCTAGCTCACATAAAAAAAAACTCACTATAGTAGAAGATCGGGCTACATGGCACCCGAGATGCATTAGTCGAAAAAAGTTTAACTCATGCCAAATAAAACTTTCTATGATGAAAACACAAGGCAAAGTACGTCCAAAACACATGAAGTCAAAAAAACTTGACCCACATAAAAGGAAAACTATTACGATGGAAGATCGAACCAAATAGCACCCGAGATGCATGAGTTAAGAAAAATCCGTCCTATGCCATAGAAAACCTGCTATGATGGAAGTGCAAGGTGAAGTACACTTGAGATGCATAATGTTGAAAAAAGCTGACCCACATAACACGCTATGATGGAAGATTGGGCTGGATGACACCCGAGACGCATAAGTCAAGAAAAATCTAACCCGTGCCAAGTAAAATCCATCACAACAAATACCCAAGGCCTAATATCCCCAAGGCACCTAGTTTGGAAAAATCTGACTTGCTGGAGGAAGTCTCGAATGTCCCATGTTAAAAAATAATAATAATAAAATCCAACAACGCACTTTGAACCCAAAAACCCCGAAGCATATTTTCATAGGGGATAAATAATAGGGAATATACAATCAACTAGCTACCACCCATTACATCAATGTCACATAAGGCTCATGGGAGAAAAAAAAAAAAGCTTACACAACCTGACACCCTTATGCCCATGTTGATGGGAGTCTATGAGACAACTCGAGTTAATTATCGAGTTACCTTCCCTATGAAATATTCATAGGAATATTCTTAAAAGTCTAGGGGGTAGCTCGGGTTGGTTATAAATTATCCCCCTTACAAAATATTTGTATGAATATTTTTTAAAGTCTAAGGGGCAACTCGGGTCGATTACAAATTGCCTCATCTACAGAATCTTTATGGGATATTATTTCTCAGAATAAGGTGGACCATGGTATTAATTTAGATATCAGAGAGATCAGAAAGCTCTTCCTGACCCCGACCTTTGTACATATAACAAGTTTGAAACACCATGTTGTATTCTAGATGATTCGTCATATACCTATCAGGGTTAGGTCATCATGGTAGAGATGCTAATGATATGTTTTTCTAACTGCTATTATTATCATTGAAAAATCTTGAATCTTCATGTAATCTTTTTGTCAGTATCAGTAGTGTTCTTTATGGTATCTAAATATTGAGTCACGCAATTTATAGTAATTATTCATCTGCTTGATTTGTCATTGATAAATTATAAAGTTTTGATTTGTCTTGAGCTAACTTTATAAAATCTCTTGAATCAATTTTTAAATACAAAACCAATGTCATCAACATAATCCATCATATGCACGAATACTTTAACTTCTTCGTTTCTGCATTGTATATAATTCATCATGTTTTATAACTTTTTGAATCTTGAATAATTCATCATGTTTTTCTGATTTTATGAATTCTTTTGCACAAGGAGGTAAAAATAATCTTTCATACCTGATCATGTCTATTCTTTTATTTGATAAAATAACTTTGTTTTCAAATGGCTTTGCATCATATATTTTTTCTAATTTATCTTCAGAAGGTGTAAGAGAATATAACATATTTCATAATTATTTTCTAAGATCAATTAAGTTTCTTTTCCTGTTTTACATCAAGAAATCCATGAAATAATATTTTCATCTATTATTACTTGAAAAAAAAAATTCAATGATATTTTATATTCTTCTATATTAAAAACTAACTAATTAACTCTTTCTTCTACTCATAAGAATAATCTTTAAAACCATATAGAATATATTTTTTTCATGCCTTCTGATCAAAACCTTATGAAATCCAAAAATCTCAAAATAAAAACCATATTTAGTAACTTAAAATCTCTATTACCTGTCACATCATTAATTAAAACCATACACATTTTTTTCAAGCCGTCCGATAAGATAAAATAAAAGAAATAAAGACATTTCTTTAGCTTAGCAATAAAGATATTTTTCCACGCCATCAAAGGCTAGTCTCAAGGAGGCTGCTGGGATGTTCTGCAAAATACCACCTTTTTATATTATATTTTGAAACAATTTCTTACATCTGCACAGAAAAAATACATTTGAATCGGAAATTTTATCGTTTTGATGAATATGCTGCAGCGAGGAGAGCAGCTCCAATTCCTGCTCCATCTTCTGAAACCCTAAGAACAACGTTCTGGGCAATCTCCTCCCCCAGTACGTCTGTGATGGCTTCATTCATGTATACTCTAAACATCGAATAGTTAGTATAAAGCCCTCTCTCGATTGCCACAACCGTTCTCCTTGGTTTGCCTTTGGTTCTTCCACTCGCCACACCGCCACTCCCATCTCGTCCTATTTTCTTTAATATACCAATTATCCCCGCTGCAGCTAACCTAGCAGCTCTTCTGGTAACTATGTCGCAAACTCTCACGACAATCATTTTTGCTTTCAAAGATAGACCGGACGTCTGACAAGATCCAGCAGACAATGTTAATGATTTCAACAGAGAGAGCTATGATTGAGAATGCTAAGTAGAGGAACCAAGGATGCTTGTACCTGCAAACTCTCTTCGAGTATCCTTCCAACTTCTCTCAAGTCAGGAGAATCATCTTCATGCATGGCAGCCATCAAAGGTGTCCTGAATTATAGAGATGGGAAGTTATGACCTCAATATCGTCAACTTTTTGTTATTTTATGACATGGTTTAAAGAAACAAATTAGATGTCCGTAACATATTTAACATATCGTGTGATGAATTAATTATACACTTGAAGAAATCTGAGAGCAGAAAGCAAACATGGATTACATACATTTTATTTACCAAGTTTCACATTTATATGATTCAATGGATGCATCAGGAAACCAAATCCGGGTCGATGATTGAGATACAGACTTGAAAATTATGATTGTTGTTCCAAATTAGACATATCAGCAAGGCACAGTAGGTCCCAACTCCTGAGTAGCAGTAACACTAGTTATCACAATTAATAAAGGCATCATTTATTCAGGGAAGAATAATGTCTGATGTTTACTGATGATAACTGCGTTCCCAAATTCATTCTGTGAATCTAACTGCAGGTTGTCAAGCACAAGGACTCATCATCAAAATGACTTTGTCCATAGTTGTGAGTTACAGATGTTCCAGAAGAAGTGTGTGAAAAGGACCAATAGTACAAAAATTCTACAGAAGCACCATAAAATTTACCAGTTTTGTACATTAAGTTGGAAATGACATTAAGAAGGCTATATATGAAGTGATGAAACAAGAACCAGAAACAGAGGAAGCACATAACTGGTCAACATGAAGTCACCACAGAAGGATGACTAACTGGAACAATTCATAGAGTGACCATACAAGACTTGGTTAATGCAAAGCAAAGGTTATCGAAAGCGTTCAAGCTATGATCAATGTTCAAATTAATCATTAAAAGAAACCAAACAAACAGCCAAATGCTCTTTTAACAAAGAACCAAAATGAGCAAAAAAAAAAAGTTTCCACGATTACATACATACAAATACTTGCAGCTAATCAAATAACAGAGGAAGTTGCACATATTACCTCTATTTTTTTTTTCGATATAATGACAGCACCATACCCAAAGAAAATCACAATTATGTTGAAATGGATTAAGCAAAAGAAAAGAAACTTACTTTATTAAAAGTACAATTTCTTTTAATTTTTCATAAAATTTTTGGCTTCAATGTAATTTAAGGCATCTTGCCTAGGTAGTATCAGGAATAAGCAAGATATCAAATGTGATTTTCTCAAGATCATATTGTCTTTTGTTTCATGCAATAATGCAAAAGAGGAATAATGTCAAACATTCGTATGTAATCTGAGAAAGTTTACCTCCAAAATACAAAAGATACAAAAGACATGGATTACCAACAACCAAGTGAAGTTGCTACTATAAACAAGGATATCTGCAAGAATGGATGCTCTAAGACCAACACCTTACCTCAAAATAAATGGTACAGAGAGATGATGAGCAGAATCTCCAAAAATATCTGACACCTCTGCAATCCTATGAAGAACCCTTCTAACAATTTCACCCAAATACATCCCTGAAATCATTTTTTCATACCCCTAAAAGCAAGGGAAAGCATGTCAAATAGCTTCTCGATTGAAGAAACTGCAACTATAAGTAAACAGAAATGAATGACATTTCAATAAACTTACTTGATCATTTCGATTTGGACTTTCATCATCTAAAGCAATATCATAACAGGTCCTAGGTAGATGTGAAGACCAGAAATTTCCCCACTCCATATTTACAATCTAGTATAACATCAACATAAATGAGCATGTGAGCAAACTACTAGAAGATCATGTGATGGGAAATAATAATAATAACTAAAGATACCATGAATCCAGAGTCAGTAAGAAGTCCTTGATACTTAATAATTGCATCAGATCGCTCAACATAGCATGCATTGGTGCCATCTCCAATTATCACTGCAGCAACAGTGTCTGCATCATCATAATGTCCGACAGCTAATGTGCCTACTGGGTCATTCACCTGCATAGATGGCAGAACATAAATCCCACTATTTAACTTAGGCAGCACACACGCACCACTATCTTTGATGTGCATGAAAATGAGAAGAGCAGTCAATAACAGGAGAAAAAGGATGGCTGCAAAGAATATGTTCTTATGTTTCCATAAGATTCTGGAAACAACCGTAAAATAGTTTCCATTGTCTATCCAATCTAAGCAGTTATCCAAATTTCCGTGGTTTCAAATGTACTTAGCACACTCTTGTTTTAAGAAAAATCATGATTCTCCACATTTTACTTATCTGACAATTGTCAAATTTATCTACCTTGGTTTGTGTATAGTTGCATATATTATCTCTGGAGTTGATTTCTCTCATCTTTAGGTCAATACTACAAGCCATTAGAGATTTTTTCTGGGAGCCAATAAAAGCCATCAAATCGCCATAAATTGAAGTTGCGTGGAAAATGTCATAACTATATCTATTACAAACCATGGAAGAAAAGAGAAGGATGTGTTAGAATCTGCTATTAGTGACCATAACAATAAATTGACATCTTTGTAACAAAAATGTAAATTATAAGCTGCTTTCCTACTGATCTTTTCCTAAAAGGATCACAAAGAGTGTCTAGAATGAGTACTTATGGCAAAAAAGCTGACAAATATGTCATAAGTACCTGAGCTTGTCATAAAAATCTAACCTTACGATTGACGAACTAGAAATTCCTATGGAATAATCAGATATCAATGTATTTATTTCATCTTCTGAACCTTAAATAGTTTATCTTAATTTTCACAGTAAAGGCAGTATCACCACAGCAACAGATCCCTTTTCAAAGTCATAGGCAATAAGGCAAATATTGCATATCCATGAACTTGTAAGCCAAGAAGAAATTTAAGGTTCATATCTCTATACCACAGTAACTGAGATCTATTCCAGCCACAATAGAAAAGGTTTCAAAAGAACACTAGAATTATAGGTAGTACTACAACAAGATAAAAATTGGATTACATTTGGTAAATCAGAAATGTTTATGGAACAAATAGGATGAGAAAGCATTTATGCAACCATGACCAAGTAAAAACTAAACATATGGAAAATTAGCAATGAACCTAACGAGTCAAAACTATGGCACTAGATGGCCAATTATCGTCTTTTTTCACCGCAATCAAGGAATGTGACAATTCTTCTCACCCAACATCAAGTTCTTTGCAACCAATAATTGCTTGTAAGATACATAATAGATTCTTATAAATGCCAGTTGTTCAATCATTCCACCAACAACTCCAAATTCTTGGTCACAATTTCCATGAGTATGCCATGTTCTGTGTATGGATACAAGTACAGGGTTTGCCACCTGGCTGTGCTTATTTTGCTAGGTTGCAGTGTGTAATGAATAATTTACTTAAGCTGCTTACTGTATTAGGTGACAATTTATGGTTTTACAAACTAGCAAATTATGTTTTCAATTGGTTCTGAAGAAATAGGTGGCAGAAGAGTTGAAAGTTCTGAACTTCTTAATAGTTTAATTTGTTTAGAATTTTTGCTTCTAATTTTCTTAAGGATTTGAAAGTAGAATGTCCAGTATAGATTTTTTTTATCTTCAATTAATTTAGATCTATAAGATTGAAGCATTTATGAGATCAGCTCATTAATATCATGATCTATATTGCATACCACAGCAATTCAGGACACCAAGACAGCCTGGAACCACATCATAATATCAAAGTGGGGTACAGTGATCCTAATTAAGATTTAAAATATCAGGACATTTCTCCTGAGGATTTAAATTTTACTTTTAGGCGAAATCCTCAAGCCCTCAGTTCTTGATAATTGTAATAAGGCAACTATAGGTATTATGCCCACATCCCTCTGCATCCTGCTATGCTAGAAAATGAAAGGTGGGAAGAGAGGATGCCAAAGAAGCATAGACGAGTGTGTGCTTGTTTTTCCTTCCTTTTTCATTTGTTGAGATTGGTTTTATGGAGAGTGTCTGTTATATTTCCTTGCTGTCTTGCTTCCTAGTTCTGGTAAAATGATGGACTTGTTACTAAAAGCCCACAGCATAAACTACTTCGATGACTGACTGTTATTCGTGCAGATGGAACTTGAATCCTTGATACTAGTAGCCATAATGATTTTAGCATCACAGTCAATTAAAGAATCTGTAACTTTGAAGACCCTGATTTTCACATTATGAAAATAGGAAGTTCTGAATCTTTTCGAAACAGATTGCTCAAATTTAGAGTAACATTTTGGATGTTTGGCCAAATCAGTCCCTTAAGCTCCATTATTACAGAGATCTCATGGGCTTTATCTTTGAAATCTCCACTCAAGAATTTTCATCCTTGAAATTCTATCACCAAAATAGCTATCCAAATCCTACCCTCTAAATCAGCCAAAAATCTATTACAACAACAATAACAAAGCCGTAAGTCCCAATTATCTAGGGTTAGGTACATGGTTCTTTTGCCACCATTGAGATCTATAAAAAGTTATATTTAGTTAAGTTCAGAATACTTTAATTTTTATTTATATTTTCTATTAAAATTTTTTTAGGTCTTCTTTTACCTCTCCTCATACCACTAACATTAATTATTTCACCTCTTTTAACTATCACATTTGAAGGTCTCTAAAATCAACCAAAAGTCTTAAGTGTCAAAATCTAATTCTCTATTAGATCAAAAGGATTTGAGTCAGTCACCCTCAAAAATCTACCTTCCAAATCAGATCCTGTAAACCACACCCTCTAAATCCTAGGATTCAGATCAAGGGGTATCCATAGAATTCCATATTATAAAATTATAAATCATCACCCATATATCACATGCCCAAAATTTCCCTAGCTAAACAAAAATATTTATCCTTACATGGAACTTGGAGAAATTCCAACTTTGTCTTTGGATCCCTACTTGGATCTTATGGAGTCTTGGGATTTCAAATCCCCATAGCAAAGCCTCAAAGTACTAGAAGAAAACCTAGATTCAGTAGTGTCCTCAGAATTCAAATGATTAAATATATCTTTAAAATGTCTGATAAAAATTACCGATATAATTATCATTAGCCCAACTTCTCCACATATACACAACAAAAGAACGCTAAGAGCCAAAAAGATTATTTCCTTTTAAACATTGTCAAACCTATAACATCAAGCATTAAGAATCTAAATTATGCTTGAGCACATAATCTCACCAGAGATTTAATACATGGGTTCAAGCTGACCATCAATAGATAATTATGGCCAACAATTTTCTTTCTGAACACGTTACTTCGAGAAAATTTATCCAAAAGATAGGTCAATGTGATTGTGTTTTATCTTTTGTTTTATTTCACTTCTTTTTGGGTGGAGAGTGGGGTTGGGGGGCATTCAATACCTATACTGAAGTAGTTGAATAAAAAGTGGAATGAGGTCATTGCTCCCCTCACCATGCTTTGCTTCTGTTCTTATATGTGTTCTTTTAAATAGGCTGTAAACCCATCTCTAGTTTTTCCTACATTTGCTCAATATTTACTGGAAAACCGGAGGATCTAAAATCATACCAAAGCTGCCACCTGCATATGCAATCCATTCTTCGACATGGCTTCCTCTAAACACTGTGAAACGTCTTTTCCAACCTAAATTGCAAAAGTGGATTCAGGTATTTCTAAATAAGCTTATAATACTTTGATAAAGAGAAGGCCAATATTAAAAAAAAAATCATCATGCAACCTTTCTTAAATTAATAAATGGAGTAGGTGTGGCAAAGTAAATTCTCATGCTGCACAACTTTAATTCAGCTCACCAAGACAAAGTAAACTACAAAATAAGCTGCTTAGAAGCTACTCCATGTCAAGAACATGAATTATAATCCAGCAACATATCATTTAAGAAAACTAAACCAGATTCATTTGGAGGACCAAATCAAACTTCATAATAAATATTAGGTCAGATGAAGAGAAATTTCAAAACTCATCCACATTCATAATTACTTAAAAATGGTTAAAAATTAGCTATGTCATGTACAACTGGCTTAAAACAATAAACTGCTCTTCTAATAAAATCTCTCTAATTCAGAAGCAACTCAAAATTAATTAATGCAGATTTTCATTAATGTCATCAGTTGATAATTTCACACACACGCATGTTCATTAGAGTTTATTTTAAAGAACCAAATACAATCTGACAAGTATATCCACCAAAAAACATCCAAATAGACCAATAGAAAATTGCTTAAAAACAGTGCTTCAAACTTTAAAGACTTCCTGCTGGGTTTTGTTTAATCAGCAAAAGGAAGCACAGCAATTCTAGGCTTCTAGCATTCTGATTAAATCATAAATTATAGTGGTAAAATATGCATTGTGTTGACACCAATGCTAGTGCAATATAGTTGAAGCAAAATATATTCTAGTATCAAAAGTTTAATTTTTGTAGTAGCCACAGGGATTGCCTCACTTAAATTATTGCTATCTTGCAAAATAAACATTCCATCAAATGTATTTTCAGTGTTTGAGTTCACTATAACCATAGCTACTCAAAGGTTCATTAGTGTAGGGAACAAATCTATTGTCCTCAAGGAACTGCACAACATAGATGCATTGACACCCAATAAAATATTAAGCAGATAGATCATTGTGAATTCTGTTGATTAACAGATTGTTCAAGTATAGATATATAAAGGTACTATATGATCAGCTAGAAGCATGATAGAAGTTGTTTGAATAACAAGCCTGGACAACAGTTCATTTGGTGGCCCTTAAATTAAACCAGTACAGTTATCAGGAATATGAACATATGCTCTTAATGAGAACTCAACTTACAACATCTTCAATTGTAAATCCTTTCGTCCATTTGATAAGAACACCTGAAGAAACAGACAATTGTCTGATAGGGAAAGAAAATGTAAAACCAAGTTCCTTCTTTGAACCTGGTACCTGACCATTTTCTTCTCTTTCAAAAAATTCTTTTAGTGTCAAGGCAATAAAATCAAAAAGTTCCTGTGTACAAAGATAATTACATCACCTATCACAGAACCAAAATAAGGGGAAGTTCCAAAAACAAGAGTTACAATTACCTCACTTGTACTGGACACCAATTCCTCGGGAATCTGTTGCTGTTCAACTTTGTGGTTTATGATTTTAGACCCACTACCACCAAGTTGAACCTTCAAGACTCTACAACTAGTACCTCGTATATCAAGAGCATAGTATACGCCATCTTCGTTCCTGCTTAGCCAGAGGTCCTCATTAGTAACAAACAATCATTTATTATGAGCATTAAAAGAAGTCTTCTTGTGAAGGATGAAAAATAATTCCTTTTTCTAAAAGACAACTAAACTAGTTCTATATTTTGGTATCTACATTGAAGTATTAGTATTTGTTCCACTTTGACGATCCAACTTCTATTGTTGACTCAATGATGAACTAACTAATTATTCTGTTTATCTACTCTAATGTGTTATAACTACTTAAAACTCCAAACTTCAAGAGTATAATTAAGTAATAGCATCTCTTACGTAGATCAATGATAATATTTTTGTTTTGAATTTTATTTTTTTCAGGTTTACAATAATAATTCGACCGGTCAATTATTTTTTTCAGGTTTACAATAATAATTCGAGTGCTCACTTTTTTTTGCATTTGCTCAAGTTAAATCAAGAATGACATACTAAGTGGACAGACTCAAAGCCGACAAACACTGTTCTTTCGATTCCCTACTAGCATTTAGTATTCAATGCATATATTTGAAGATCTACTATATTAAAAGAACACACACCAAGCAATATGCAATTTAAAATCCAATCCAAACTCATCAATAATAAAGATATTAAAAGGCAAATACATTTAGAAATAAATCTAACGACGACCTAAAAAAGAAAACGAAAAGGCTATAAAAGCAACGAAAATAATAATACAACAACCTTCTTTCCACGGACAAAAGACTAACTGTGTTCAAGAATAACACCATTAACTAAGAACCACGCGAGGACATTTTACCAATGCGGGAATTAAAGCTCATATCTAAATCATGGAGAAAAGATAAGAGTCGCATCAATATAGGAACCCGGGCAGAAACAAGAACACCCTAAAACAGTCCAAGATCTTTATCCACACGAGAGAAAGAAGAAACCCAAGCACGAACCTTAACGGACAAAGTAAAAACGACGGATGGACATCAAGTAGAGGAGCGGGAGGCGATTACCCGTCCGGGAGTGTATCGACGAAAGTGAGCAGCATCTTGAGCTTACTCCCGCCATCGGAGGCGAGCCCAGCGTGCATCTCGACGACCATGGCGTCCACCACCTGGCGCAGCTTCCAGACCGGGGTGGCACAGTCCTCCTCGAACTGCCCCACCACCCCAACCACCCGCGCCCACCGCCACCAGCTCCGCGCCCTCCGCCCCACCAGCGCCGCCGCGATCGCGCACGTCACCACCGCGCACCCCACCGCCACTCCCAACCCCACCCTTCCCATCCCGATATCTCCCGCTCCCAACTGGCCACTCACTCCCCCCACCGACCGGCACGGCCACCACCGGCGGTGGAGTCCGGCTATCGCCGGCCCAAGTGAGAAGAGAAATGGAACAGAAAAGGCGACCGCTAAAGAGAGGGATCGAGAGGAACGCAGAGAGAGAGAGAGAGAGGTTTTATTTAGTTACGAGTGTGTTTTTCTTTTTTTTTATTTATTTGTTTGTTTGTTTGAAGGGCACTGAAGTGTAAATTTTAAAGTTAGCGTGCGGGCTCCGTGCCCGTTCCTTTTCCCAGTCAATTAAATGACTGATCTGCCCCTACTTTCTTCACGAAATGCCTGATGTGGACGGTTGTTTTGACCTCCATTACCCCTTTTCACTGCCCTAAGCTTGCGGGGTGGAGCGAGCAATGCGAGGGTAGAAAGGGAAAACGACGCTGCAGCTCGTTCACAGCGCCGGAATAAAACATCAAACGCGGAGGAACGGCGACGGGAGCTGCGTAT
The DNA here is from genome assembly GCA_001649415.1 of Musa itinerans. Classification (NCBI taxonomy): domain Eukaryota; kingdom Viridiplantae; phylum Streptophyta; class Magnoliopsida; order Zingiberales; family Musaceae; genus Musa; species Musa itinerans. The sequence continues at coordinate 204,134 of LVTN01000442.1, read as the reverse complement.
TCTGATATGAGCTGCACCCCTTCCCCCACTCCCCGCTGTGCTCCCCGCTGTCTCACCCGCGTCGACGTCCAAGAAACACGTGGAGCAGCGACGGGGTCCACCGGAAAGGAACGTCGGGTCTCCGCCGGTTGATTTATTTGATGCTGCCGTACGAGACAGCTGTCCTCCGCTAGTTCCAGCTAAACCCCGCTCAGAGCCGTACGATCCTATATGTTCGTCCCCGACGCCCCCCCTCCCCCACAACAAAACAACAGCTGGTAATATTAATTATTACTAAAATAATATATATATATATATATAAAAGAAATAATTTTGAAGTCCCTCAAAAGGTTTTTCTTACAGAAATAATGGTAATTATTGATTTTATTTACAGGCAACAATAACCATAACGCAACATGAACTTGTTTTAAGTTGATATAACGTTGATTGCAAATATTGATTGATAGATGATGAGAGGGGAACGGCAAGCGAGTAAGTCGTTGACATGTCACCCTATAGATTCGATGCTTATTTAGCGTCAGCATGGATGCTATTATATCGTTACTATCGATATTAATTCTTTAATTTCATTTGTTGGATAACCAAAATCTCAAATGACATTAATTGTTATAAGTATTTATTATTAATTAGTTGTAAGAATTATAATGATTGATTGTAAGGTTTTTGAGAGTAAATCTGTTTCCACGCTTTTGCTTTGTTAAAGAAATATTATGAACATGAATAAGAGGATAAAAAAGATGTGTCCCGTCGGGAAGGAAGGAAATGTAACAAATTCGACCTGATTCCGATCGATTTACGAAAAGAATATTCTGATTCAGTCTTATTCCAAGGCCAAAGCTAGTCAAATTGTGGCAGTGGAACATGCAATTAAGTAGTCATCACTATGGACTAGTGTTTTGTGGTGTCATTAATATATCATATCACCACTTGGAGGATTCTCATCTGGGCATCGCTCTAGTAAGTATGACATGTTCATGGCATGATTGAGGGCACGTCATGCATGACGAACTCATTACCAAAACTCCAATATAATTAAATAGAAATAATAAGCAATAAATGATGAATGGAACATTGAACTGTATCGAGATGCATGAAACTTTGATTTGGGTATCAAACTTTGATCAGCGAGTTCAAGCTCTGAAACTTCACACAATCTATGCCACCAATTTGAACAAGCCTGATCTTAATGGAAGAGCTATAATCTGATCCACATGAAGCATTATGAGCAGCAAATTAGGGCTTCATTTACATCAATCAATTTGAGAAAAGGCAACACAGCGCTTATTTGATGGAAAAGTCTGTTCTCTCTCCTCTCTTCCCTTCCCTTCATATGATCAGTCAAATATTTCAGGAATCACATATGTAGTGCAAGAATCAGCATACTTCTAGCACAAAAAATAGGTCAGAGAATATGAGATTGATATTACTTACACAATTATTTTACAAATTTGAATGTCACATGCGCGAGAGTCGGAGACCACCAATACAACTCATATCCAATGATAAATTTTCCATTTAGTAGTACTGAACGATACAGACACCACTACAGTAATACAAGAAAAAAGTTTGATGACCTGGTAAATGTTACAAGCATGGCCCGATTCATTTGTAGGGTATATGAGGGCTGAAATTTTCAACTTTGGGAGCAAGTAATTGTATGTACAGAGTGATAGGTTATCTACTAAACCTCTATAACTAAATCCGGCAAGCATCCTCAGACAAATGGAGCATCAAACACCTACACATTTTTCCCAAGTGCCATATGTTGAGCTGAAGGTACCTCCGCCAGTCTGTTGTGCATATTCTACCAGTACTTTATGGGCACAGGCATCCCATGTCCTTGCCAGTTCTCCTAGTGAGACCAGCTGTGATAGGCCTCGGAGAGAATTGTTGAACCTCGACCTAGCCTTGATAGATAGATCTTCAGATTCCCTGCTACATGGTCCAAAAAAAGGGGGGGGGGGAGAAGCAGGTTACTTTCCGGTTGTGTCCCCAGTGTAAGCTTATAGATGATACTTAGCATCGTCTTACCTTTGCTCATCTGGAAGCTCGTCCAAAAGAACAGGTGAACATTTTGGATAACTAGCAGGAACAAGCAAATTCAAAGGCTGAATTCGACTCTGGATGACCAAAAAGAACAAAAAAGAATGAGAGAAACATGAACACTAAATGCAGCTCTTATGTACATTATCTGCACATGATACTCTCTGATTGAAGCTCACCATAGTATATGAAGATTTTGAGATTGGAGATCGAATGAAAGGAGTGAAGAAAATTTTCACAATTGTTCCTTTGCCGTTCGAAGCAGCAGATATCGGATCGGTGTCCACATCACTTATTTTTATCTCCGTACCAATTAGCCGTTGGTTTATCTCCCTGATCTCTTCACGTAAAGCATGATTCGTCTGCAGTTAGACAGTGCTGAGATTTAATGGAACCAAGAAATGCCAGGGTAAGCAGTGCACCAATAGGAAAGAAATATCATATTATGAACGGAACACTTGGAATAGAAGAGAAGTTATTACAACAAGGGAAGAAACAGAGGAAACAGTTTAGAAGCAATGAGTTTCTTTTTTAAAGAATCAGAAACAGATTTATCTTGGTTTAGTGTACCAACTAGAAACACATCATTTATATCTGCATTGAACAAGGACACAGCTTTTCATAAGAATGAGTTCTTTTTCTCTTTCAAACTTAGTATGGAATCAACAGATCCCACAGATACTAGATGAACAGATCATACTTGCTTACCCATATGTGTGCATGTGCACATATGTACAGAGGGAAGAGTGTTCAACTGATGAAATATCTTCAATGCACTCAGGAGGATGGGACCACAGAAGGATTTAGTTCATCACCATCAAATGACAACAAACACCAGTAACATGCAACTAGAATAGTTTGTTTCGGATAACATTTTGACATAATCTTTAAATGACACTACCAGAAAGCAAGGTCTGTCGTTTCGATGTATACCGTCCGATACGGGCGGTACGTACCGGTCCGACAGGTTACCGGTACGCGGACCGCCCGGTACCGGGCGGTACGACCGGTACAGTGCTACAGTGCACTGTAGCAATGTACTGTTGCACTGTAGCAGAAGCATTGTAGCAGTGCAAACAGTGCACTGCAGCACTGTAGCACTGCTACAGTGCTCGGTACACCCATACCGTACCGTACCGAGTCCAGGTCGAAACTCCGATACGGTACGGTATTGCGGACCTTGCCAGAAAGAATAAGTTATCAGTACATTTTGATATACATATATATAATTGTGAAACATATAGGCAGGTCAGATAAATCCAAATCCAAATCCAATGGTTAAAAATGGCTACAAATGGGAAAGACATTGGTGCCTTGTTGGTGATGATATGCATAGCTATATAGCAACAATCTTGTAGTTCTATGTAAATATCTCCATACACTAAATGCTAACAACAGGTTTCACAATTATGCACACATCTACAAGGGCAATGTTCCTTTTCTTTAATTGCTGAAGGATAAAAGAGTTCAGGATTACTCTTTAGGCTTCAAAAGTTCAAATTTCTAAACTAATTAATCTTTGAATGAGTAACATACAAAAGAGAACTGAAAAAGTAGTTCAAGCTCTATTTGAAACTACAAAGGATCTAAGAAATCAACACCCTAAGAAAATAGCCACAATTGGTGAAAGGCACTGGTGCATCTACGGATAATTATATGCATAAATATACTCCAACAGTCTTGTTATATTCAAATATCTTTGTGCACATATGCTAACAACAGGTTTCACAATTATGTGCACATTTGCAAAGGCAATTGCCTTGTTTTCAACACTTGAAAGATGAAAGGGATTAGGATTATTCTTTGGGTTTCAAAAGTGGAAATTTTTGCTTCAGAGTAACCATACATGAAAGAAGAATTAAGCTTTAAATGCATATACATATGACTTTAAAAGAGAGCTGAAAAATGAAGTTCATGATATACTTGGAACTACAAAGCATCTACAAATTTGGAATCACAAAGCAACTAAGAAATCCACACCAACGCAAATGATCGAGACAAGTCATTCAATTAAAAAACAGAATAAGCATATCAGGAAAATACTTTGCTATGAAATCAAATGCATAATATCGAACCTCAACTTTCTGCCGCTTAACTCGTGATGCCACAGTCAACTGTAATTCAGATGTATCAACAGTATAAGTTTGTTTATCTCTATCATTTACACTTCCAGCAGATGACAGATTGTTCAAGGGCATGGCACTGGTGTCACGGTTCCTTTTGTTGGTGATTAAATTTTCACCAACTGCAGCCCTAGAACCATTTTCTGTTGCTGAACCTGGTATCCTGTCTGTCACGCTAACAACAGACCTGATATCGCTAACAGCAGAACTAAGAGTTGTGGGTGTTGATGATCGTATCTGAAAGAACATCATTCATGTTAGGGGTCGGTGATACATAAAACTCAAGCACAAATGCATTGATGCTGGTAAGCAAATAAGAATTAAGTGACATGTTTAAATAAATGCAAGAGAACTAGTTGAATCAATAAATTCATAGCCAAAAGAGAGTAAATTAGGCCTTCATTTTAAATGCAAGAGAATGATATCATGATGCAGTCATACAGCAATTTCGTCAAGTGGAAGAATATTTTCTTTTTTATTTAAAATTTACCAATAACACAATTTAATTATACAAAGATCGGCCCTTAAAGAAGTTGGTCCATACAGAAATTCATCAAGCTCCACAAAAACATTTTTTTTATGTTGACATTCATGGAACATTAAGTTGTCCTTTCACTTATTAAGTTTTTTTATGATGCTTCAAAGCTTTCTTAAGATAAAATCAATGCGGACAACTTGTTTATTCATAGCATATCACCATTGTCCTTTCAGCCAATTTAAAGTCCAACAAACTGATAATATTGAAAAGCTATTAGATCATGAGGGTGAATATACATGAGATGCAATGCAAATGTTAGGAAGACAATGGCACTACACGAAGTGTTGTATAGGGTAACTACAGTGATATTCTAATGCAGATAATCCTGTTAGGATCAAGAGCACTAAGAGGGGGGGGGTGAATTAGTGGAGTGGAAAACTTTCGTCGGTTCAAAAAGACTTCGTACGAAAACCGTTTCGAAAAGATCTTTAACTTGAGAGCAAACGAAAGTATAGTTGATGTAAAGCAACGGAGGCAGTTTGCAGTTAAGATAAAGAGCAGAATGTAAATGCAAACCGAGATTTA
>LVTN01000442.1:119886-197774 GCA_001649415.1 Musa itinerans | reverse complement strand
ACCGGCCCGACGTCCAATCTTCTGACATGTTCCTCCGGCCCAACATGATTCTTCCTGCTTTAATTGTCTCATCCTGATCGAAGCATCCTGCGTCACTCAAAATGCATATTAAAACATAAACACTTATCGATTGGTTTTATCATCAAAATACGAGATTCAACAAATCCAACATTAATATACAAAGAAATCCGAAGAATAAACTCAGCAAGAAAATTGGTCTCCAAATTTAACCACAAATCATCAGTTGACAGCTTGCTACCTATTGTAATGCTTTTGCAACCGCAGAATATGAATGACTTATTAGAAGCGAGATTCAACAAATCCAACATTAATATACAAAGAAATCCGAAGAATAAACTCAACAAGAAAATTGGTCTCCAAATTTAACCACAAATCATCAGTTGACAGCTTGCTACCTATTGTAATGCTTTTGCAACCGCAGAATATGAATGACTTATTAGAAGTCAAAACAAATCCACAAAAGCACTCCAGTCTTTGCAAATATTATAAGGAGCATGGGGTCCACAGATTGTGATGGCTAGATATGATTACGGTTGTGGTGGTTCAGGTTGCAGAAGAAAGCTAGTGCCAGCCTATCAGTCTGTCAGCTATAAGTAGAGGCAGCTAGGGTGTGTGCAGCAGCAAGGTAAGGAGAAAACAATTCTAAGAAAGAGAAGGTGGAGAGAAAGGAGAAAATAAACCAGAGCATAATCAAAATTTTGTAGCTACACAGAGGAAATAAGAAGCTGAAAGAAAACTGACCATGCTCAAAATTTTGAAATGGTCATGCGAGAAGAGGCTGATAGCCATTTACAAAGAATTTCACTAATATTTTACATAATCATCCATCAGAGAAATCACAACCAATGGGTTGGTAAGAGCAAAAATAATTAAAAAAGTGATCACTCTTAATTTGACTAATAGTATTTGTCCTAAAGAGCTAAGTAATGAGTAAAGATCCATTTAGTTGGTCCCAAATAATTGTGACATCGTGACTTCTTGTTGTAATTTAAAAATAATCTGACAAAAAGAGAAACAACCCCAAAGCTCACCTGCTCAAAATTATATCGATAACCCAATATACTTATTACAAAAGAAACATAAGTACCAACTGTACAATAATTTAACCAGATGAAAACTACATAAAACGTCTGAATCCATCCATACAACATCCAAAAAACAATCTGAAAACATCACAGTATGTGGCAAAATCCATCTTGAATCCACCACAAATACTCCAACTATCCAAAGGTTCCTACGACTTGGTGATCCTGGGAAATGTACACAACAAACTCATCATTTTGGCCATCATTTTCATCCTAGGCTGTGACAAGGCATGTCTTTGTTATCATTCCATGTCATAGCATGATAATATTGTGAAGCATAGATAAAAATGTAGTACCAGCTTGTTTTATTTTCCACCAAGGTGTTCTGGCACTTTGCCAGACATGAGAGCAAAGCACCCAACAATAATAATTGTATCCTACCCTGCAAGCACCTAACCAAATATGCAGCCAGAGTGTTCCACCTTGATCCTTAATTTAGACTTTAATGCATAAACTACCTCAGATAAAGTATACACAAAGGACATGCTTGGTCTAATTATCACATATTGTTCTTGTAACAGATCTCTGCATATAGCATGCAACAACAATCAATTTGATATTCTCAGTTGACCATAATTCTATTTGATATATCATTGTGAATTTGTGATATCATTGTGGACATTGATGATACAGGATATATAGTAGAGCTGAGACCTAAATAGCACTATAAATAGGGTTGACAATGGCTCTTTGCTCATGATAGCCAACTTCCATGTCAAAAGCCAAATCAAGACACTGGTGTAGACTTCTTTACTTGCATCAAATTCTTTGATGCCTTTTCTATAACTCTTTAGTCAAACTTGGTAAATCAACGTATCTAAATGGCAATTCCGGTGCATGAGGCTCCCTTTATTGTGGAGTCTGGAGAGGGCTAACATTCGCAATCTTACCACTACATATTGTGAGGTTATTTATGTGTGCAAACAACATATCTTTCTCCCAAAAATTCCAGCCAACGTCGAAAATTTGCAAATACATTATTTCATTGCTTAAGATATTTATTTCTTAAAATAGTTTCCCATTAGATTCACCACCAAATAAATATGCTAACAGTAGACCTAGATGTTACAAAAAGGGAAATAGGTTTAAGGGTTTGACAAAGACCACATGTTCTAGCCACGCAGGTGTATGCCAGAATGACACCAATATAAAGCTTGACGTCATGCCAAGGGTGTGCCAACACACCTTTTGCCAGACACGAGCATGTGCCAATCACCACAAGCCTCACCTGAGCAATGCAGGGATATGTGTCGGTAATCACCAACAAGGCCCAAGTTCATGACATTGAAATTCTTGGCTGATAAACACTAAAATTCAATGAGTCTCGAATTTATAAAGCTATCAAGGGCTACAGCGTGATATTTTGGCTACGTGAAGTGCTACATTCCAAATGGAATGGGTCAAATTTGACCATCCTGACTGGCCAATAAAGAACTTGCTGGTTTAAAATGACCTGTCGGCTATATGGATTGGGCCTAAATGACAACTGAAGAACCATTAACAGTTTGGATAAAGTTAGGATAACGAATTCCATACAACATTGTAAGGAGTCTTGCATCCACACTGCAGGCCATGTTGGGTATGTTTTACATGTTTATGAGACTCCTTGACTGTACTGTCCCAATATCAAATGGTAAATTAGTATAACATGCAGTTCTGTTTCATAATTCCAAGATTTTAATTATAATGTTCTAATATCTTATTATATGCAAATATAATAAGAGTATTTATAGTGATTCTAAAACTTCTTAGGACTTATGTTCCAACATTTGACAACAAAATAACTGTGATACTAATTTATTTTAAATTATCCTTCTCGTAGATGCCCCTCTGTTGTTATCACAACTAGACACTCAGATACATTTACATGTCTATTTGATGTTGACTCTGACACATCTACCCATGATATATCAGTACCTTCAATAATTTTATTAGATACCAATAATCTAAATTATCCTTCCCCAACATGTCCCTCTGTTGTTTTACAACTTTGTCAAATTAGACACTTAGATGCATTTACATGTCTATTTGATGTCAATTCTGACATATCTACTCATCATATATCAGTCCCTTCAATAATCTAAAACGCAAATGTCAACACTACTTAGTTGTATCTTGCGTCAAAAATAAAATACTACCAAGAGTCTAAAATGATATTTAGCTCTATCTTGCCTCAAAAATTATTACAAAAAACATATCTTTTGCAGTAGGATCTAACGCAATTGACAAATGTGAAAAATATACTGGAGCATTGGAAGTAATAGATTCTTATATTAAATTTAATCAAGATGCCTTTATTGCTTGGTATTTGTAATTTCTTCCAATTTCATGAAAAAAATTTAGCTTCAGACAGGATCTAATATCAATATCTGCATGCTCTATATCCGACATAAAATTAAGAGTCTGTGTAACTTAACCTCAGCTAATGTTGGTACCTCGCAATCCAAAAGTTCACGACAATTTTCAAGTTTAGGCATCAAGAACATTTCGAGGTGGATCAATTCGGTTGTCCTGTTGTCTATATAAGTTAGTCTCTAGAACATTCCTACCCACAATCTCTGTTTCAATATTAGCCTATGACGGTAAGCTGTGGAAGAAAGAAAATTCTATTGAACATTTTCTGAATACTAGAAGAGCTCAAAACAAAATTTTAATATCCCATTTGACACTATTTATAAGGAGACCATGCAAACTACCCCATCTTTTTAAAGAACAACTTCATTATAGGAGATATATCAGTTGTCTTGTGGCAAGGAATAGACTATTCCATCTTGCAACTCTATCCACCTCAATAAAATAAAATTGACTTCTGGATTGACCCAGGACTGCTAAATATGAGGTGAAAAGTAAGAATTTACAATGATCTATTTAGAACAGGATATGGACTACTAATTCTATAACTATGATGTTATTAGACAAGAGATCAGCTCCATCATTCACTATGTAATATGGTATTACCACAATTATCTAAACCGATTAAATCAAGATATGATTCAAATCAAGGATTGTAGTTTTGTATCAGGGTACTGTACATACCATCGGTACCAATGTACCATGTGGTATCGGTGCATCGACACAAGATACACCGATCCATACCGAAGAGGAAGGAAGAAGAAAGAGAAGAGGAAGGAGGAGGAAGAAGAAAGAGAAGAGGAAAGAGGAGGAAGAGGAAGGAAGAAGATAATGTGGTCACAGAAGAGGACGCAATGGAGAAAAAGGAGGAAGAGTAAGAAAGAAGAGGACGTGGTGGAGGAAGGAGGAGGAAGAGGAAGAGGGGAAGGAATAGTAGGGGATGGTGGAGGAAGAGGATGAAGAGATAGGAAGAAGAGGAGGACGAGGAAGGAGGAAGTGGTGAAATAAAAGGAGGTGAAGGAGGAGAAGAGGAAGCATACCCAAGGTCAGTGGCTCATGGTGGGCAACGAGGAGGAGGTCACTGACAGGCAGCAGGTTAGCCTTATTACTAATGTAATTGCCACTAGCTACAATATGAGTACCAATATATTATTTTCTGCAAGGGCATCTCTGAACCCTATTATTTTAAAATTTTCATGTAGTTCAAAGTTCAAACTACATCCTACAACTCATGCTTTACTTAAACCAGATAGAAAGATATGTATGATTGTGAGACATGACTCTGTTGCCACTACATTCAGTTGGTTTTAGAGCAGTTGTTTAAACAGATAGCACACCAATAAATAGGTCAGAAGTTCAGACTTCTCACCTTATACAGAGTAAAAAAGGATACATACCAATGACTTCATCTACCAAGTTACTGAATAAGTATGTACAAGATTCATAAAAAGGACAAAAGAAAGATTACTGACCACTTCTATTAAACGTTTGAGAGGCTTTTCTGTTGTCCTTGCTTTGCCAACAACCAGATTTGGAATATCATTCTGATTGCCATCTGGACTGGTAAATTCTGCCAGCAAAGGTGACGCTGTTATTCCAGGTGTCGTGACAGTGAATGATTGAGCCTCAGAAAGTGCTACAGATGCTTGTTGATGTTCAATGTTTCCTGCATTTGGTAGTGACATAACACCAGAAAGTTGTTTCTCATTTGCTGGAACAGGAGAGAGGGTTATAGAAGTGGAAGGAGATGGAATGAATGGTGACTCAGCCGACTGCAAGGGGGTTCCAGATTTTATTTGAGATGCTCGGAGACTCTGCTGATCACTTTGAGGAGAATGGCAAGAAATTTGGGGGGATGAAGCTTGAAAGTCTTGAGGTGATGAAAATGGAAAAGAAGCACCTGATTTTATTTGCTGATAGTAACTATGGTGTTGGCTAGTCGAGTAATGATGTGGATAAAGTCCCAGCTTAATGTCAGGGCCTTGTCCCAACTTCAACTCATTGACTTCATTTGTTTGATTAAGCTGTGGCACCTGGTGCACTGGCGTCTGTGGTGCTTGTGGTTGATTTTTCTGTTTCTGTTGATGTTGTACTTGCTGTTCCTGCAGGAGCCGCTGCTTCTGAAATAGTTGCTGCATTTGATGTTGTCGTAATTTCTGCTCTAATTGGTGATTATGATTCAGGTGGTGCTGCTTTTGTTGTTGTTCCTGCTGCTTAAAATGCTGCTGCTGTTGTGTTGCACTAGAACTTGGTTGCTTGGTATTGGCATGGTATTGCTCTATCAAGCCATCTGACATAGCATTAGCAGTCGTCTGTTGAGGAACATTAACAAAACTTTGCCCAGATATCAATCCACCTTGTTGTGTGGATGCAATTGCTCCCTGCTGCAATGACCTAAAAGAACTCCCTTGGACAGTCTCAACCATAGAATCAGTCTGTAATGCACTTGTGATTTTCTGTTGAGCTGTTGTAACACCAGCATCTGATAAAAGTACAGAACCATGTTGCAAGCCTGGAACAGCAGCTGGCTGCATCGAAGTTGTTGAACCTTGAAGATTTATTTGCTGTTTTGTACGATTGTCATGTTGTCCAGGAACTTGAGATTGATGAGGCATGAATTGAGAATGTCCACCAGGATGCTGGAATTGTTGCTGTCCAGGTGACCGTGAAGGAGCAACATTTATCTTATTTAAAGCTAGAATATTTATTATTTGTTTCTCATACAGAGGAATTTTGTCCTTCAAATCAGGATCAATATTGCTCTTGGAAAATTGCAAAACTTGTAATATATGCTCTAGCATGATCTTAAAACGTTTCCTTTTCTCAAACCATTCTGATGTCTTTGCAAATGGCATAAGAACTTCATGCTGGAAAAACATAAAAAGTCTTTGAGCAAGTTTCATTTTATGTTCAGAAATTCTGTGAATCTTAAAAGAAAGTCAATGCAGAAACCAATAACTGAAGAACCTGCTGAAATTTCATCGCAATCTTTTGGTAAAGTTCACTCAATTCTGCAAAGTACAGATCTTTCATGGATTTTATCTGCCCACACAAAAGAGACAAATAATATTTCATTACAAAGCTCAACTAATGCACTTTGATGTAGTTTCATCTCATACTTTGGTAAATATGTACTAAACACACATTAACCACACCCACCTGAAAGAAAAAAAAAGGGAATCGGTAAAGCAATTGCAAAATAATTCAACTTTCACCAAATCCAAACAAATGCAGTTCAAGGCCTTTACTATCGGAGCATGTTGACTAGTATTCAGAAGGTGGGTTCTAGCATATAGCCTCCCAGTGCAGGAGAAATACGTGGCAACTATAAGGATGAGCAAGTTCATAGGCTCAAAGTTTAGATTACATCATTTAAAATGTAGTGAAACCTATATCATGTTACATTGATGTGTGCTAGCTAGTCCAGAACCGCTCGGATGAGCATCATTGACTTCCTATTTTTGTAACGAAGGATACTTTTATATTTTCAACAAGTTTCATAATGCACAATACACAGAGGGTTGTAGAGGAGATTGGACTGTGGCATATTGTGCAGGTGGTTACATATAATAGGGAAAACTTCAAGTAAGTCAGTTGAGCAGTTTCTAGACTTGATAGAAACTTTTATTTTGGAAAGTCATATGCAGCCGACTACGTCAACTCAATAATGAAAAGCAATTGTGACATCATAGTGGTGAAAAGGACAGTGGCAAGGGCACAGAGCATCAATTGACACATTTAGAATCATTACTGAATGTGAGCATTGATGCAAAAATTCATGCAAAGAGCAATAACACGACCTGATATCACTTGGTTTGTCACTAACTCCATTGCCTTTAAGTTCATTCAAAAGTGGAAGACCGGAAAAAAGGTGACACTCACTTCCATTGAAAATGGTCAGCTCCCGATATACAGGTCTTCAGACAGAAAAAAAAAAAAAGTGTATCCTCTCCTCTATATTCTGAAATTCAATAACCGATATCATCAAAGCTATCGAGTTGCTATATGTAACGTGTGCCGTGTGGAAATAGAAAAGAGGCTGCAAATAAGCTACTTGATTCACTTGATATGACAAGCAATGCAGGATATCAAAATTTCTAATATGAGAACCCATGTACCGAGTGGTAACCTAACATGGAGGAGAGGCTACTTAACTAGCTATTGGGTAAATGTTAGAGGGCTCTTGGAAGCCTATAAAAAGGCCCCAAAACCCTCCAAATCCGCCCTCACTCTCACTCACCTTCGCCTCCTTCTCACTCTCAGTTTCTATCTAATCTCTCTCAAAATTCACTTAATTTACTTTCATCATATTGGATCCGTATCGGTCCTAGATGTATCAATACAGATCCAAACAGGTATATGTCATTGTTTTACATCTCATTTATTATTTAAATTTAGTTTAGGGTTGTCTAATTTGTTTGCATATAACTAGAATATGGACGAAAACCAAAAGTAGGGTTTCGTTCTTGATTTCTAGTGTTTTCTAAGGCAAATACCAAAATCTGATATGTATTGGAATGTTCCTCTTCCCCAATGACTAGTATAATACTGAGACATCAAACCTTGGGTATCACCAAGGAACATTTTCTCGTGCTAACCAACTGTATCGGTCACTGGTCAAATCGGTATGTACTGGTGTAACGTGTGCTATTACACCACTACGTACCAGTGTTCCAAAAAGAGACCAAAAATAGCTTGAAATTCAAAAAAAACTATTTAGGGTTTTTCTTCTAATTTCTTAGTTTATAAATTATATTTAGATAAGAAGAAAGTGTCTTTAAATCATATATGAATAGACATTCGAGGTTATGAGGATGAAAAATTGAATGAGAGTGAGTGAGATAAACGAAAGAGGGGAGAGGGTGGATAATTTAAAGGACCAATTTGATCATTGGGACCTGGTTTGACCCCAGAGGAGATCGGTATGATCAAAATCCGACCGACCTCGTACCAATCGATAAAGATCTAGTTTCAATTGTATCAGGTGATATAAGAGGCATACCATCCGATACACCCGCTAACAACGTACTGCCTAAAAAGGGCTGGTCCGCATCTCGGTCAACCATACCAATCAGCGGACTGGTACATATCACCTATTTCATACCGTATCGGATGGTAGTGGTACATCGAACCATGGGTACCACAAGACAAGCTTTACTCTTATAATCTCATAAATCAAATATCTTCTGGCAAAATAGGTAATACACCTCAATATGAGATCTCAAATTTCTTACAGGACAACTATACTGATCAAACTCTTCCATAATAATAAATCAATGAATAGATATGAGCAAAGAACTTAACTTTTGATGTTTACTGACCTTTTGATAAATCTCCTCCTTCCAATCAACATCATCAATATGTCCTGCTTGAGTTGTGAAACTCGGTGTCCCTGTATAAAGAAAAACACCTGTTTGATAGGAAATCAATAATGAATTCTGAATCGACAACCAAAGTTATCTGAGTCTCCAAGGACACAAGTACAAACTATTTAAAAGCAAACAGAAAGTCAACAACAAGAGTAAAATTATGAGGTTTTCAAATTAGCATGGTATGACAAGGAACAAAAAGAACCTAAACAAAATGTTGATCAGAGAAAATCAAGATAAAAGATAACTAACATCATTATTCATTAAACCTAAACCCTACTCTGCTATCAAAGATATTCTTTTAATACAGCCACAATAAGCCCCAGGACATCAGAGGACAAAATGTCACCCAACTTTATGAACAAAGCTGGTCCAGGAATAATCCCTGTTTTTGATTCAAGCAGCATCAGCAAATCAGTAAGCCACTATGTTAGCTTCCCTAAGTACATGGACTGCTGGACTACAGAAGCTTTGGCAAGGTTATACAAATAGTCACAACAGACAAAATGGTGTTTCCAAAAGTATGTGGTATTTCATAGGACTTGTTTAACAATGAGAACAGAAGAATCCAGATCCATCATAATATTTTATACCCTGATCAGCTCAATAAAATATTATAGGTTATCCTAGTGAACATGGTGTTGCCAATATAATGATTGAAGATAATCTTATGCATTCAGCCATGATCCCAGCAGCTAGAGCTTGTTTTCATGATTTACATGTTTGGAAACCAGGGTTCAGTGGACTAAATATATCGTATTATGGCACCAACTATCTAGTCTCACCCTTTGATTAGACAATAAATTATGAAGTATGGTTTGAGCACGAAAATTTTATTTTGAGTTCAGAGCTAAACAGTTAACTCAAAGTTGATAACAACATGCCATTGTCTGTTTGATATCTAGAAGATCATAGGATAGCCTTAAGTTCTGAAAGCTTTTTGAATGAGCAATAAATTTCTAACCGATATGGCTTTTTCTATTAGCCTGGAATTTAGAACTTCCTCCATGTCCACTATAAAATATACTTAACTATCTCTCTCCACTAGAACATTAGAAGAATGGAGATGGTTCTAGTGCATGCTTGTCTTAACTTAGAAGTATTCAATAACAGGGTCATGTTGATTGTTAAATGATTCAATATTAAAAGTTGAAAGTGTACTAATTACATATATGCAACAGTAATATGTAAACATGTAATATTCTCATTTTCAAGGGTGAACCCAATGTACAATCCTCCCATAAATACCAGATCTAGGGAGGGTAATAGCACGAGGCCATACTTCTATATATAGAGTGGTTGTTTCCATGACTCAAACATTGATCATCCAATTTGCGAAGAAGTAATCTTATTGTTGTACCAAGACCCATCCTCAATATTGCCATTTTTAAGCTTAAAGAAAATTCCTCATTCTAAGTAAACACTTTTTTAATTGAGCTATGTTGCTTGGGCTAGAAAATGAGGCACTGAGTACAACATTGTTGGTGTAATTCTGGCAAGTAGGTGTTTTAATGTTTACCTAGAGGACCTAATAAATTATTAGGAAGATCCCTTTTATATATCTCATTCATCTACAAGGTTAATGGATCCAATAAGCTAACCATGGTGGCTGCCATTCCCAATGCATCAGGACTACTCACCAATGTTACATGGTTGGCCCAATAATTAAGGTTTTCAATTTCGAATAATACCGTCTGTACCGGGCGGTACATATCGGTCCGTCAGCAGATCGGTACACGGATCGCTCACTACTGAACGGTATTTTTTTTTACTTATATATATATATATATATATAAAGACAACGTTGCAGATTTTTTTTACTTATATATAATATATATATATATATATTTTTTTTTTCAACGTCACCCCACTTGGGGAGAAGTGAGGCGACATCGCCGAAATTTTTTTTTTTTACTTTTATATATAAATAGAGGTGACGTCGCAGATTTTTTTTTTTACTTTTATATAAATATATATATATATATATTTTTTTTTTCAACGTCACCCCACTTGGGGAGAAGTGAGGCGACATCGCCGAAATTTTTTTTTTTTACTTTTATATATAAATAGAGGTGACGTCGCCTCTTTTTTTTATACTTTTATATAAATATATATATGTTTTCGATGTCACTCCGCTTGGGGAGAAGTGAGGCGACGTCGTCGAAGAAGATTTTTTTTTACTTTATATATATATATATACCGAACAGTATACCGAAATATATCGCTCGGTATACAATACCGTATCGTACCGAGCGAATCTCGAAACTCCTGTACTGTACGATATTTCAATCCTTGCTAATAATAGCATGACAGGGCCACATTATATGGTTGAGGTGAACTTATGACCCATAACAAAACCTCATGATTAGCCACACCACCTTCTACTATATTTGATATATAATCCATCTCTCAAGTCTCAAGTCAAACCTACTAGAAAGAATCCACCCTCTAAGATTTTGAACAATCACCAACTTAAATTTCTCAATGGTTCCACGAATCTTATAACTAAGCATATACTTCTGTACCATCTTAATCATAATAGATGTATTTAGTCTTTTGTTACTTGTGATGTTTCTTATAATGCATACAGTTATACCACTAAACAGTAAACTATATCATCTACTTTTATCTGAACATTTACACAAATATTCTCTAGGAACTACAACTACCTAGATCCTCATTGTTGTTATATTATATTCATATTCTTTAAGCAACTAACCTCCAACAATAATACAGGCATTGGCCAATGGGCAATAATCATCTACTGGAATATAACAGTGACACAAAAACCTTAAACAACCAAAATTCAAGGTAAGATAATAGAAACCCAGAAAATGCCATTTCGAGGAAAAAACACTCTCTATGTGCAATAAAAAAGGGAAATGTCACAATAAGATATCCACCAATTAAGGGAGAACAACATTAAATGTTATTGTGATTTCGGTTATCGGACCTATGTCAGTCCATGGCCAGCTGCATTGTTACAGGTTCGGTCTGTTCTAACAGATCGACACATGATACCCCAAAACATACCATGGTACTATTGGAGAAGGGAGAGACAAGAAGGAAGAAGAAAGAAGAAGAAGAATAAAAAAGAGCAGGAGAAAGAGAAGGCCAAGGAGGAGAGGAGATTGTGGAGTAGGAGGAGGCATACCGGAGTGAATGGTGGGCGCATGGGCAGCGGTGGATGGCAGGTGGCAAGCAGCAAATGGTGGGCTGTGAGGGGCGAGCGGTGGGCAGTGAGCGGCGGGTGTGGGAATGACAACAGGTGAAGGCGCAAGAGTCATGACGCATGAGCCAAGCACTAGCATGTTTTTAAATTTTAAAAGAAAAAATAATATATTATATATAATCAAGGTCTTCAATTTCAAATAATATCACCCATACCGGACGGTACGTATTGGGCGATACGTACCGATCCACCAGTAGACCTATACATGGACTGCCCACTACTGGGCGATATATATATATGTATGTATATATATATATGTATGTATATATCAAGGTCCGCAAAATCGTACCGTACCGGAGTTTCGACCTTGGCTCGGTACGGTACGGTATGGGTGTACCGAGCACTGTAGCAGTGCTACAGTGTTACAGTGCACTGCTACAGTGCACTATTTGACTACTGTAGTGTACTGTTTGCACTGCTACAGTATACTGTTTGACTGTTGTAGTGCATTGTTTGACTGCTGCAGTGCTACAGTGCACTGCTACACACACTGTAGCACTGTACCGGTCGTACCACCTGGTACCGGGCGGTCCGCGTACCGGTAAGCTATCGGACCGATACGTACCGCCCGGTACGAGCGGTACACATCGGTATTGCCTACCTTACTATATATATACCTTGGTTTTTTTACTTTTATATATATATATATATATATATAGAGAGAGAGAGAGAGGCGACGTCACCCCGCCTGGGGAGAAGAGAGGCGACGTCACCTCGCGTGAGGAGAAGAGAGGTGATGTCGCCGAAAAAGATTTTTTTTTACTTTATATATATATATATACACACACACACACCGAGCGGTATACTGTAATATACCGCTCGGTATATAGTACCATACCGTACCGAGCGAATCTCGAAACTCTGGTACGATACAATATTTCAATCCTTGGATATAATTATACTGAACCGGACTAGACCATCCAGTTTGGGCTGGTTGGACTGGTAAAAACCAGTCGGGTTTGCAATCTACGACGAGTCGTTAGCGGCATGAAGACCAACTGAAGCCCTATTTGTGATTAAAAAAATTACTTCTTCTTAATCGCATTCTGTGAAAGCAGGGTACCTGAAACTTGAACTCTTTGTTGCATGGCTGGTTGTAAAGAACTTGAATGTTGTTTTACCAATGGCTGCTGCAATGGAACAGGCTGAGATTTGAACTGAGAAAGCAGTTGCTGCTGTGATGATTGATGTTCGTGCTGCTGACCTTGCGTTTGCAGCATTGCAGATGGTGGCTGCTGGTTTTGCTGCTGCTGTTGCAGTGCTGTCTTTGGTGGCTGAGGCATATGCATAGGGCACTGTTGTGGCTGCACATTTGAGACATTATATACTGATCCATGTATTTGCTGCTGTTGCTGAAGCCCTGAATAGTTATAGTTACTTTGGGTGCCTAACTGCTGCTGCTGATGCAAGAGAAAATTCTGTTGATTCAACAAATGCTGGACCCATTGCATGCTAAAATGATAATTCTGTGGAACTGCCATTCTTTGTGGTTGTTGTTGCATCTCTGTGACACTTGCTTGTTTCCCAAGCAGGTGGGTCTGTTGGACATTTGAATGCTGATGCTGATGCTGATGCATGGCCAGATTAGATTGCTGAGAAGCTGAAGTAGGATGCTGCTGCTGCTGCATGGTACACTGTGGCTGCTGTTGCTGTCTGGCATCTGATTGTGGATATTGCTGAAGCAAGGGCAACACAGATTGCTGAACTGAATTTTGCTGATTTTGTTTGAGGCCAGGTTGCACAGCTGACTGGATTGCTCCAGGCTGTGTCAGTTGAATGGTCGACTGGCCTGACTGGAAACAGGATGCCATTTGCATTGAAGGCTGTTGAGAATATTGCAGTTGGGTTGTCTGCAAAAGAGAATACTGGTGCAGTTGAATATGTCATTGCAAGAGTGAAGAATAATGTAATCTTTGTTTCAATAATTGTTTCTCAACCTGATGCTGGTATAGATATCGATTTTGTGATAGATGTTGCTGTTGCCGCCATCCCTGCATTTGCCCTTCTGTGTCTGTAAGAATATCTGGCACTTCAGCTTGCCCCAAAGAGTTGTTGGCAGAGTTTTGTGATATGAGAGCCATGTTTTGTAGGTTGGATGTCTGGCTAACACCGGATACATTGGGCTGACTGAGATCTGTGATGGATGAAAATACAGAGGTAAGATTGGCAGGACTTTGTGCTGTAACCAAAGTGTTGTTTTGAATATTCTCAGGAAAAAGTTGCTGTCATCTTAAAGGTTGATTTACCAAGCAAGAGATTAAGGATTGCCCTTGGTTACTGATGTAACACGCTGATTAGTTCTACATCGGAAGTGGGCTAAAATTAAGATTGATTTATAAGGGTCTGTTGGGTGTAGGTGTACTACTGTTAACTTCAACTTAAATATTTTAAGTCAGTAATTCAAGCTCAATGAAGTTATCAGATCAATAATCCCATCAAGTCAGATTGTGATAATTGACTTGTAATTATATACTAAGTGATGCCGACAAAGAAGCAAAAAAAAACATCCATGTCTCCAAGGCTACAATCACAACTTTTGCTTACTTTGAACAACTCTAAGTTACCAAGTTTTCTGCATTTTTATAGTGATAGCTCTATGAATCAAGTTGTCGTAACACAAGGTACTGCCAGTAGATGACCAACAACATGAAACCATGATGTCCTCATGCCAGTCATATGTAGGTAAAGTGCCCATGTGGGCCATGACGCTTGGCACATGCCATGTCTAGTGCCTATTCTACAACATAACATGTGCTGGCCGGGCTACAAGGTTTGCGATTTTTATCTGTTGTCGTCAATAACATTTTTACAGACTATGCATTTCAACCAGGTTATAAGTCCTTATTAAATACCTTAAGGCAAGGATTTCCAGTTGTGGCATGGGATCATGCCCATTCTTTGGCATAGGCCAAAAATTGGTGCAACCATATTCAGCACCTTCAGCACCAATTTAGCATGGTGCATGCCTGCACTTTTCTGGCATGGTACATTTTAAAGCATGGCAATCTTTGTTGTAAGAAGAGATGTCAAGGTCATTCCGTTATCTAATCTGAAAAATAATCAAAACCAGTTTCTTAAGAATTGTCATGAGTCATTTGATCAATATCACATATCAAGCCAGCAAATACCAAGCTAATGGAGCATCAGCAAAAGGCAAATAACATGACAGTTCGGTGTACTCACACAGAACTGGTATGCCAACAAGGCATTATAGTCCATCAACATATATCATGCCAGGGTATGGCACAACCTCACATACCTAGTGTTGCAACAAACCGTCCATTATCTTACTCTTACCCAATTTTATACTCTCATCCAAAATGGAATATTTTCTCTAAATTACATTTAATTTCTTTTGAAAATAATTATTTCAAAGTATTTCTCCAAGTAGCATTGCTTCTGATGACAGAGAAGCTTAAAACTTAAAACTACTGCTGTAGAAAGCATATATAGCTTTGTAAATATAGTATTGCAATCAGCTAATTCACTAAATCACTTCATGATAGCAGTTTCAAGTTTGCAATTAATTTCACATATAAAACCATTGTCAAAGATTTTTTTTTTTTTCTGCAGAGAAAACAACAACATAATTAGTGCTTTCTCACATGCAAGTCAACTTTCAGAAATATTTTGAGGAGGATCCTTTGGGAAATATTTTTAGAAAGGGTCTTTGAGGGAAAAGTTACCCAAAGTTCAAACTAATCCAAATTTACAAGGGCAATGATCCTATTTAGATCTTACATTTAAAGCTTAAAATATCCTTGAATCATATTATTGTTGTAAATGAAAGAATGAGTAAACATACTTTCTACATGGTTGCAATTTTATACAGACATGAGAATATTTGCACCAATGGAAATCCACTGATTTTCTGTAGAGCCATAAATACAAAATTTAATCTATAAGAATTAAATTTTTAGATTTTCAAGTGAGGAAGCATAGTTACCAAAGCCTGTGTTGACTAGTTCTAATGATCAACCTGGCAATAATTTGCAATCCAAATGCACATCCCAAACTTGCTCCCATACTTTTTCAACAAGCTTACATTTAAATGATTATAATTAGAGGCAGGGCCAGTAAATCTGATGTGCAAGATGCAAGTCAACCACATCCGTTTTCAGATAATTATAAGCATTCAAATGAAAACTTGTTTATTAAAGAATGGAAAAGAGACTTGGACATATATGATTATGTTTTAGCTGACTAGCCTAGCTTTTCCAATCTTGCCTAATAAGATATGCCTCCTAATCAAATATCTCCTTGGCATTGTACCATTCTTAATTTTCTTGTTTATCACCAAAGCAATCAAGCATATTTAAGCGGGTAATTAGTGTTTGATCCAGCAAGGATCTAGTATGCATTCCATGTGCTATATCACAATGGATGTACCACCAATGATGGCACTACTTCAAGTGACGGGCATGATGACATGTCGGATTGAAAATTTGCCGCTTTAGGGCTATTTTCCGATAAAAATAGTTGTCAATAGATGATCAAATCCATAATGAAAACAAAATTAAGACGGGATCCAGAAGAATCTAGGCTAGATTGTCTAACCTATGTTTGTGGCAAATCTAGGCTATATCCGTGAATATCTAGTGTAGATCTACACAGACCAATGCTAGATCCACAAAGATCTAGCATACATCCAAATGGATCTATGCTCGATCTGCAAAAATCTAGCATAGATCTAGGGGAACCAAGGCCAGTTCCAAATGGAACAAGCCTTAATCCTCGTGAATCAAGCCTAAATCCTCCTTGATCTAGCTTAGATCTAGAAAAATATAAGCTGCATTTTTTGTACAAGAAGCCCTAAATTAAGAATAAATGAAAGAAATATAGGCTAAGGATGGAAGATTAAACATAAACCATAATCTAATTTCATGAAATTAACCTAGAGATAAGATTTGGATTTAGATTGATTTGAAGAAATTAGAACCAGATCTTGAGATTTGAGACTTTTTTCTAGTGCAAATAACCTCCCTTAATTTGTCTTCAATGAATTGTAAGGAAGTTAAGAGAGATTAAGTGAGTATTGGGAATAATTTAAAAAAGAATGAAAGAGAGAGAGAAAGAGAGAGAGAGAGAGAGAGTCCAGGAAGGAAAAGAGGAGCAATGGGTGGCTGTCTAAAGGCAACCAAAAGAGGCTCACCAGTAAGCCTTAAACCCGGGTTATATCGCCTGATTTAAGCTGCTCGATGTACCCAGACTGGACAGGACCATGATTTACTGTGGTATCAGTATGTATTCCTTGTGTCAAAGAATATGGTATCTAGTCAATTATACCAAAGTGAACTAGCCCTGAATCTCACTTTTGATTAGATTTATTGCTAAGAAATAAAATTTTAAATTAATTTAGAAAAATAAATCTGGTTTGACCAGCTAGAGCTTCAGAGTTCGACAGTTACGGAACTCCCTAGTTATGTTAATCTTTAGGCAGGAACAAGAAACACATGCTCAGAGGCCAGAGAAATTAAATAACACAATCTAGAAAGAGCTTTAAAAAGTAATTAAAACATTAGACTCAACTTCATGGCATTAGAAAAATTAAATCCAGTCCTATCCATGACAGAGAAATTAAATAACACAAAGTTCTTGTTAAGTATGAATGTTAAAGAATTTACAAAGACATGTAAGCATGACATATTAAAGGAAAACAACTAGACAATAGGAATACAAAAGATGGGCACAAAGCATGGAATAGAATTAACTCAAACTTAAAAAACTTCATATGCTAGCATGTACCAATGAAACATTAGATAACCATGGTAACATATGCAGGAAGAAATTCTGAAACAACAGCAGGAAGACAAAAATATCTGTTCCAGTTTATCTGACAGCATATTGATTCAGCTTGATAGGAAAAAGAATCAAGACGAAAATTAATATACATAGATACGCACAAACAGAGAAACAAATTAAAAGAAAGTATGACTGCAATATTTTGACTAGAATATGTCTGAACAATTAATCAGAATGCCTAATTTGTGATAAAAGGGAATGCAATTTTTTAATTTAAATACCTGGGTCTGCAGAATTTTGGTTGATAACTGTCCTGTTGGACATTGAAGGGTTGATTGATGTAGAATGCTGAGGCTTATTCTTAATTGAGACCATCTTCAGAGAAATTTTCCTCACATAATCATCCTGAAAGATTAGATGATTAAAAGAATGCTTCGCCGAAAGCTTACAGTTAACAACAATAGGCAAGAAAAATTAATCAAATAGATTTTTTTTCTACTTTTAACTCTAAAACCATATATGTGGATAAATAAACCAAACTAGAGGTCCAAATTTGACATTCAAAATGCTCTAAAATAATGAATCTACAGTTTGCCAGCACCAGTGAAATTTGATTACCAAGCCAATAGCCAGTAAGCAACACATATTTCTTCAAGGATAAAATCAAACAAACAGAAGATTCTGCTACTTTAAAAAAAATGATAATGTGATGCAGAAAGAGAGCAGACAAAAGCTATGTTTTTTTTTTATTTTTTCACATTGCCTGGGAGAAGAACAATTCATGAAAGTACTGATTAACATTGAACCAAAAATTAAATACCAACAAGATCCAACAATTGAGCATGCACCTAAGAGAGGGTAAAGTCATCTAGTACAATCAGGCATAGAGTAATCATACAGAATGGCCAAGATTATAGACAGGCTAACTAAATTACCTGGTTAGCAGCTGAAGTATATATCTTCTCCTCAAACTCAAGAGCAATTTTCTGAAGTCCATATAAATCCTCAGGCTCAGAGACTAGCATTCGCATCTCCAAAGCCTCCATTCTACAAATAGCACACATTCTTTTATACAGCTACATTATGAACAGAAGAAATTTTGTGAACCAAAGGAGCCAAATGAAGGACATGCACTGTCTTCCATATATAAGAACAAGGAATTTGTCCAATTTTAGACAGATTATAGTTTGAACAAATCATAGAATGCAACTCTGAAATAAAAAGATTGAACAAAGAATAAAAATATGAAAAAAAAATTCTAAAGACTAAACTTTGAAAGATCAATGCCAATAATATCTATTTAGTAAAGACGTGATGGAAAATTGAGAGAGGAAAAAATTGCATATTGTCTTTTTATCAAGTAAGAAAAAGTATAATGTCGGTTCCAACTTAACTAATGCAGTGGTTAAGTTGAGTTTGTTACATCTATATCCCATCCATAAAATGCATATGGATCACTTTCTAAATCCAAGGCAGAGTGCAAAATTGAACTCCTTTTATCATGATAGACTTGGTCTATATCTGAACTTCCCAAGCATATTCCAATGAGGTTCCAACAGTGTATGCTATTTTGCTGATTATAGGGATCCCATTTAAACATCCAATTACCAAAAAGACCAAACTCTCTTCCACCTCAGCCACTCGACAAGATCTATAACGACACAAAGAAAGAATCAGTTCTATTAACCAAATTAAATTTCCTTGTCAGATACTGAAGCAACATCGCAACCCTTCGTAAGTCACGCCCAACAATTGAAATCAGGGAACCTCGTTAAGCACCCAACAAGATCAAGCTTCTGAAATATGTCATAAGCGTACGTGTGCACATGTCTGACTAGGGGCGTGAAGCAATCAATTAAAGAACATTAAAATCTGGAAGGAGAAGCTGAAGCGGATAAAGATTGGGAATTTAACATTTACATGAAAATATTACAATTTTTTTTAATATAACAACTTCATTCTTAAAAGCAGAAGATCATAATAAAAACGCAAACGAAATCGACGCAAAAAATGCTTGTTTTCTCGATAACTTCAAATTTTCACATCCAACCGACAGAGGCACCCTAGTCTCATCCAAAACACTGTCATCATGTCAAAGATTCCACAACTTATCGATCAAAATCAAGAGATAATCCATTCCATCACATCATTAGATAACCTAACAACAAATAGAAGGAAATGATATTTTCGGGGATGAAAATATGGTTCTCTTACTTACATCTGTTCTACAACCCTTTGACGCGCCTGGGGATCGAGTTGGGCCCTCCAGTCGGCAGAGTTCCCATCCGAAGTGGCCGCGGAGGCCTCCTCCCGGACAGGCCTCCAGCGGTTCGCCTCCATTCCACCGATCAAACCAACGAAACTCCTCCTCTCTGGTTTACACTAAGAGGTCCAAGAGCACGCAACACCCCAGAATGAGATATCAGTGCCGACAAAGGCCAAGGAGATACGTCGAGGAAGAGAGGAAGAGAGAGAGAGAGAGAGAGAGAGAGAGAGAGAGGATGGTGGAGATCCCTCCTCTTCGAAGACACTCGTCACGGCAGCCGAGAAGGGAACCAGGCTCTTCTACCAGTACCCGACCATTGCCAAGGAAAACCGAACTATTATGGACGCGCACCGAAGGTGTTTGCTTATGGCCCCTTCGCGGCATCGCCATGTTTCCTTTTTGTCTACTTGCAGGCGCTCCAACCGCTACCGAGTAAAAATGCCTCACTCGTATGATGTACACTCGGCCTTTTGATGTGGATGCCTAATTGGTGCTTTTACATATCTATCCTTTCCAAATCTAATTTTACGTCAATCTCCTTCCCAATATAATATAATATATATATATATCCATCAAATTCACCATAATTAGTAATGGCTTTTAAAAATTTTAAAATTAAAATAAGAAATATCTGTTAATACTTTCATCAAAATAAAAATAAATATAGAAATTAATAATTTATAGAAACATACATAATATATGTGAAGGGTATTAGTAATAACATTTTTGGATATTTAATGACATTAAGCTAACAAACAAGAAATTAACTATAATAATATTATATATAAATAAAATCACTTTGAAGGATGTATATACGATATTTGAAAAGATGGTGGGGGGGATCAATCCTCATTTAATAATCTTTAACCAAATATTTGAAAAGCTCTATATAGCTTTATCAAGAAATTTCATTTTTTTTATTTAGAAAAATAGGCTGAACCACTTCTGTTGGATATTAGAAATGCAAAGAATTAATTATCAAATCCAAAAAAAGTCAGATGTTAGATTATGCATTCAAATCAATATCAATTGATTGCTTTCCAATCTTCAAAAACTGCAATTTTAAATATTCTAATTAATCAACACATTTAATATACAATTTAGTCTATCTACTCTGAAATTTACATTTTATAGAATTATATATATAACATATTACTGAATGGAGTGATTTTACAAAATGTTTCTTACCAAATTGTCACCTTCATTATCATATTTGGGAGAGACTCTCTAAATATTGCAAATAAAAAAAATAAAAAAATAGAAAGTTTAGCAGCAAGGAATCAGAATAATACTTTCTTTATAATCCATGAAATGGGACTTCCCATGTTTGCCTATGATGGCATGCTCTTCTATCGTAGGAATGCAAGATGGAAGGCATATCGGTCAGTCTGGGAAAATGGTGCTATGTTCCTCAAATGTATTAACTTTGCAAACAAGTTTGAGAGGATGCCTTTGGTACCTAAAATTGATCTTTGATTCTATTTCTGAGAAGAGCCTTTGGTACCAACGAGGGAGACGATTGCAGCCTCTTCTCAGTAAATAGCTGAAGTACTTCTCCGTAAAAATAAGATTAAAAAGTAATTGAGTGATTATTATTGATTGGCTCATTTTCATGCCAATTTACTAAGAATAACCGCTTTATGAGATTTTACCTGGTAGCACCTCCACGGTTCATTGAATCGTGGAACTGTTTGATTCATGATGAACTATTTTTCGTCTTCAACCCTGTTTATGGTAAAGACAAGTGACCTCCCCCTTCCTCCATTCTGTATTTTTTTTTGTCATGCTCACTTCACCCTATCATCTGCTATCGTTATATTCTCTGTCTTTTGATTCATCATTATCGTTCATTGGTCTCATTTGTAATCTCTCTTTTTTTTTCCTCCTATTTGTCTTCTCTACCTTCTATTATATTCATCTCTTCTTTATCTTCGTCGTTGTCTTCCTCTTTGTCTTTTGTTATACTTGTCTTTCTTCTCCTCTATCGTCATTGTCACTTTTAGTTACCCTCTATAGTCTCTTACTATTTTGACTTTGTATCATCACTTAGGGTCATCTCATTCTCCCTATGTTACTTGGGCTCCCTCTACTTATCCCTTCATTGGTGATATTGACTTTTTCGAAGATTATCTCATCATCTTCACCACACACTCGTATATAAACATTGTTATTCTCAATTATAGAATCATATTGAGAATATCAATTTTGAATATAAATGTTTTTAAATCCACACAAAATAGAAAACTATATATTCATTATTCTCATGTTATTTTTCCTCCTGTAGTGAAAGTCAAATATAAAATAGACATTATTTACGTCGTATACAACCATATATCAAAGTCATTATACTTGTTTTCAGAACTATAGTAAAAATATGCCAAATTTGAATATAAATATCCATAAATTCAGATAAAAATATATATATTCATTATCATAATGTTTTGTCCCTCCATTGTGAAATTTTAAGATAAAATAAGCAATATTTGCATCGTTACACTTATAAGTGAATATTATTACACTCATTTCTACAAACTTGCTAAAAAAATTATCAAATTTGAATATAAATATTTTTATATTAACAAAAATAAAAATATTATAGAATGACTATTTTTTTTTTTATTTTCTCTCTATTGTTAAAGTTCATGGGAAAACAAACAATATTTACATTGTTACATTCAAAAATTTATGTTATACGTCTATTTTCAAAATACTTTTGATTGTGGATGCTTCAAATGTTTTTTTTTCTTTTTTTTTGATAAAAAGGGGACGCTTTGGTTGCATAAGGCACATCAAATGTTTTACTATCCTTGGCAAACACTTCATGTGTAAGGGAGGATGTTTTCTTTACTTTCGATTTTGTTTAAATAAGATGGTTTCACACTATTAGTGTGCTTTAGATGTTTTTTGTTTTACTTTGGCAAATGCACCACACATAAGGGAGTACTTTAGATATATTAGATACTTTAAATATTCTTTTATCTTAGATAAACATACCGTAACTAAGGAAATGCTTTGGTTATGTCACGTTGATGTATTACGAGTAAGACAAGACGCTTTACGTTGTGCCAAGTGATTCAAATATAATTTTTCCTTGAGCACACAAAATGAGGCAATGCTTTGGGCTAACCTTCCCTAAGTCGAGCTAACGGCAGCCTGCCCAAGTCAAGCATAGGTCAAACTTGTGCATGTCGGATTATATTGCCATCAGTGCTTTAGAAGGGAGGCTATGTGAAACAAAGAAGGAAACTTTGATGTTTTAAACCAAATTGTTAAGATGTAGAATATTTCATGAAATATTGTACTGAATCTTTGAATTTTGATGATGAAACTAATTAATGAGTTTATTGGGCTAATATACTTTTAAGATAAATGATATAGGAGATACTTCGATTACAGATTCAAACGATCAAAGAGCCAACTGTTGAGCAGGCTTTGGTTATGTCACGTTGATGTATTACGAGCAAGACAAGACAAGACGCTTTATGTTGTGCCAAGTGATTCAAATATAATTTTTCCTTGAGCACACAAAATGAGGCAATGCTTTGGGCTAACCTTTCCTAAGTCAAGCTAACGGCAGCCTACCCAAGTCAAGCATAGGTCAAACTTGTGCAAGTCGGATTATATTGCCATCAGTGCTTTAGAAACTTTGGTGTTTTAAACCTAATTGTTAAGATGTAAAATATTCTACTGAATCTTGAATTTTGATGATGAAACCAATTAATGAATTTATTGGGCTAATATACTTTTAAGATAAGTAACATAAGAGATACTTCGATCACAGATTCAAACGATCAAAGAACCAACTATTGAACAAGAGAGTTGAAGTTGTGCTTAAAAATTATCGTGTAAAAAATTGGACATCGAGTCGAAGAATTGATCAGGTGTCAAAAATCAAACTTTGTGCTAAGAGTTTGAGCATCATACTAGAATAATCGGATATTATGTTAAAAGATTATATGTCGTGAAAAAATTGACATATCGATATGGTCCGAACCCGTATGTGCAGGATAGTTCAATGTGCCTCCGAAGTTAAAACATCAAGCTCCCGAGGTACCACATTCACAAAGATCGTAGTTGGAAGAGATTTCTCGATCTGATCGTTTTAATGCCCAAGTTAATAATTCGAAGTATAAATCTTGAATTTTGATGATGAAACCAATTAATGAATTTATTGGGCTAATATACTTTTAAGATAAGTAACATAAGAGATACTTCGATCACAGATTCAAACGATCAAAGAACCAACTATTGAACAAGAGAGTTGAAGTTGTGCTTAAAAATTATCGTGTAAAAAATTGGACATCGAGTCGAAGAATTGATCAGGTGTCAAAAATCAAACTTTGTGCTAAGAGTTTGAGCATCATACTAGAATGATCGGATATTGTGCTAAAAGCCGTATGTGCAGGATAGTTCAATGTGCCTCCGAAGTTAAAACATCAAGCTCCCGAGGTACCACATTCACAAAGATCGTAGTTGGAAGAGATTTCTCGATCTGATCGTTTTAATGCCCAAGTTAATAATTCGAAGTATATAAATGTAGATGTGAGTGATAAAAAAAAAAAATCCCCTCTCATTAGGTTGAAGATAAGTTTTTATATTTGATCATAAAATGATAAAATATAATATTTTATGAATAGGTAGCTTCTGCCCACCTCCAACAGTCACCCGCACCTCTTGTCCACGTGGGCGACAAGGAAGGATAGCCTTGTGCTAAGAGTTTGAGCATCATACTAGAATGATCGGATATTGTGCTAAAAGATTATATATCGTGAAAAAATTAACATATCGATATGGTCCGAACTCGTATGTGCAGGATTGTCCGATGTGCCTCCGAAGTTAAAACATCAAGCTCTCGAGGTACCACTTTCACAAAGATCGTAGTCGGGAGAGGTTTCTCGATCTGATCCCCTCTCATTATGTTAGTAATCCGAAACATGTAAGTGTAGATGTGAGTGATAAAAAAAAGTAATCTCCACTCGTTATGTTGAAGATAAATTTTTATATTTTATCATAAAATAATAGAATTATGAGAAGATAGCCTCTGCTCGTCTCCAACAGTCACCCGCTGACCTCTTGTCCACGTGAGCAACAAGGGAGGACAGCTATTTAATGATCGGATGAAGATTGAGATGTACTACCTATTAAAAAGCTAAGAAAGTTTATTATTATAATCATGACCAGTAAATTATTGTCGAAGCACGACATCCACAATTCCGGGCAAAGCTCAATTGGAGCTCAACGAGCATCATTGATATGAGCTTATACAGCCCTACCAAGTACGCATCCCTCAGTTGTTACATAGACATCTGAAGAATAAAGCTAGCATGGAAACAATAGAAGATCTGCTACCATTGAACAAATTCACAAACTACCAGTGAGGAAGACATCAGCAGGAAAACAAACCATTGCTAGAAGCAGTTTCAGAGACCGATGTACATTAGGACTAAATCATCGAAGAATGATTTCATAAATGAAACTACACTTTGTACTTCAAAGTTCGACTATTCAAATACAGCTCCATAGACCCAACAAATCTGTGCACATCCTCTACAAGAACTGGTACAGCATAATGTATATTATCGCACACGCAATTTTATAATGGAAATTATATACATGTAAGAATTGGCATACCTACATTCTTTTTTTATTTCCGGAGATATGAACAAAAATTGAATACACATGAGCACTTCCATCGAAGAGTCTGCTGTGTTCTGCCTTCTGATGAAGGTGAAATTATGGCTGTCTTCAGTACACAAATGTTCTGGCATAAAAGATCAAACTTGCACTATAGATCTCACATCCTTCCCGTATACGTACATAGTAGATTCCCAACCCAAAGTTTTATCCCATAACTTCTTGCAGTTGCTACAAGATCATAATGGGCCAGTCACAGCAGCAAGGGTACAAGTATCTCTCTCCTTTCCTTTGATGAACATTATCAATATATACCGAGTGGTCCTTGTTTCCCAAGTACATGGAAGGCAAAGCTACGAACCTTTATCCTTGAGCAATTACAAACTTTGTTGAGTTGCTTTATGAAGCTTCTCCAAAATACCAAAGAAATATTAAAGCCTCTCAGAAGTAGCTTGATTGTGTTTGCAATAGCTGAAGGTGTGCTAGTATCTTTGCAATTTTTGGTTTCAGAGTTGGACTTCCTTTTTGTGCTAGATCAATGAGAACAACTTGAGCAGCTTCACCATGCTGCTCCGTGTGGGCTTCGAGCCTAAAAATCCTCTCCAGCATCCATATCGCTTTTTCTTGAGCCTTCAGATTACCTACTTCAAGAACTCTCACAAGTGCCTGCACTCCTGATACCTTTTCAATAGCATTGCTTCCACTTTCCCAGGTCTCATCGTGCAATAAGGTTGCCAGGGCATCAAGAACTGCTTCGTCTGCTTCACGCTCTTTGCCTTCCAACACTTGTACCAAAGGAGGTATAGCACCAGACTTAACCAAGCAAAATGTACTTTTCACAATGCAAGTGCCCTTGTGAACCTCACAAAATGTTTCGGATGATGGAGGAACACACAACCATCTAGTGGACTTGACCTTGCTCAAAGCAATTGTATTCTGTGATAGCTGACCCAGTGAAATAGCAGCTTTAGATTTGGCAACAGCAGAGCCACATGAAAGTAACTTCAAAAGGCAAGAAATAATACCATGTGATGATGATATTCTCTGCATTTTCTTATCCCAAGGAACAGTGAACCGAATCATCACGCCTGCGATGCTCTCAAGTAACAACATTTTTGTAGTACCTAAAGATCCTATGATGGTTTCCCCAAGCAAAGAAATCAAAACAGGGAGTAAGTTTTCCCTTGCAAGAATTTCTGTTACTCTTTTGTCATTCACAGGGAGATTACTAAGAATGCCAACAGCAGCGGATTTCTCACTCTCTGAAATTGATGTCGAGACAATATTTACTAGGATGTTGAGATGAGCCTCTCCTAGCTGCTCAAAACACTCTATTGCTGGATCAAAATCTTTAGAGATGTGGAATAGTAAGTTCAAGGCTGCAATCCTGATCTCAGGATTGTTCTCAGTTAGGAATGGCAGAAGCAGCTGCATAGCACCATTTTCCTTAATTTTGGTTCTAATTCTTTTGGCATTAGGGTGACTTGCAATGCTATTAAGAGCCTGTAAAAGATGAATCTGGATTGCAGGGCTTGAGTGGTTAAGAAGAGACAGAATTTGTGGTGCCACACCTTTTTTTATTAGGATTAGATCAGATTGTGCTATGCTCGCAAGTATAGCTGATGCAGGTTCTCGAAGAGTCACGAGCACAGATGTAACAGAAAATAGGAGCTGAAGTAATGGTTCTACAGCACCTGACTTGATCAAACGGTGAATGTTCTCTTTCAAGCCAGAGAGGTTACGTAAGGCCCCCAGTGCAGACAACTTGGATTCGAGTTTCCCCATCGTAAACATTTTTACGAGGGGTTCTATAGAGCCCTCTTCTCCAAGGGTAGATTTCATTTGGTCTGTAAGTTTCATTCTTGAAATTGCATTTGCCATAAGAATTTTGTTCATTTCAGAACCTGCAGATGCAATATTAATTGAATGGACCAAGTTAGCAGGATAGGTTTCAAACAAATCAGCAAGAATAACTATGTCATACATATTAGAAGGAAGTAAATTCTTTAAAGCTATCAGTCAGTGCACTGATGCATACAGAAAGTCAAATGTGAGAAAAATATGACATGCTTGGAGACCAAAATAATCAGAAGGGCCTGAACGTTTTGATAGCTAAATAGATGGTTTCCTAATTCGTAAACCATATAGAAGTGGATTTAGTGGATCCTTATATTATTTCAGGAAGAAATTGTAGTCCACATAGTAGTGGATCCTTATAGATGTCAACAACTGTAGTCCACATATTGAGATGAAGACAATGCAGATTTCATGTCTAGGTATGGAGTAGTGCTTACTGGGGATACATAAGTAGTCTTTGATTATGAATATCATCAAAACCCCATTAGAATAAGAACTAAAGTAAAACTTTGTCAACTTGAAATGAGTACAAACGCTAAAGCTACCTTTGTGATTTCTCGAGTACAAACAGGATTCTGCATATAGGTAAGAGGCACATTGTGGGCAAACATCTAAACTGCTTTTAGCATACTCTGCCTAAGAATCCAAATTTAATCCATAAATTCTTCATTTACAACATACAAATTACTGATCTTGGGATCAAAGATAAAAGAAACTACATTACAAGGAGTAATTTATGATAATATGGTCTGAGATGCAGGCCATTTGAGTTGTCACCTCCAGTCCAACACAAATAAATCCACTTTCATTCACTTTATGCATTAGACAGTGTATCATTTGAGGAAACAATATGTCATGAACTTTGTTGGCATTTATTTAAGTTACCTATATTAATATTTGTGTAACAAAAAGTAAGATTTCCCTTAGAGATTTGCAGCATTAAGTAACATACTTCCATTCAAGTTCGCCGGCTGAATTCTGAAATTACATGATATAATTTCCACAGTAAAAGATGAGGATCTTTTAATCAAGTTCATTATCTTAAAATCTCTAGTTGCAATTTAAGAATTCTGGATGGAGTTCCTATCTTTTAAGTAAATGACTTAGTTTCTAAGAGATCTCAGAAGACCATAGTACGATCAGCAATGTGAAATCCTAATCATCTATCATAATGACTTAGAAGGAAGATGAAATCTAGATCATAGTTCCAGGGTTTGTTCAGTCATTTCTGCTACTTTGCTAAGGATTCAGGGATAATTGTCAGTGCTATTATTACTATTAAATTACACTAAAATAATTACTTTTATCTTAGAAGAAACATCTTAAACTGAACACCTTGAATAATAGATACATAACTGAGTAGTTTAAAAACACATATACAAGATGTTGCTTAGAAACCAAACATAATGGAAATTCACATCTGGCATCGTACACGAAAATTTGAAATTAGAGGATTGTCTTGAAAGTACCTTCCTTCAGATAGTGTACCAGAGGTACAAAGTAACCAGCTTCTGCCATAAGGAGAACATTGTGTGCGTTACCTGACAAAACTCTCAGTAACTTCCCTGAATCTTGTGAAGCAATTGGGTCATCTCCATTTTGCAATGTAACCAACATCACCATACAACCTTGGATTCTACCAATTCTCTGTCGAATTTTTGGGACTACTGACAAATCCAAAAGCAGCCCTACTGCTTCTCTACTCTCTTCGACATACCTTGACAAAGATCTCACTATAGTAGAAAGAGCTTCAATGCCTGCCATTCTCTCCTGCAAACTAAATGACAACATAAGCAAACCATGCAACCATTGCATCATTCAGTGTGCCCATGTGCACTTTCTCATGATCCTAGCATACGGAATTATGACCAATCTAGCAATCAAGTTAGCTCGACTCTGTGAACAACTCAATCTAAATGATAACATCTCCAAGAAGCAAAATCACAAAAGTAACAAACTCACATCTAATCCTTAAACTTCTAAGATTGAATAACATGGAAATCGAAGTGGAAAGGACATAAGTATACTCGAAATGCTACCTTGTTCTCGGTGCTGTACGATGCAAGACTCCTCAACACCGGAATCATCTTCAACCTATTCGCACTCTTTGCGGCAGCCAATCGATTAAGAAGAGCTGAGATCAACCTCCCGCCCTCCTCCCACACCAATCCCTCACCAAGTAGGACCTCAATCTCAGAGATCACTACCCAGAGTTCATCCTCCTCCCCATTCTTAATCCGCACGACCAAGTCTTCGGTATCTACGTAAGTGCCGCCACCCTTGTCACTCGCCGGTCCCTGGAATCGCGCTTCCATCAATTCCATCTGCAGAGCCTCCATCTCACTCCTAATATTCGCCGGTGCATCGGCCCACGCGCCGGCCAAGACCCGGACTCCTCTCGCGAGGTTGCGAGCGGCGCCGTCGAGCAGGCGGGCGGCCAACGCGGAGGGATACCCAGTCGATCTCTCGGCGAGGCAGCGAGAGCGGCGGAGCTCGGAGTCGAGGGATTCGACAGCGCTCCTCTTGATGGTTGCGGTTGGTGCATCGGCGAGCTCGGACGGCTGCTGCAGCAGGACGTGGAGGATGGGGTTGAGGCGGCCTACCAAGGCCGAAAAATAAGGGAGGGCGGAGGGGACGTGGTGGGAGGACTCGGCGACGTCGGAAGGCCCGGCGAGGGATGCGGTCTCGTCGACGGAATCCAAGAGGCGGGAGAGGAGCTCGGCAGTGCTCGGGGCAGAATCCTCGGGCTGCATGGTGAATCGGAAAGGAGGAGGGAAAGCAGTTGCTGTAGAAGGATTGGCGATCGATAAGAGGAGAAGTAGTGGAGGAGGCAGAGACGGAGTCACCCAGCAGCGCGGTGATGACGAAGTGGGATAGGACGGCTTTTGTCGTGAATCTTGACGATGACGTGGAGAAGACCGATTCAAACGAGTTAAAGGGTGCGGATTCCGTGTATCAACTGACTCAAGACGACGACTAACAATCGTAAATCGGGTGCTAAGTGGGGTCCATATGGGTCGACCCACGGCTTCCCACCAGTAGAAAACGTTGATATCCTGTTTGGTGATCTGAAGCACACAGCTGAGCCTACGCGTGGAAGGATAGATCACGGAGTGAGAAAGGTCAAGCCCAGAACACGGAACCGTTTTAACAGATATATCGGAGTAGAAAGATAACGGTCCGTCTTAAACGCGTGAGAGAACCATTTATGTTCTCGCTCTTGTTCTTGAAAGAAAACAAAAAGTAGGTCTACTCCAACTTTTAGCTGTCATTTCAGAGTTAGTACTTAAACTAATTTATTTGGCAAATTGATAATTCAATCCTTCTATCGTTCGTCATTAATGAAAGAATAAGTTGTAGGCACATTCAATTTAAAATTCTTTACAATATCACAGTACAAATTATTGGACGCGGCATTCACATTTCCTGAAATCTTCAAGTTTCCAAAATCAATCCCTAGACTGCCAAATTTTAGTTTATTTTTAATAATTTTACTATCAGTTGCTGACGAGCGAATAAGTTATTGAGATGTTGCTCTAGACCCGTAAATATATGATTATCCAAGGTATAGATGAAAATATCGATGTATTACTTGTATAAAGGTCAAAGTCAAAAATAATTTTTCAACTTAATTCGTCTAACACCCAAATCAATAAACTTATGTGTATGCAAGTAGTAAAAAAAAAAGATAAACTCTAAGCTTTTATATATGATGATAGAATATTTTATAAAATATTATATGATTGTCTCTTATCATCTTTAACTTTTCTTAAACTTTTATACACCTAAACAATAAAGTGAAGAGGGGGAGCTCATAATTATTTATTTTGAACTCTTGTCTACATGGACAGATAATGGAGGATGATCTTATCTTCTTCTTCTAAATATTATATTATAGTTGTTGAATCTCATATTTTAATGATGAAATCAATTGATATGTTTGTCATCTAATATGCGTTTAAGTTACGCAGTACTAGCTTCGATCAGAAAAGGCAAATCGATTAAAGCAAGAGGAATCAAACGTTGGGCCGGAGCAAACATGTCAAAAGATTAGACATCGGGCCGGAGGAACGATCGACGTATCAGCAGAAGATTTCGAGTCGTGAATTTGGGCATCAGGCCAAGAAGATCGGACATTGTGTCAAAAAAATCGGATGTTGCAAGAAGACAACGTGTCGATTGGGCAATACACCGAAAGAGAGGACGATGTGCCGAAGGATCGGACAAAGCATCGGATGAACCAATGACATGCCGGATAATAAGGATTCACTTGTAATCGATTATGTCTAAATCGAGTTAGTTTAGAGTCTAATTGAGTCAGTTTAGAATGTAATTAAGCCAACTCAATTATGGGTCAATGGAGCCAAAATGAGATTGTTTTGGGCCAAAATGAGAAAGGCTTATTTAGTGACCCAAAAGTTGGGTCAGGCGGTGACACCGCTAGAGTCTAATTGAGTCAGTTTAGAATGTAATTAAGCCAACTCAATTATGGGTCAATGGAGCCAAAATGAGATTGTTTTGGGCCAAAATGAGAAAGGCTTATTTAGTGACCCAAAAGTTGGGTCAAGCGGTGACACCGCCAGTGGCTCATTCTATGAGGCATAGTCTCTGAGATTGTGTCAAACGATGGTACTGTCAGTCTGGGCAGTGGTATCGCCCAGACACAGTCTCCTAGGAGGTGGTACCGCCTAATGTCAGGCTGCAGGCTGTGGTACCACCTACACCCCGAAATCTCGGGGATTTGAATTTTGACTCCAAGTTTTGAAGTCATTTGGGGTTTATAAATACCCTAGCTATTCCTGCATGGAGTAGCAAGAAATATTGAGCAAAACTCTGTGATTCTAAAGTTGTAAACCCTATTAGAAAGTTGAGTTCTCTCCTCATAAAGCTTAGAGAGAGTTATAAGGGAAGTGTGAGAGGGATACCTTGTAAAAGAGGGTTGTAAAAAGTTATCTCCTAAACCTGTGAAAAGGAGAAGAGGGGTGTAAAAGGGTAGTTGGTCTTCGCCCATTAAAGGAAGACTGTTAGTGGATGCCGGTAACCTCGATGAAAGAGGAATCGGAAGTAGATGTAGGTCATGATGACCGAACCATTATAAACTTGGTTTGCATTTCTTTTGAGTAATTTACTTTAACTGCAAACTTCCTTACTTTATATACTCTTCTGTACACTTTCAAGTTAAGCATCTTTACGAAACAGGTTTAATCAAAATGAATTTTTCAAACCGATATGATTTTATCCGTTGCACTAATTCACCCCCCCTCCCTCTTAGTGCCTACTCGTTTCTAACCGTTGGTATCAGAGCCACGTTATTTCTAATTTGATTTAACACCCAAGAGAAATGACTCTTTTTGGTTTTCAAGAGGGACTTTCTCTCATTCGTCCTTCTATGTTCAATGGGACGGACTACACATATTGGAAAACTCGAATAAGAGTTTTCTTGCTTTCCTGGGATTTAAATTTATGGAATATTATTGAAAACGGATTTGAAAGGTCTTCTCTTCCAATGAACAATTGGAATGAGTTGGAGAAGAAGACTTTCTCTTTAAATGCAAAAGCTATGAATGCCTTATTTTGTATATGAGACAAAAAGGAATTTGAACGGGTTTCTATTTATGAAATGATTTTTGATATTTGGCACATTCTTAAAATCACACACGAAGGCACAAGTAGGGTTAGAGATTCTAAAGTTAATATTTCGATGCATGATTTTGAGTTGTTTCGCATGAAGCCAAGCAAAACTATTGTCGACATGTACACCCGTTTTACGAATGTCATCAATAGTTTAAAAGCTTTTGGCAAATGTTTTTCAAATTTTAAACTTATTAATAAGATATTAAGATCCCCTCCAAAGAGTTGGGATCCAAAAGTAACTACAATACAAGAGGCAAAAGATCTCAATAATTTTTCACTTGAAGAACTTTTTGGTTCACTGATGACATGAAATAACGCACAATGCACATGATGAATAAAATGAACATGAGAATAACCTTTCAAAGAACATGAAGGATTTGACACTTTGAATACTAGAATACCACTTGAGTGATAACTTAAGTGATGATGATGATGACTTTAAACTTCTCATTATAAAATTCAAAAAGTTCATAAAACAAGAATTAAAGAATAAAAATAAACTTAAAAAGAATGTAACTACTTACTATGAATGTAAGAAGAAGGAATCAATTTTGGATGAATCGAGCTCATCCGAAGATGAAGAACAAACCAACAAAGGCGAGGTGGTAAACTATGCCTTAACGGCTTTCGACGATAAGGTAATCAAAATCCCTTTAATTTATTTCGAAATTACATGATGCTTTTCATGAGTTATTTCTAATTTAATTTAAAAAAATTATATATAAATTTTTCTTAAAAATTACATATTTAATGATGTAATGAAAATGTTAAAAAATTAGGATCATGCTAGTAATTTTGAAAATGATAATGACAATTGTATGTTTTATGAAAATATAAAAAAATGTTACATATAAATCTAATTCTTACACATTAAATGAGATTAATTCCTTGTATGTTTTTTTTAAATTAATAATAATGTGTATGATGTTGATTTCCGCATTGATTTTTGATTTTGATTGAAAATGCTTTATGAAATTATGCATATTATACCTTGAAAACTTGAAACTATGTTTTGATGTCATGCTCAAAGTAGTTATGCATAATGATTATGCTTAATAAGTTTATATTTCAAAATTATGCATGATGATTTTTGTGATTCATGGCTTATTGATCTTTGTCGTGATGAAAGTTGCTTTTTTGGTTTTAAACAAGATTGATGGTTTTCATATGAAAAACTTGAGCATATTTATATGAAATCAATCACATAAATTGAAACACATAAAAAGGAAAATGAATTATTATTGGAATTAAAATGATGAATCAAATCTCTTGTTTGAAGAAGCCTTATGTTTAATGTGTTATACCTTTTTTTTTTCTTGATGGTTTTTATGATAAAATTTATTTATCGATCCTAAACATACAAATGCATGCTTGTATGAAATAAACAACTTCAAATAAAACACATAAAAAGGGAATACATTTTTCATCTCTATTGATTTTTTGATAAAAGATTAATGAATCTATATATATTATGCTTTTGTGAATCTTTTGGACTATGAAATTGAATTTGAATGAGTTTTTACCTATATCATGATTTTGATTCTTCGGAATTACTTGAGATTGTTTTTAAAATCAAGATTGTACTCCTACGATTTTTCTTGGTATTTTTTTATGATTCATGAAAAATTGAGACATTATGCATGAATCAAGTTCTCGTGTGAATCTATTTATGTTGCCTTCATTGAATTTTCTTGAAAGTGATTTTGATTATTTGAATTTAAATGAGTTTTTACCTATATCGTGATTTAGTTCCTCGGAATTACTTGAGAATTTTTTTAATCAAGATCTCTTCTTTGTACTCCTATGATTTTTCTTGGTATTTTACTAAAGAGGAGATTTTCTATATGAATCATAAGATTTGTTATGCATGAATTGAAATCTTTTTCTCATACTTTTCTTTTTACGATTTATTAAAGAGAATATCTTTTTCGAAATTCATGACTTAAAATTTTATTTGAATATCTTTTATTATTTGATCTCATAAGATTTCTCTTCGAATATTTAAGATGAGATTTGTCAAAATGAATCATATCTTTTGGTATTCACATGATCTCATCCTTCATAATATGATTTTTTCTTTGTATAATTCCTTATATCCATGAAGTATATCTCGTTATCTAATTTTTCTTAATATATTTCATGTGATGATTTGAAAAATGATGTAATGGGAAAAGTTTTGCACATTAAGGGAGATAGTTTTGCTAGCTTGGATAAATTGGTGTAAAACTTACTTGATATGCTATCAAACACTTGCATCGTTGAATGATTATCTTTTTTGCCTATAACAATAAATAAATAAATGATGAATGTTAGGTACCAACAATCATGAAGTGATAAATGCTTAAAAATATTGATTTAATGTTTGGTATCATGAATGCTTTAAATGATGAATGTTTGGTATCATGATCAAAATGTTGATAAATGCTTAAAAATTACTCATAGTGATGATTGATTTATTTTTTTGGTATCATGTATGAAAAATGAAATGTAAGGTTTTGAAATTATGCATGTTTTAATGATGCACAAACATATTAAATTAAGAATGATACTCTACATTTGTCATGATTTAGAAATTGATGTAAAGGAAAAAGAATTACAACATTATATTATTCTCTTCCTTTTGATAATGACAAAGGAAGAAAAATATTGCTAGCTCAAGATGCAAAATTTAGAAACTTGCACTTTGCAAATGAAGCAAAAATTGCTAGCTCAAACATTGCAAAGGAAGTAAAAATTTGTTAGCTTGCAAATTGCATGGAGAAAGAAGTGTTATCTTGCCTATCTCAAGAAGCAAAACATGCTAATTTGCACATCTAGCAAATTTTATAAGCTTGCAAAACTCAAAATTATTGCTAGCTTGCATGATGATAAAACTTAAGATTATGTTTATAATGCAATGATTTGAAACTTGCTAAATGCACTTCTTTTTTTTTTATGACAAAGGGGGAGAAGATATGATGATAATGTATAATCATGCATGGGATGATGTACTTGGATATTTTGATTATGCATGATTTTATAATGCA
The DNA here is from genome assembly GCA_001649415.1 of Musa itinerans. NCBI lineage: Eukaryota > Viridiplantae > Streptophyta > Magnoliopsida > Zingiberales > Musaceae > Musa > Musa itinerans. The sequence continues at coordinate 161,556 of LVTN01000442.1, read as the reverse complement.
TGCAATGATATGATAAATTGGTTATTTTAATACTCATATTGCATGCAATGTTGAAATACTATGATTTCAAAGTTTCTATCAATATTGTATATTGATAGGAGGAGTTAAGGTTAACTCCGTCATCAATTGGTTGTCATCATCAAAAAGGAAGAGATTGTTGAATCTCAGATTTTGATGATGAAATCAATTGATATGTTTGTCATCTAATATGTGTTTAAGTGACGCAGGACTAGCTTCGATCAGAAAAGATAAATCGATTAAAGTAGGAGGAATCGGACGTTGGGCCGGAGCAAACATGTCAAAAGATTGGACGTCGGGTCGAAAGAATAGTCGACATATCGACAGAAGGCTTCGGGCCAAGAAGATCGGACATTGTACCAAGAAGATTGGATGTTACAAGAAGACAACGTGTCGATTGGGCAATACACCGGAGGAGAGGACTATGCACCAAAGGATTGGACGAAGCGTCGGATGAACCAATGACATGCTGGACAATAAGGATTTGTTTGTAATCGATTATGTCTAGATCGAATTAGTTTAGAGTCTAATTGAGTTGATTTAGAATGTAATTAAGCCAACTCATTAGAGGCCAATTGGGCCTAAAATAAAGTTGTTTTGAGCCAAGAGAAAGGCCCATTCAATGACCCAAAAGTTGGGTCAAGCGATGGCATCGTCGATCCAAGTGGTGGCACCATCGGTGGCTCAGTCTACGAGACACAATCTTTGAGACAATGTTAGGCGGTGGTACCGCTCGTACCCTGAAATTTTGAGGATTTGAATTTTGGCTCCAAGTTTTGAAGTCATTTGTGGTCTATAAATACCCTAGCTATTTCTGCATAGAGTAGCAAGAAAGATTGAGCAAAACTCTGTGATTCTAAAGTTGTAAACCCTATTAGAAAGTTGAGTTCCCTCCTCCTAAAGCTTAGAGAGAGTTCTAATGGAGGTGTGAGAGGGATACTTTGTAAAAGAGGGTTGTAAAATGTTGTCTCCTAAACCTGTAAAAAGGAGAAGAGGGGTGTAAAAGGATAGTTGATCTTCGCCCATTGAAGAAAGACCGTTAATGGATGCTGATGGCCTCGACAGAAGAGGAATCGAGAGTGGATGTAGGTCACAACGATCGAACCACTATAAACTCGGTTTGTATTTATTTTGAGTAATTTACTTTAATTGTAAACTTCCGTACGCTTTCCGTTTAAGCATCTTTATGAAACGAGTTTAATTGAAACGAATTTTTTTTTATCCGCTGCACTAATTCAGCTCCCCCTGCTGACTCATTCATAACAATAGTTATATATCGAATAATAATTAACTAACAATGTATTTTTTTATCAATCATTAATGATTTAATTGAAGTAAAAAAAAGTTAAATGTAATCGCATATAATAGAGGACTATCATATTCTTAATTTTACAAAGCTCTTCTAATATTTAAATTAATAGTGTCTTGGACCATTGATATAGCATATTGTTGGGGTAGACCAAAAAAGAATATATCTGAAGATAAAAGGTGACTTGTGCTGTTTTGTGGCTCCTCATTTGATGTGAAATTAAATATATTTATTACATATAATATATGTTTAAATGTTATTCAGAAGTTTCGGATAACCCATGCAACAAATATGCTATCAAACCCTTTCACGTAACTTTGAGTGTGATGGTCTGCCTTAATCAAATATAAACGAACTAAATAAAAAGAGGGGAGTCAACGGTTCCATTAAATACCGGACAATTGGATAACTTTAATCCTTATTGAATCAGGCAATCGGATCGGGAAAATATCTTTAAATTATAAAATTAATCCTAATAAAATATCTTTAAATTTTATGGATTACGAATGATATTTAATTTTCTCGGAGAGGATTTGAGTCTTTTTATCAAGAGGATGAAAGAGAGCAAAAACAAATATTTTAGTTACTCTTTCATCCTCTGAAACGTGTTTGAATTGGATCAAATATCCACTGACTATAATTAGGTTTAGTACCCAAAATATTATAATTATCTGAAAAAATATATAGTTGGTTTATTCTAACGACTAAAAATTCGATCCAACCCAATTAGATTTGGAAAAAAACATTTTTTTTATAATAAAAGCATTTTGATCAATTTATAAATATAAAACATTTTTCTGCATTATGGAAAAACTTAAAAAAATGAGGCTTTTCTCGAATAATAAGTCAATAAATCTCTCTCTCTCTCTCTCTATATATATATATATATTTATTTATTTATTATTTATAATTTAAGGATTAAATATGGCGGTTTACAAACGTATCCATAACGGGTTATTTCTTCGTCTGATATATTAAACAAAGATAAAACGCAAACGGATCATGAGTTCGGTCGGGCCTCTGTGGTCGATCCGATTCCAGTCCGCCGCGTCGTCGTTTGTTCTTCACCCATCCCCTCTCTCCTTTGCTACGAATCCTTCTCCTATTCCATCTTCACTTATCCTTCCTTTTATTTTGGCTACTGCCTCCTTCCATGTCTTACAAAGCCGAACGCCACGAGCATTCGGAACCCTAATCTGGTCCCGCGACAGCAATTCGGGCTTCTCTTATGGAGAGCGACCACAAGCTTTGCGGCTTCCTCCAGGTCGTGCTCTCCGTGCCCTCGCCCACCCAAATCCTAACCCCCGGCGCCTCCTGCTCCCTTTTCTCCGACGGACCTAATGTCGGCTTCCGCTCCGATGAAGGCGTCCTCCTGCTGCCTTTGCCCGACCGCACCGCCGCGCCTCCGCCCGCAGCTGCTGACGCCGCCGCCGCCGCGACGCCGACTCCGGGGAGGACCATGGCCGCATTTGGGAATGCCGCCGTGACGTTGCCCTCGTCGGCGTCGAAGAGGAGGAGGCGGAGGGTGGCCGGGCTGGTCAACGGGAGCATGAGCGTAGTCCACCGGTTGCAGGCGCTCACGGCCTACAAGTGCGTGAAGATTGATGCCAGAGTCGTGAGGATTTCTGCTCGAGGGGACGGCGAGGTGAGGGCGGTTGTGTTGATTGACTTGTATTTGCCAATTGCGGTGTGGTCCGGTTGGCAATTCCCCAGGTCCGGGGCGTTGGCTGCATCTCTGTTCAAGCATGCAAGGTATGGACCTCCTTTCCTCTAAATCGCTTGGAAGTCGTCCAATTTTAGATATCGTAATCTCAAGTGAACTTGTTCATAGGTCCAGGTGCTGTGCCCCGATACAATAACATGATCATACCGTGTGTAAGCTCATAAGAAACCACATTCACAGAGCAGGAACTTAAATCCTCTAAGTGTTTATTCATAACAAAGAGATGGCTTAATTGTGCAGTTCTTAAAACACTTTTGGATACCATCAAGAATGATGACCTGCTTGCTTTCTTTAATTTTCATTCAAGGGGATCTTTCCCCATTATCTGGGCAAAACTTGGTGTTCATTACAAGAAAGTCAACATATAAAAGGTTGTAGACGTTAGACCTATTGCCGTATGCAATTTCCTTCATAAATCACTTGATAAAATCTTTGCGGATGAAATTAAGCTAAAAATTGATCCTCTTAGTTCCAAGAACAATTTGCTTTTGTCCCTGATAGCAATAGGAATATTCATGATAATATCCTTATCACCAATGAGCTTGTTTATTCGAGGCCCAACTTTAAATATCTCCTCTTATTCTCATCAAGGTGAAGTCTTTTTGACATTTTCTTGGTCTGACATCTTTGAAACCCTGAGTAAAATGTATTTATCTTCTGTTTTTGTTCAGTGGATCATGACTTTCGTTTCATCCTCTAGATTTGTTTGCCTCATTAATGGTAACTCTTCTAATTGGTTCCAGAGTCACAGGAAAATTAGGCAAGGAAACCTCCTCTCTCCTTATCTCTTTATCCTAATTCACCATGTCTTATCCAATATTCTCAATAATTTTGTTAGGCACAAGAAAATCATTCCCTTTAATCTCAAAGGAATCAAAATCTCATTACTTATGTATGGTGATCATCTTCTTATTACAATTAGGGGTAATTCCAAATCTTGCCTTAATCTTTGTTAGAGCTCTTTATATGTTTTTAGTCCTCACTAATCTAAGGATTAACAGAAGTAAGCCTGAATATTTCATCCCCAAGTCAAATGATCCTAATGTTAAATTATGATATCTTTGGTTTCAATTAGGGCAAATGGCCCATGAAATATCATGACCTTTTTGTCTCTTTTGACTGATTAGCTGAAAAAGACTAAAGTTTGATGACGGACAAAGCTGTAACAATGATGGATGTCTAGGAGATGGTTGAAGGTTTGATGAGGGCCTTGTAACTAGCAAGGTATGGTACATCCTATATTATGGCGTGCCCTATTTTGTTGTGTGGGACTAAATATATACAAAATCAGGGCTTTGACATACTCCTTTAAAGGCCACAGGAATTGTTTTCCTTACTAATAAGGATTCTTTTAGTGTTCCCTGAGTTTGGGGCAAGGTATATATTGCTATCTTTGGTATATGTTATTTGTAATGTGTTTAGTTAAGATTTGGTTACTAAGTATTTATTATCCATGTCTAGCATGTGCTTTTCAGATAGTATATGTGACAAAAGAGTTTTATTCTTTATATAAGATCAAAGAATAGAAATGAGAATGAATAGCTACAAATAGCAATTTTGTATCAACCAAGAAAATCAAAATTGCATGTGTGCCATCCTTGGGGAGTTGAGCCAATGTTATTAAGAGGCCTCCGACACTTGTCTAGGCACTTGGGTGAGATGAGGCTAAAGCGCCTCAAATAAATTTAAGGGAGGCACTTAGGCTTGGGTGCTGCTTATGCGAACTTCTGGTCCTGGGCATTGGTCTACCTAAGCGTTCGCTAGGTTAGCACAAATGCATTGAGTTTCGTTCTGTTAGCTATAACGGACCCAAGTCCGAACTAACAAACCTGATTCGCTCTCCCGATTCAAGTCCAACTCTAATTTGACTAAGCCAAATATGAGTCAGTCAAATAAAATATCTAAACATCCTTAACCCCACCCCTAACCCTTCCCCATGATTCGAGTCCCAATCTGATCTGATTGAGCTAATTGATCTAGCTTAGTCAACTAAGATATCTTAACCAAGGTTTACAATTTCGGTCTGTACCGGTGTATTAACCAATGGTCGGTATAGTACATCTCGAGGCATACTGTTGATATGCCCAAAAAAAATAAAAAATAGCTCCAAAAATACTCGAAAAATAGAAAAAAAATTAGTTTAGGGTTTTGAAGTTGGAAATAAATATAAATTTAGTATAATTTTAGTGAAAATAATCTAAGTTAGGAAAGAATAGTGACATATATCTTTTTTGGACTTTGGGGAGTAACTTTGTGGTACGTTTTGAATCATCATTTCATTAATATTAAATTATCTATAAAGAAATGGTTTGAATTGTTAGATGTGAGTGAGAATAAGCTTGAGAGAGTTGAAGAGATTGAGAGACTGATATGAGTTGAAAGAGGGAGAAGGAAAAACCCTTTCCTATGAAATAGTGCGATCTCAGTCATTGATCGGTAATGGTCGAAATCCGTTATCGATCGGTACACACCCCATATCACTTGATACGGGATCAGGTTATGGTATCGCCCTCAAGTCGGTAACGGTCGAATTTCGACCGTTACCATCCGGTACAAACCTTGCATCTCTCGATACGGGGTTAGGTTATGGTATTGCCCGGTAAAGGGTGGTCCACGTACTAGTCCCTTGTTGGATCGATACGTATCGCCTGTACCAAACAGTATGGATTGGTACTGCGAACCCTGATCTTAACAATCTAGTTCACGCCTTGGTTGATAGGGGTACATGTAAGTGTAAAAGTCAGTGAGCTCATTTAAAATAACTGTAAACCTTATTATTTGAAGATAAAAATATCTAAATTGACAACTCTTGGAAATTAGGTGTAAAATGAGATTCGACAGATTTTTTTTAAAGCTTAAAATGATATTTTTATTAATTTGAGTCTATTAAAAATTAAAATTGTGATAAATTATTTTTTTATCAATTAGCCACTCATTTCATGAATAACTTCATGAATTGAAAGCTTAAAATTTCTTTTATATGAAATTCTAGAATGAATTTTGGCCCAAAAAAAGGTTTTTGTTATTATAGGTAAAGTAATTTTGATGAAAAAATATTTTAATATTTGAAGTGTCACTATAATGACATTGAGTGTAATTAATATTTAATATTTATTGATTTGTTTAAAAATTATTATTTTTAAAACATATATTTTTATTTTACAAACAATGATTTGATTTTACCATATTTTATTTTTTGTCATAATTTTTTTTGTTTTTTTATTTTAACAGTTAATTTTATCTAATTATTTTATTAGTATAAATAAATTTATTAATATTATTTAATTTTGTTAGTCATTATTTATTTTTGTATCAGTTTAAATATTGGTTGGGTTAAATCGGTCCAATTAGATGAGATTGAAAAAGGAGGGAAAAGAGAAAAAGCTGTCTTGATTGATTGTGTTGAAACATACGATCAATCTTAGATAATACTTACATGGATTCTGTTTAAGCCGACTGGTACTGAAAGCCTTGCTATTGGCTAGCCTTTCAAGTTTCAAGGATTTTGTGGTGCCTACCAAAATGGTAAGGCTCCAATGAACCCTATCTCATGTATATTTTGTCAGCAATGCAGGATGGACCTTTTTAACCAATGATTAGGGATGGCAGTGGATTGGTTTTTTTTAAGTACTCGGGTCTGACCTGCTTAAATTGGTCTTGGATTCTTCTTAGGTTTATGATGTGTTCAGGTAGGGAAGTTGGTACATGAGTTAGTGTTCAGATACCTAGGTAATTAGTCAGGTTTGGATCCATTGTCAATCCTAGCGTGAGCTAGGATGGCAGTTCAGGTATTTTGGTCCATTGTCTTACCAACCCACATAAATTGGGTTCAATTCCCCTTTAATTGGGTTTGGGATGGGGTTCGGTTAGGAAGGTAGGTACCCATGTCAGGTCTGGGTTTCGTTTGGGTTGAAATCAATGATACCAAACCTTTGCTATCTGAACACTAATCACCTAGGATTGACAATGGATCCAAACCTGACTAATTACCTAGGTATCTGAACACTAACTATTCTTGAAGCTTCCTAAAAGCTTCTAAGTTGTCGCCCAATGCTTCTAAGGTCTCTTAGTCAATACTGAGTTCAATTCATACTGTTTGAGTATTCGTTGCTTGCCCTCGAAAGATTCCTGTCCTAGTTTACTCAGTATCAGGGTTTACTGTTCGGTAAGAAAGAGAATCAGGGTTGACTGTTCCAACAAGTAGTGGTCCAAGTCGAGTATCTTCTTTTGCTGACAAGTGAAAACACTTTTGCTGCCAGGAAAGTAAGAAAAAAACGGGGCCAAGCAACTACGACTAAAGCATTATGTTAGTAGCAGTTGTTACCGAGTCCTGTTTTCATGGCGGCAGGCGCTTGGACTGTATTTTAGAGTTCCTACGAGTTATGACCAAGTCCAGTATTCAGGGCGGTAGCGAGTTAATACACGGCAGCAGGCTGCTCCTGTTATGAGCAAGTCAAGTCACCAACACTGTAAACCATCCTTAAAGCTTCTAAGCCAACACAAGAACTATTCTTAACAGGCAATTCTATAAGGCAACTGGGGCTAAGGTAAGTGCAATCAGTCTATTCTGCTGCTTCCTTTCGCACCCCAAGCAAGAGAAGATATTCTTTCTTTCTATCTGCTTTCTTTCTTTCTTTGCTATCCTGATCAATGATCTTGATGACTTTTGAGGAAAGGACATGCGATTATGGTGCTTATGACCCTAGGTTCTAGTTAATAGTCAATATAAATATATGATCATGAGATCCATTTAATAGTCGTAGGCCTTTTAACTGATTCTAACTTCTTAGAGAAAAACTCTTAAGCATTATATGCTGTTATGCTTATTCCCATTTCCAATTACCATGAGAATCAAACCTTTCATTAGGATAGCCTGTCATGCTCTGCTGATTCCGCAATCATGTGCTTTATCCCTTTTAGTGTAACCTCCAGGATTCTTACATAGAACGAAGTCATTAACAACAGATGTATTCAATCATTTATGTTTTTAAGGAGGAGTTATTGGTTAGGTTTAACAAACATTTAGTGCAAAAGAAACGATCATAACAAAGCTTAGTAAATATGTAAAATAGTGAAAACTTAAACAGTTTAAAATTATGGGACAGTAGCTAGAAGACATTAGTGATTTAAGATTTATTTTGGTCAGTTAATAGAGTTCAGAGAAAGACACCAGCAAACTTGAATAGTAATTTGGTAGGATGCTGGCATTGAATAAAAGATACCATCTGATTGGCTACAGTTTGGCAGTTAAAAGACAAATCAATATGATGATCATATTTGGATTAATCTTTTTCTTCCTTGTTGAGTACTTTATCTATTTGTTTATAGGTTCCCCATTATGAGGTTAATTGTGTGACAAGATGTGGATAGCTGGTTGGAAAGTTAAACATAGAGGCACAATTGCTCTTCTCACTCTGCCAAAGATGATTTGGTGAATAAGATGAATTGGCAATATTATCCAGTAACCTGTTTCTGTTACGGAAAACTCAATAGTTGGTTCAATGAAACCTCATGAAAAAGTTGGGGGGAATTGCCTGATTCGCTTGATAGAAGGATATGCTTTAGCAGAATCAACAAAATGAAGTTTACCTGTTGCTATTAAAAGAATTTGGCTCATGCTTTTCAAGATCTATATATCTCCTGTTGGAGTTGGCATAGTTAATATCAGTTATAACTAGTGAAAGTTTATGGCTTTTTTTCTAGGGAAAGATATCATTTGCATCACGTGATTGATATGGTTTTGATAATTTTATATAAGTAATATATATACATACATACATACATTTATATTTCTTTGCATCATTGTAAAAACTCACTTAGATTGTTGTCCTCCACCACACTGAGTAAACACTGTTGGTCATCAAATGTTTGATCCAAATTTGATGTTAGCAATAAATTTGCTTGTATAGGTCCCATGTGTTCCCTGATCAGTATATTGTTCTTATTACTGTTTGTTTATCTAGTGAATTAATTAATTTGGATCAGATTTATGTTCATCCATGCGAAACCATGAATGGTTAATTAGCTATTTGCTAACAGTAATTACCAATGTCTGTATACAGTTGTAATTGGGAAGTCAGAATTTCTTTACTCACCTTTGATTGGAAAGCCAAGGATTGTTGCAAGTTGGATGATGAATCCATTTGGAACTATTCTGATTGTCATGTCTTGGGCTGCAAGATGCGCTGTACTTTATCTGGTTCTGACAATAAGAATCTATTTGATCTTCATGAAATGTTCAAGAGCTTACCTAGCATTGGGAAGGAAAAGAAGATTTACTCTACTAGAATAAGACCTGATGGCAAATTTGTAAGTCCTGGTATCTGGGATATTGCGGATGATGTTTTGACAAATGTGTTGAATCAACTTGGCCCCAAGGACCTTGTAAATGTTGCAGCCACTTGTCATCATCTAAGATCCTTGGCTAGGCCTATCATGCCATGTACGAAGCTAAAGCTTTTTCCTCACCAGGAAGCAGCAGTTGAGTGGATGCTAAAACGTGAGCACCATACTGCTGTTCTGGCGCATCCTCTATACATAGATTTTTCAACAATGGATGGATTTTCACTTTACATGAATTCTGTTTCTGGTGAACTATCTACTGAAATGGCTCCGACTGTATGTGATTTCCATGGAGGAATGTTTTGTGATGAACCAGGATTAGGGAAGACTGTAACTGCACTATCTCTTATCCTGAAAACTCATGGAACTGTTGCTGACCCTCCTCATAATGCAGATGTAGTTTGGTGCATGCATAATATGGACCAAAGATGTGGTTATTATGAACTTGTTGCTGATAATTTAAATTCAGTTAACTTTATGTCAGTAAGAAAAAGATCTATAGCACAAAATTTAGGAAGGGGTGAGCCCCAATTTAATCAGTCCCTACTGAGACCTAGTTCAGTTGAAAACTCAAATTCCTTCCCACATGATAGATGCAGATCAATAGATTCTAAGTTTACAGCAGAATTGATAGATTCTTCTAGTTGGAAGTCGGATATTTTATCTTGCACAAAATCAAGTCCAATGCCTGTAACATGCATTGTTAGAAGTACTAGAAGCTTGAGTCGAGTTAAGAGAAATCTTCTAAACAAATATGGAAAGGGTATTATCTCTGATAACAACATAAAGACTGCAGGAAAAGTTGTTGGCTGCACAAACATATCAACTGCTGCAAAAGGAGAACATTTGATGAATCAGGAACATGTTTTTCCTGCTGTTAGCAACAACTACAAGAAGCTAAGAAAAGAGACTGTTGGTTCTGATTCTAGTGAGACATGGGTTCAGTGTGATGCTTGTAGAAAATGGCGAAGGCTATCCGAGAGAAGTACACTTGACACTGCAGCAGCATGGTTTTGCAGTATGAACAATGATCCAATACATCAGAACTGTGGTGCTCCAGAAGAGTCTTGGGACTCTAAGACAAGAATTACATATTTGCCTGGATTTTATACAAAAGGAACTGCAGAAGGGAAAGAGCAAAACATCTCATTTTTCACAAGTGTATTAAAGGATAATTTCTCACTGATCAATCATGAAACAAATAAGGCTTTAAATTGGTTGGTCAATCTTTCACACAGCAAGTTCCAAGAGATGGAAAAAAATGGTTTGACACGGCCAGTTCTAAATGCACAATGGGAAGTATATACAAGAGAGGCTCAGGGGTACCATAAAATATTTCAAGCATTTGGGCTTGTAAGAAAGCTTGAGCATGGTACAATAAAATGGTATTACCCATCTTCACTTGATAATTTGGCATTTGACTCCGCAGCACTCAGGATTGCTTTGACCAAACCATTGGACTCAATTAGGTTGTATTTGTCTAGAGCCACCCTGATTGTTGTCCCAGCAAATTTGATTGACCACTGGATAACCCAAATTCAGAAGCATGTTAGTCCTGGTCACCTACGTGTTTATGTGTGGGCTGATAACAGAAAGCCTTCTGCTCATAATCTTGCATGGGATTATGACATTGTCTTAACCACCTTCAACAAGTTAAGTGCAGAGTGGGGCCCTCGCAAGAGGAGCATCTTAATGCAAGTGCACTGGCTTAGGATAATGCTAGATGAAGGACATACACTTGGCTCAAGTCTCAGCTTGACAAACAAATTACAGTTGGCTGTCTCTTTGACTGCAGCAAGTCGATGGATTCTTACTGGTACACCAACTCCAAATACCCCAAATAGTCAAGTAGCTCATCTTCAACCTATGCTCAAATTTCTTCATGATGAAGCTTATGGTCAAAATCAGGAATCATGGGAAGCAGGTATACTTAGACCTTTTGAAGCACAACTTGAGGAGGGAAGGTTACGCCTTTTTCATTTACTTAAGCGGATTATGATTAGTGCAAGGAAAATAGATCTCAAAAGCATACCTCCTTGCATAAAAAAGATAACCTTTTTACATTTTACTGAAGAGCACGCAACAAGTTACAATGAATTGGTTCTTACTGTCCGACGAAATATATTAATGGCTGACTGGAATGATCCTTCTCATGTTGAGTCACTCCTCAACCCAAAACAATGGAAGTTCCGCAGTAGCACTATTAGGAATGTCAGACTATCTTGTTGTGTAGCTGGACATATCAAGGTAACAGATGCTGGTCAGGATATACAAGAAACAATGGATATACTAGTGCAACATGGTCTTGATCCTCTTTCAGAAGAGTATGGGTTCATTAAGAATTCTCTTTTGAATGGTTGTAGCTGTTTCAGGTAATAATTGATGCATATAAATTTTTAACTGATGATATTTTCTGATAATAATCATTTTGTTGTTACTACATTTAGGTGCGAAAATTGGTGTCGTTTACCTGTTATTACACCATGTCGGCATATGTTGTGCCTTGATTGTGTTGCTCTGGACAGTGAAAGATGCACTCTACCTGGCTGTGGATATCATTATGAGATGCAATCTCCAGAAACAATAGCTCGGCCAGAAAATCCAAATCCAAAGTGGCCTGTTCCCAAGGATCTTATTGAGCTACAGCCATCATATAAACAGGCATGCCATTATTTTTAACTAACATCAAATGATCTATTTCAACTACTGCTCTAGAATTACTTGTGCTCTTTTACAGGATGACTGGGATCCTGACTGGCAGTCAACATCTAGCAGCAAAGTTGCATACTTAGTAGAGCGATTGAAGGTTTTACAAGAAACAAACAGAAAATTTGGTGAATCTGAAGATGGAATAGATAAAACCAAGGAGCTTCTTTATTCTTCTAAGGCCAACTGTAGTTTTTTTGCGCATCGGAAAGCTTGGTCCACACAGAATAGTGAGTCTTGTAACGTGCTGCCTGAGAAAGTAATTGTTTTTTCTCAGTTTCTTGAGCATATACATGTTGTTGAACAGCAGGTAAACATTAAACATGTCTTCGAGAGTTTATTCATCATCTGAGTAACCTATAGTGAATGGGTTGATATTTGGTTCTTTGTTTCAGTTGACAGTTGCTGGCATCATCTTTGCTAAAATGTATAGTCCAATGCATTCCAGCAACAAGGTATGAAGTCATTACCCAATTATAAAATTATTCCTCCCACATGGAGGGATCTTACTTAATTGTCTTGTTCAGATGAAATCATTGATGACCTTCCAACTAGACCCAAATTGCATGGTTTTGCTAATGGATGGAAGTGCAGCCTTGGGCCTAGATCTGAGCTTTGTTACACATGTTTTTTTGATGGAACCAATCTGGGATAGAAGGTAATTCTCTTGTTTACCTGTATACAGTAAGTAAATGCATATATGCAAGAGGTACCACCATTTGCATTAGTAAATTCCTTTTTTAGTGTTAATTAATGCTCTGTTGTAGCTATTCAGGAAGTAAGGACATTAACTTGTCTTAATTAGGCAATAGTTATCTTCAATTTTGTTTCTTCCATTAATTGCTTACTGTTTGTTATGTGCTTTTCCTCTTTACAGTTTTTTTCTGTTTTTATTTATCAGCAGATGGATAGGCATCTCATTTTAACCTGTTCTATGAATTTGTTATATGTAATCAGCATGGAAGAACAAGTGATTAGTCGTGCTCATCGCATGGGTGCTACACGTCCGATTAATGTAGAAACATTGGCAATGTATGGTACCATTGAAGAGCAAATGTTGAAATTTTTACAGGTAAATATTTCCTGACGTTGCGTGCTCTCCTGTAGGTAGCTTGTTTGATCCATTGGTGAGCATTTTTAATGTGTTAGAGGCAAATGTCCGTTCTAATTCATACTATAACAACAAAGTCTAATCCATGTAAATTTCAGTTCTAAGGTCAAGCACTTTTCATTTGAGGATTGAAGGACAAGTGATTTGACAAATATAAAATAAATCAGCGATCGGAAGTCAACCTGGTGGTTTATCTTGTTTTATTGCTCAATTTTTGAAATGTTGAGGAGAAAAATAGTCAGTTTCTAGTGACTAGCGAGTACTTTTAGAGTTCTAGCTACTCTAGTTATGATCTACAAGAGATTTTTTAGTGAATAAATCTATCCTGCTGTAATCAATTCCCTGAACAATAACAAGGCCTCCGGTTGTTGCTTCTCTTGTTCTGTTACATGAAGATCTCTTTGATCTAATCTTCCATGAATATTTAACCTGTTGCTAGAATTTGTTTCATATCTTCTTTGGAAGTCCTTGGTGGAATTTCTTCAGATTCTCTTTCTAGGGCTACTCATGGGAGGTTTTGGGTGGTTGTGCAAGCAACTGAAGCAAGTAAAGAATGGTTTCCACTTTCCACCAGTCTCCAGGCTTCATTAGTAAAATAATTTTAGACAATATGTTAGTTGGATGCTTTGCCATATTCAAACTTGGCAACACAATGGAATTGGGATAAAGTGCTAATTTTGCCTTTTTTAATTATATATCTCTCTTGTTGTGTTATTCTTCTTTGAATGAGAAAGGGGGAGAGTGTGTGAAAAGAGGAGTGATCAGACTTTCGAGGAGATGGGAGTGATTCTCAGGGTTCTACTGTGACCAGTTTGGCTTGAAATATATAGGGTTTTAAATCAGTTCCAATGCAAGTTTGGTAAAATTATGAAAAAATGGGCGAGATATAATCAGTTCACTACATACAACCTGAGATTGGGTAGTCCACATTTCGATCCATGGTTAATTTGGCATGTACTGGTTGATATGGTATGGTCTACTGTGATACTTTTTGGCTCTGGTTTGAACCTTTACTTCCTGCAAGGTTCCATTCTTGTTGTTTTCTTGCTTAATTATTATTTGAGGTTGACATTTGTTTTGGAAGCAATTTTCATTTTTGCCTTATTTTCTATAATTAAATCTTTTTTGGAAGTATGAAATTGTTTGCTAATCCTTCTTGGACCCTTTGAACCTAGGGCTTAGTTATAGTTGTATCTGCAAGATTCTAGCGCTGGAACATTTAGTAAGTGCAATATTAACTACAAGTTTAATGTAATTATGTACCACTAACTGCATCTGTCCTTTCAGGATGTCAATGCTAGTAGAGAAACATTGAAGCAAGAAGTTGATAAAGATGAATATGAAGGGACACGATCTCATCGCACACTACATAATTTTGCTGAAAGCAATTATTTGGCTCGATTGAGCTTTGTGCGCACAAATGTGAAAGCATAACAGGTATTGGACCTGTCACTATCTATCTAATTATCTGTTAGTTGCTATTTACAAACTAGTTAGAATAAACATGCATTGTATTCGTTCTTTTTGTTTATTATCTTCACTTTACTATCATAGATTCTAGACAGCAAAAAGCTACGTAGATGTTAAACTTTGTTACATGATCATCCAGAGTCAAAAACTTCATGGCTGCTATTATCAGGAGAGTAGTACAAACTATAATTAGAGAGATTACATTAATGATCGCATTCTATTTAAGAATATTAGAACCATTATATTTTTCTTGCAGACTCCTTCTATAGACCTTATATTTATCATGAATAATGCAGTGATTTAAAAAACGTTAGGAGCCAAGGTTCTTAAATGTCCGAGGCACTAGGTGCCCACCAAAGTGCCTGGTCGAGCGAAGCGAGGCACTTTGAAATATTAAAATATAAAAAATATATAATATAATTGATAAATATAATCATATAAGTATTAAAAAAAGATCTAAAGTATCAAGTCACATTATCCATCTTCTAATAACAAAAATTTTGAAAGACTCAAAACAATAAAAGTTTACCTCAAATGTAATCATCATCATAATCAACATCGTCATTCTCAAACATATCATCAACTTTCTCTTCCTCTCGTCCAACTTCATCAAAATATGTTTTATCCTCTACAACAATGGCAAGAGATGACTATTATATAGGTTTCTTCTCGTCCATCTTCATCTTTCTCTTCCTCTCATCCTCTTCAATAATAGGTTCTAAATAAATAGAGATTAGCTGTGTTAAAATCTAAATAGGGACTATTATAAGGTAATAGTAATTAACAATATGCTATTAACGGTATTTAATCCACTGTTAATAGTAGTTAGAGGGGAGAAAATAATCATCGACGGTGGAAAGTGGAGAAAGAGAGAACGACAGTGATGAAAGAACTTTCGATTGACGACAATGGTGACGAAGGAAGCTTCGGATAGCAACAGCAGCGACGGAGAAAGCTATGGACTACAGCGGCGGTGGCGGAGGAAGCTACTAACAGTAGCAGCAGCGACCAAGAAAACTTCGGACAGCGACATCGCGGGCGGAGGAAGCTTTAGATGTGTCTATCGGTGGCAGCAGAAGCTACGGTCCGCTCCCTCGATGGTGGAAGGAGCTACACAAGGAAGTAGTGGCAACAGAGGGAACTACGCACGAAAGCTAGACCTTTGGACCCGTTCGTTAGCGATAGAGGTAGAGGCTGTGCGTGAAGTAGGGTTTATGGGCCGGGGTTGCGCACGCAAGGTGGGTTGCTTGCGCAGCTTTAGAAATAGCAGGTTCTCAATTGAACCAACTAAGTTACTGTTCAACCGAACCAAACTTGATCATCTGGCTCGGTTGCTTTTGCTAAAACAAGGTGCTCGCCTGAGGTGCCCGATGCCTGGGTTCAGGCGAGCGCCTAAGCAGACTTCACCTCGCCTCACCCAAGCGCCTAGGTGAGCGCTTAAGCACCTATTTAAAAACCACTAGAATAATGAAACATGGATATCTACTACTGAAGCAGTCATCCTTAAGGAACTACTGCATCTTCTTTGGCCTTGACACCACTATCTTCAAAGAACAATTTAAAGAATAGAATCAAGGTATAATGAATGCATGAATCATCTGAAAGTTTGTAAAGGATATAGGCAGACAATTTACTGATAGAGAACATCATGGAGGACATGATTTTAGCTAGTATTGACATTAGGAGCTTTTCTTTTTCATAGACTTCAGTAGAAATTATAAATAAAGATTTATATACTCTTTAACTGAGATAGGAATATAACTTTTTGTAGAGTCCTATGGTGGCAAAAAATCCCTGTGGCCAACCCCAAATAATTGGGATATTATGATTTTTTTTGTTGTTGTGAGCACCCTGCAACAAGTCTAATAGCATTTGATGGTAATTGCTTTTAAGGATGTGCATGTTTAATATGATAACTATCATCATGGAGTATAAGACTATATGCAATGTTACTGTTAGAATAAAGCAAAAAATGAAAAATCTTATACTTTCTCTCATGGCAAAAGAGTAAATATGATAGCCTGTTTTGTAACTATCATATATCATTGCCTTTTTTGTTCTAGTTAACTTATATTGCTGAGTGAAAAATCTATGGAAGTGCTTTTGTATTGTCATTTAAATGATTGCTTCCTTTTTTTCTAATGGTTTTGTCACCATGTACCAATGATACAAAGAAGAGTACAAATGCTAGAAAGGATAGGGTGCTAAAACCAAGAAGCTTAAGAGTTACTCATCTTGTAATGTAGCTTCAAGGGATTAATATCTTGGGGAACTTAGCACCTTTTAGCCACTGGAACAAGCACTTTCTTTGTTATACTGGCTCACATGATTGTACCATAAAAATAGGAAAGCTAAGACAATGCTGATGAAACTGAAGCACTAGGCTTCTCTTTGTAATTTGTATGGTTGATATCAAGATCGGGATCCACTTGTGATGATATGATCAAATTTATAGAAGTGCTCAGATTAGACTTACAAGATCAAGACAAGCCAAGAATAAACTTAAAAAATATAATAAAAAATATTAGCAAAGGCGAAATAGGATCTGAGAACTTAAAATATGTTTTTATTCTATTATTTGATGTGATATCTAACTTTTCAATAAAAAAGGAAACTACTATAAAAATTTTAAAAGTCATAAATGATAACAACAAAAGGTATTGGAAAGTAATTCATCAAGAAGTAACTATGATATATTTAATAGAAATAATTACACATTATAATTTGATGATATTATTGTAGTAAATATATAATAAAAATTCAAAACATTTGCTCCTACAACTTTGAAAACTGTGATCCTGAAGTGTCGGGTAATGTGAAAACAACTAGAGGAAAAAAGATATTTTGAAGAGAATGCTCCTGGGATTCAAATAGATTTTAAATGTCATGACACCTCTCTTCTTTTTTTGTGGAGAACCAAGATTGATGGTCACTATTTGTCCTTTTCATCTACTTATGTTCTTTCTTTTATGTCATATGCATGGATGATTAATGCAACAAATACAATAGTTTTAGGAAATATTATTATTTGCAATAGTAGCAACATCTTCATTTCACTCGCACAATTATAAGTTTTCTTTTTGTCTTTCAATCTGAACTTCTTCCTCTCCTTTTGCTTACGGCCTCTTTTTTTATTCGTTTTTGCAGCTGTCAAATGATAATTGACCGAAACTAGCCAACTCCGATTGAATTCCATTGGTTGTACCTATTCCAATTGATTTTATGACTGTCGGTTGAAAAGTTTTGGAAATCATAAGCCTTTGATGATACTGATACAGATGGATCATTAACAGAAGTCAAATGATATTATGAACCGTGTTCCTTTCACATCCAACCTTCTTTTTTGAGGAGGTAAGGTGGCAATATTTGACGTTATGTAAGGCAGAGCAATCTGTATATTTCTGGTATATATCTGACATGAGGTCTTCTTCTCCATCCTTGGATCTTTCTTCCATTATTTTCGTAGCAAGGTGAGGTGGCATCGAGTGTCTGAGTCTATTAAATCTTGGGTGGATCTTGGACTGAATTGCTCTACATGGGGTTAACAACGGTTGGTTTGGCCATGTCAAATCGAACTGGTCTAGTAATATTGATATCCTCAGTTTTTGGAGTTTGATAGATGACCGGCTCCAGCAATTTTGTGAACATATTAGAGTCTCACTTTAGAAGGAATTCTATCTGCATAAATGGAATAATGTAGCTAAGTTATCGTAGTTTTGTTATCTGACATCCAAAATAAACGCACTATGAATACACATGTATAGGAAACCTGTGAATTACCACCCGTTGTTGTTTTTCAAGGGAATACTGCAGCAGAGAAACAAGAAGTGATAGTGCAGCAGGGAATTCTAACCTTTGTGGTTGGTCAACGGTTGCTGAACTTATTGAGTCGATCGCAAATCACGATCGAAACCGACATGATCTCTCGTGAACTAGTCAGTGCCAGTCCATCTACGGCTACTGCTTATGACTTGGAAGAATCCACAGATCGAATCAGATCAGATCAAGCTGGGCCACCATGTCACAGAAGACTGTGGGTTGTTGACCCGAGTGGTTTGCATGCATCTCACGCGGGGCTGACGGTCAACGATCATGCCCAAGCCGGTCAAGATCTCATTGCTACTATGCATTGGAAATTAAGGACGCTGCACGGCATGTTGAATCGGTCCAATGTCTAATTAAATGGTACAGTTTCTTGATTGAGCCGTCGAACCGAACTACTATTCCAAACTGGCGTGTGAAAGAACTTTACATGGACCACATGAGTTTAATGTTTAGAGGTCGTGAGATGATATTTGATAGTCGTAATCAGCTTCCTTCATACTCTAATACTGAATAATAAAATCCAGAAAATGAACTGGTTGACTGACGACAATTTTTTGGTCAAGTCAAAGATTGAGTCAGGTCTGACTGGATCACCTCTTGCGTTCTTATTACAAAAGAAAATTTGATCACACATTGATTTGACACTCGAAAGACCATTTTCCTATCTATCTATCTTAAACGATAGATACTGATTCCGACAGACATCCATCCCCAAGGAACGCTAAGTCCTATGACCATATGAAATCCAGTACACGATGCATCTAAATATTAATAAGATTTTGGACGTACAGATAATAAGAAACCACTCAAATTTATATTTATTATATAACGAAAACTAAAGCAAGAGAACATTCATTAGTTTAATATAAGGTAAAATCTAACACTTGTAGATGCATTCATGTTTGGAATATGACTAGAATTCAACCCAAATCCATATCCTTGACCCACGTAATTTTATTATTATTAAAAGAACCTACTAAATTTGAATCAATTGAGGGACAATTATATAACCTGAATAATTAGAGGGAAGATTTAGGTGAAAGTGTTATATTTGACCACCCAAAATCACCTATAATACTAATAATAATAATAATAAATTTGACAATCATAATTAAAATTACATTGAGTACACCATCATAAACTACACTAAACTCTCCCGGAATAGATTTTGTCATTAGATAAAAAACGAATGCACACACTACATCAGCTAATAATACAATTATATATACAACACCCACTTTAACTTCAAGAGACGAGACTCCCAAACCATAAATTGGTGGACACACACCACATCATCTAAAAGAGATCATTTTATCTATCAGATCCTCAATTACATACTACATGGCCCACACCATAGAGCTTGACCAGCCAAGCTTATATGGTAGCACAAGAAAATGAAATGGTATGTGATCCCAATATTGAAATCTGGAAGAAATCAGTCATAGAAGACAATGGCCGGTGGAGTCTTCCAGGTCTTCTACCAAAAATGTACAATCTTCCCTCAGCAAGCATCCATTCTTGTGTCATCCTCAACTTCTTTAATATATATACATATATATACATATATATATATATACATATATATATATACGTGCATGATACTTGTTATGCCTTTGGTCTCCCATCTGACCGACTCCTCAGCAATACAAAATTATTATCATATATGCATGAAGATACCGATGGTGGTGCGTATGATGCCTCAGGCTGCTATTTCTGTATGCTACATTGAATAGTCTGGCACGCAAGCAAGAAGAGGAGAGAGAGAAGGAAAGAGATGGAAAAGGATCCGTGGAGACAGCAGGAAAGAGAGAGGGAGAGAGAGAGAGAGGAGAGAAAGGAAGCAGAAGGACAGAGATGATGGGGAGGCAAATCTAGAAGGGATCACATGGAATTGCCTTCCAAGTGCTTGTGGGGGAGGGGCAGATCCTGCAAAGACCACAAGAACTCACACAACCAAAGAAAAGCGAGGGCCGACGGTGACGTCAGCGAATCTCATGCCAGGATTGGGTGGTCCACCACCACCGAGCCTTTCCCCGCTTCTGCTCCACGCCCTTCATCTGCTGGCCTTCCGCCCCTCCTCAGCCCTCGATCATGGCCGCACTAATCTCGTAGCAAGTTGCTTAACTTTGGTCCGAAAGGACTTGTCAGGAGGTGGCTTACATATAAAACATCACTCCATGGGGTGCGGGGAAGACGAAGGGCCGTTTCTGTGGTGGCTTCGCTTCGTATCCAATTCATAGATAGAGCGAGCGGATTCCTTTCGACGAGGTTAGATTTTGGTGGGTTGCAAGGTGGATTATATTTGATCGTCTTGCTAGAGGTTGGAATCCGCTGGTGAGAAAACAGAAGGGAAGTGAACAGAAACCTCTCCTCTTCTTCTTCTTCTTCTTCTTCATTGCTGCTGTAGTTGTCGTCGTCGAGAGAGAGGAAGAGAATATGGCTGTTGATCGGGAGGCACAGTTTCATGTGTTGGCTGTGGATGACAGCCTCATCGACAGGAAGCTCATCGAGAGGCTCCTCAAGACCTCATCCTACCAAGGTACTCTCACTGCTTATACTTACTTGCATGAATGGGGGGAACAGCGGATTCGCCACCCACTCGATTCAAGTGTTTCTGAGAGAAATGTGTCGCTTGCTTCAGTTACCACAGTAGACTCTGGGAGCAAAGCCTTGGAATTGCTGGGGTTGAGAGAGGACCAGAATATCTCATCGCCTTCCTCACCGGACAAGAACGTAAGTCAAATCATCCATCGATTTCACAGCATGGGTTCTTCTCGTTTCTGATGAATCGTGATGGTAATCGTGCTTATAGGAAATAGAGGTGAATTTGGTCATAACAGACTACTGCATGCCCGGGATGACAGGGTATGATCTGCTCAAGAAGATCAAGGTAGAACCGATGGCTGGTCCAATTTCCATTCTTCGACTTTTAATTGCTTTTTTAGCTTGTTTCAAGATAGTTACGTGTGTTTGTGTGTGTGTGCTTGGTTTACTTGTTATCAGGGGTCATCATCTTTGAAGGACATTCCAGTTGTGATCATGTCCTCTGAGAATGTGCCTTCCAGGATCAACAGGTGAGGAAGTGGATTCCTTACCATTAAATTCTTGCATGAGATTTTGGTTTGGTTTCACTCGCGGCATAAATGGAGCACCTTTACAGTCATGCAACTTTAAGAAAAGGTGAAGTAGGAAGGAAGGACAATAAAAGAATCCCAAGATGCTGTTGGTTTCTCTTCCAGCTTTCTCAAGTTTACAGTGACCAAGATATGAACTTTGTTCCAGAGGCTGATTCCTCAAGAGCTGTATCCAATTTGTTCCCTTTTAGGAATCCCACAAACAAACACAAAGCCACTAATTTATGCAGCTAACAAGTCCCCAAGAAAGAGATCCAGCTCAAAATACTACACGGATGGGATTCTTCTTCTTCTTCTTCTTCTTCTTCTTCTTCAAGTCACTTGCTTTTCCTCAAAAGAGGAGAGAAACAAAAAAAATAAAGGCAAGCAGTAAATTAGATCTTCCTCAGTTCACACAGTATCTCATATCTTGCCCATCACTGGGGGTAACGAGGATGGGGGGAAACATCCAAACCAGCAAGTGGTCCTCGATGGCATGTTTGTTTTCCCAACTTTGGTTCATAAAAGTTGGGTCGGAGTCATCTGTGCGGTGGTCATAGCTTGGGTGGAATCAGGATAAAGCCACCCCTATACGCCAATAAAGTCAAACATCCAAAATCTTTTCCATGTTGATGTTAGATTTGCTCAATATTCTGAAGTTGATGTGATGATAGAAAAAGGATAGAAAGTCCCACCTTAGACTCCTTTCTTCTCACCTACATCTGACATGTAAATGCTTTGATGTGTCCTGATGACAGATGCTTGGAAGGAGGAGCTGAGGAGTTCTTCCTCAAGCCAATACAGCTTTCAGACCTCATCAGGCTCAGACCTTACATGCTAAAAGGCAAGTTGAAGGAGCAGCAACCATCACAACACCAAGAAACCAACAGTAGTACCATTAGCAGCTGCAGCAGTAATAACAACAGTAAGAGCAATAAAAGGAAGGCCATGGATGAGGGGCTTTCACCTGAGAAGACCAGGCCAAGATTCTCCAGTAGTAGCTTGGCATTGGTGTCATATGAAGAGACCACCTAATTGCTTACGCGATATACCTTGTTTCCTTTTTCTCTCTCTTCACCGGCTACCTTGGATTGGGTTTCCTTGAATCATATGCCTGGAAACCCATATACATACACCTACTTGATTCCAATTTTTGTTGTGCCATGATCTCCCCAACATCACAGGCAAATGTAAAAAGAAAAATGGAGATTTCAAGTCATGAATGGATAGATTGGATTTCTGAACTCAAAGCGTTTGCACATGGATGCGTTGCTACCTATGCCATCTGTATTGCAGCATTCAAAGGACAATATGATGAAGAACCATAGCAATCCAGCTGAGACGAGACATAAAAGGCAGGAAACCGAGAAAAAGTTGCAGGACATCAGCCATTATTATGTTCCTTGACCTCTCAGACTCCATGCTGAAGCTTTTCAGTGGCTTGCCAACCTTTGTCTGTAATGGCATGGGGGACTGCAAATTGCATGATTCAAAGCATCAGAAGCTGAGCCTTTTTGGTTTGATCAGAGCATGGAAATAGCATTCGATCAAACCAAAGAGCTTAGATTATTCCCAAGCAAAACACTTGGCTTCCAGTATTACTTGGGAGTAGCTGCATTTGACAGGCCACCGAAGGATCGCCTTGCACGCAACTACTAAATCTCTCGGATGGACACCAAATCATTTAATTAGTTCTTCAAAGGATTGCCTCCATGCCTTCTTCCACTGCAATTAATTCTTGCTTCCAATTAAAGGGAAATGCTTTTGTGATGAGAACTTACAACACAATTAAAAAGGCATTTTTACAGTTGAAGGACTATGATTCCATTCTTACCATTAAAAAGTGCAACCTGATGCCTTAAGAGTTAGAATCTTAGTGTCTCTTGTGTTGAGCAGTTTTGATCCAAAATGATCTCATTTCTTGTGAGGACTTCAACAAGAAACTCTTTGGGTCTCTTCCATATGACTCTCTATTAATAATTTAATAATAAAAAATTAAAACATATGATTTTTATAAATATTCATAAAAATCTTAATATAAGTTGTATATATTTCTAACATAAACTAATCACATTATTTTTGAATAATTTCTATTAGTTTTGTCTCTTTCATATTAGTTTTTAATATTTCAGAGGTCAATAATTATTTTCATTATTTAATAAATTTACCATTGATTTTATAATTTGTATAATTTAATATTTTAATATTTCAGAGGTCAATAATTTAATATAACATAAACTAATCACATTGTTGGTTTTTAATCCAATTTTATATTCAGGGATCTAACCCTAAATCAAATTGAAATATGAAAAAAAAAAAGAGAACAATTTTTGTTGGATAATTTAAGGCAATCGGAGATGCTAATCTGAATTCTATCAAGAACTTCTTTCCTTCTATTTTTTTTACAAGAACTAATTCATCTCTTATTATATTAGACTCCATACAAAATGTTTTTATATGGACTTGAATCTGAATTCTATCAAGAACTTCTTTCCTTCTATTTTTTTTACAAGAACTAATTCATCTCTTATTATATTAGACTCCATACAAAATGTGTTTGTATGGACTGGAATCGGAATTCTATCAACTGCATAATATTATGTTAACCACTACGACGTCATACTATAGACGTTTCTTTCACTCCTCTTATGGTTCTATTTAATCTTCCTAAAGAGTGGATATCTCCACTGATTTAACCAGTAGCAAAATAATAAATAAAATGAAACATGAGCAAGTTACATGCATGTCTTCGAAATTGACTTGATCTTTTAATGGTCTTGTGGTGTACCCAAGATTTTATTCACCAATGACTTGTTTGTAGGTGTTGAACATGAACAAGAGATTGAGCTAAATTTTAAGGGACAAAAGATGTTGTTACTCATATAAAGCTACACAGGTTACTCGTACATGTAATACTCTTCATACCAAGCAAGTGAGCTTCGATTTTTGCCTTGAATTCAATGGTTCTTTTATCATAGCTGATCTTCCTATAGGTATAAGCTTTCTCATCAAATCCCAGACTGGTGAACCAATATGGATTCGAGGAAATCAAGAATGAAACTGATAAGTCAACATTTGGTTGTCATTGGTGCAAACCCGTAGGCTCACGAAGAATTGTCCGCTTTGGGCGTGCCCACATGGTTTTGCCCTTTCGAGGCTCGTGAGCCTCAAAAAGGGTAAAACGATTACCCTTTGGGTCACCCTTACCCTCAGAGGTGCCTTTTGAGACTCACGAGCCTTGAAAGGGCAAAACCGTGCTGGCACGTCCAAAGCGAACAATTTCTTGTGAGTTTACGGGGTCGCACCAATGACGATCAAATGTTGACTTATCAAAATGGTGATAGAAGGAGGGCCTGAACCTCCGGCTCCCCTAGGGAAGAGCACTAATAAGGACATTTAGCCCCACATTGATTGATGTGCAGGAGAAACAAGGGCTTATAAGCCCGTCGGGTCATCTTTACCTTCAGAGATGCCTTTTGAGGCTCATGAGTTCCGAAAGGACAAAACTGTGTGGGCACGTCCAAAACGGACAATTCCTCACGAGCCTACAGGGTCACATCAATGATGACCAAATGTTGATTTATCAAAATGGTGCTAAAAGAAGGGCCATGAGCCCTTGGCTCCCCTACAGAGTCGTACCAATGATGACTAAAATGTTGACTTGTTAAAAACTATGGTATTCATTTGGTAATCTTGCGTGAATGAATTCTAAGAGTTCTTCAATGCTTCTTCGTTTATTCAAATCCAGGTTTAGTGTTGTAGGTTAATTGTAAGTGTAGGTGCTGTGGCGATGCCATTTTAGAATTAATACAATTGTTTTATCTATCAGTTTATGTTGAATATATTTAGGGGGTATGAACACATGGAGGAACTTGATAGCTTCGAGTTATGGGTTGGACCAAAAAGTACATATAAGGTTGTCTTTGATTCCCCTTGTTGTTCCATTCATCTTTTGAATGTTAGCTCTTGGGTGCACTTTTAAGATTTAAAAGACAATCAAGATTTAGAGCTTATGTGAATTGCACCTTTTGATCATGTTCCATGTGACATAACTGGAAACTAAGAAGCATGAACACATGCTTTTGGTGGACTTGTTCGTGTCTGACACATGTTAGACAAGTATATGTCGTCGACACGGCTGAACACATGTCCAGTCATGTTTATTTATTTATTTTCATTTCTATTTGTTGGACATGGCATTGCTTCCGGTTTGCTTTCATGCGCTTTGTTGCGTGACCCTCGCGTGCAACGTTGCGCTTGCATGGCCCTCACATGAGGGCTGTTTGCTTCAGATTCTATGTGGACATGGATCGTCGGTGTTGCAAGGAAACATATATCAGTTATATCTAGACATTGTTAAATATTATTTGATGTACTCAATATTTATTTTGGATACCTACATTTAGATAATTTTAATTGTTTAAATCTGTATGATGATATTTATTTGTTCATATTGCTGAGTTTATAAAATTTAAGTATAAATGCCATATTTATTTGTTCATATTGCTGAGTTTATAAAATTGAAGTATAAATGCCATACAACTCATATTAATATAATATATACACACACACACACATGTGTCCTCGCCGTGTACGTGTCCTAATTTTTTTAAAAATGATGTGTCGCTGTGTCCGTGTCCCATGTCTGTGTCTGTGTTTCTTAAACTAGAAATATCAACAATAAAGTTACTTGTTTCTCACTGAACTAAAAGAAACTCGACCATTTAAATTGATCTTGTAGGAATTCCTTGACTATTGATTTGTGCAAATGGAGGAACTGAGCTGCTTTAATCATGCTGTGTTGAAAGCATGAACATATTGTTTTTTATGCGGGACTATGTGTCACTATGTTGAGGTATATCTGAGAACTCATGACCCAAAGAAGCTTAGATATTTACTTATAACAGAGGAAACTAGATTTGATGCTCAGGAGAGGCTAAAAACTTGAATAAGAGTAGGTTGAACCTGCCATGGAAATGGAAAGAAGTATCTGTGTATTGAATTATTGATTACCTAGAGGTTCTAACTAATTGGCATATCCTGAAAGGGGAAAGAAGTCTCTGTGCGTCGATTACCTTGAGATTCCAACTGAATTGGCATGTCCTGAGAAAATTGACAAAATATTGATTTATTGATCATTCAGGCTGTGTGCTTGACAAAATATGAGCTTGGACTGGATCAGCTGATGCTTGTTTCACATCTAAGGTTAACACATTTTTATCATGGATGTTGGCACTGCCTACTTATGTGATTATAGTTTTGCTTAGTGCAACTGCATAAAGTAGTATTGGCATTGGCTTTTTAGAAGTTTAAGCTGCCAATGTGATTTGAGTTTTGCTTAGTATAACTACCTAACTTGTACCAACATTGACCATTTAGAACTTCAAGCTGCTAATATATGTCTAATTGCATACTGGTTAGGACTGAAGGTGAATTAGATTTATGATCCTAAGACATCCATTGCAATATCATACTGCTATCATTGTTGGAAACATATGATCTGCAGCTCACTAGAGTGATTTTAACGTAAAAAAGAAGAAAGAAATTGTTCGGTGCTTGATCTATCATTGGGTCTCATTGTAACATTCATTTTGGTAGACAATATTAGATCAAACATTTCTCTGAAAGGTTCAATTATACCAGTATTGCTGACACAAGACCATTTTAATATAATTTTTTTGAATAAATTTTATTAATTAGAAAGTATTTTGCAGATATCATAAGTTGCAAAATAACATCTTCCATAATTCTACATTAATTATTAATACTGTGATCTTCAAGATCCAAGATATAATTAAAGGCAGAAATATGTTGAAGTTTGATTGATTGTGGTAGCACAAAGCAAGGTTTGCAATTTTAGGTTGTGGGACCCAGAACGTACTGTGGCACTGTTGGTTTGGGTGGGGGTAAAGAAGAAGGATGAAGAGGAGATGGGCATGCTGCCAGCAGCGAGAAGGGGGCTGTTGGCAGGACTCCTTGTGAGTCCTAGATGTATCTTTTAATGGGTGACTTCTCTTTTTACCTAAAAGTAAAATCTGTTTTTGTCATGAATTGGATCTGACTACCTGGTTTTAAGTCATCTGCATCCTGGTGGCAATCGGACTGGTAAATACTGGCTGAACAGTTTCAGAACAGGTGAAATTGCTTTCTTTGGCACAAAGTAACTTGGTGTTTCTAAGTTGGCATAAAACTTGATTGAAACCAAGGAGTTGCCGTTTTAGCATACCCAGCTAAATTTGTAGTAATGCACATGTCCAAGTCCAGATAAGGGCTCGTTTTTATGAGTCAGCACTGAGTGAGGATGCCTGATAACTGCCTCACACATCATTTAGACGACTGACAGGAACATGGTTCACTGCCGCAACAATGGGTGCATATTCTGGTACATCACTCTTAAAGTAGGAACATGACCTTTATTTGGAATTTCAGATGAAATTTCTCCAAGGTTCAAAGGGATGATTCAAGCTTGGTTTAGTGTATGAAACTGCACAGTAGACTGTTTGGATGCTATTCCTCTCTTGGTGAAAACAAGACTACAGAGAAGTAGAAGCAGCAGGATAGCATTAGAAGATGCAGCATTGGCAGAATTAGTGGCAGCAGAAACAAGAAGATTGGCAATTCTTGTCCTCAGCGAAATAAGGCCTATGAGGATTTGGTACAACAGTACCATTGACCTCCCAAACTGGTTCAACATATGGCAGATAGTTCTTACCCTTGAAATGAAAATGGCTTAACAGTCTAGTCTGGACAAGGCATAGAAGGCAACGACCTCTACTGTCTCCCCTCCTCTCATGATTGCACATCCCATAAGGGGATGTTGGCACAATTAGGAGCCTCGTTAAGAGCATCATCAAAGCTATCAACAGAAGATTTTAGCAGCAAATATCTAGTATGTTTTAATCATAAAACAGAATCCTATTATAACTAGGAGGTAGTAGAAGCTGTAAAGGCAGTCTAAGCCTCAGTGCTATCTTTTTGGACAATGTTATTCTCTTTTTCCATCAATAAACACTGTTTTCCTGTCAACTTACCTGGGAGTCTAACTTTGAAGTGGAGAAGCACAAGTTACTGGGCATAGTTCCCAACAATTTTTGTTTGAGATCTTGCACTATCAGCTGTCCTTACCACCATTCCCTACCAGTCATCCATTAGATTTTCACTTAAAAATCAATTTTTTTTATGATTATGATGAATGATTGATTAGCGAGATTTGATGGGGATTGCCTTTACCCAGTTACGCTGATCCAATCGATGAGAGCATCATGCAAGTTACACCATGTGCTCCAAACTACCCAGTCACATATGCCTAAAAGGTGAAGTGGTTGTATTCCAATCAGTGCAACTCGGGATCCTTCAATTCTGTGGTAAGACTTGATCTTTTAATACTTATATGGAATGCCTCTTCAGAAGAATTTTCTTCATAGATGCTCCTTTTCCATGGTATGGAAGGCTTCTCTCATCTGAAGCTGGTCTTGAAATTCTCTGATGCCTCTTCAGAACCAGACTGTCAGGTTCTGGAATGATGTTTGGCTTTTCTCCTTCCCCTTTTCAACTGTCCTATTTCTTATTTATCCTATCATCATGAATAGTTATAATCTGGTGGCCTTCATTCTGACCAGGAAGCCCAATGTATCTGGAAGCTATTCTGGTATAATTCACTGGCCCATCAACATGGTATATCTTATTTCTCTCAACACTAATCAACCCTTGAATAGCTCAAGGGAGTCTCTTAATAAACTGGGATTATCTTCAAGCATGCTTTATTCTGGTTTAAGGTCTTCATGTTTTGGTTACCCCATCTAGGATCAGGGTTTTGATGCTGTTACTGATTGTCCTTTTCATTTTTCCTTCTATTTTTCTTCTTCACCTATTCCTTTTTTTCTTTCTCATCTTTTATTTTCTTATACTTATTTCACATCTTATTGACACAATCTTGCAGTTTTACTGCTTTTAACTAATTTTTTTAGTCACTCAGTAATAGAGTTCTGAATATGACCTAGAAAATGAATTTTCATAATAGTTTGTACAACTCTGAATATTGCTTTTCTATACATATAATATTTTATTTTTTGAAGAAGAGAGTACAAGATGGATGGAGGAATAAAAACTGGCATGTATGATTGTGTACACACATTACTTGCCTCGATTCATCTATTGATCTCAGTTGTTAAAATTTTTCTAAAAAGGTTAGTCTGATTGACCCTTGTCCACCAAGAACTTCATATCCCACGAACCAACCACGAGCCAATTTGGCCCCATGGACTTTCAAGTATTTTCAGGACATTCCTAGCATCACTTATCTTAGGATGTTGTCCACAAATAAATATTGAAGTTAGAAATTACATTGATGATGATACTATCTGTTCATACTTCTGCCTGCATTTGTCGGAATCCTTTTGCCCTCGGTTGATTAGTGTTGAGAGAAACAACATATACCATGTTAATGGGCTAGTGACTTATACCAGAATAGCTTCTAGATACATTTGGCTTCCAGGTCAGAATGAAGGCCACCAGATTATAACTATTCAAGATGACAGGGGTAAATAAGAAATAGGACAGCTGAAAAGGGGAAGGAGAAACGCTAAACATCATCCCAGAACCTGACAGCCTGGTTCTGAAGAGGCATCAGAGAATTACAAGACCAGCTTCAGAGAGATAAGCCTTGCATATCATGGAAAAGGAGCATCTATGCAGAAAATTGTTTTGAAGAGGCATTCCATATGCGTACATTTATTCTCCTAGACCCCGCATTGATGGGAGCCTTGTGCATTGGGTACGCCCTTTTAAAAAATAGAGTACAAGATAGATGGAGGAATAAATACTGCATATATGATCGTGTTCACACACATATTATTTGCCTCCATTCATCCATTGTTCTCAGTTGTTAAAATTTTGCTAAATAGGTTAGCCTATCCTGTCTACCAAGAACTTCATATCCCACGAGCCAATTTGGCCACATGGACTTGCAAGTATTTTCAGGACATTCCTAGCATCACTTATCTTAGGATGTTGTCCACAAATAAATATTGAAGTTAGAAATTACATTGATGATGATACTATCTGTTCATACTTATGCCTGCATTTGTCGGAATTCTTTTGCCCTCGGCTTTCCATTTTTTAAAATTTAGTTAGCCCTCAATATGTATTTTTAACAACTTTAGTTCTCAGTTTGCAATATTTTTTTCTTAGTGCATTTTCACTGCAAGATTGGAGTTCGATGGATTCCTTTAGTAATATGAATGTAGTAGTCTTTCATATTACATGATCTTGTTGTTGTCATTGAGAAACTAGCAATCTTCATACTCGGGTATTGAAACTTTCTTTTTGTTGCATATTAAATTTCTGAATTGCAGGACCTGGTGGGCCAAGAAACTTATGTGTTGAACCTTAATGGGAATGTTGTAATGCCAGGGTTTATTGATTCACATTTGCACTTGATATATGGTGGCTTGCAGGTACTGCTGCTTATTTTCTTTATTTGATATTTATGGTTTGTCAATCCAATTGGTTAAGATGCTTGACATATATTTCGTGTTATTCAGTAACTCCCATGACTACTTTATAATTGTCCACATGCAATAGTTTCATTATTGGTAATGTGTCACACATTTAAGTTATGTGAAACATATGTTATAAAATAACTTTGACTAGCTTCTGTACAATAAAAGTTGATTATTTATGCCATGAGTTATAAAATTAACTATGTCCAGAAGTCATTCAATTAGTGACTTTTTTTTTATTTTTTCTAAAATTTAAATATCTATCTCTTGAAGATGGTGGTCTGTTCTTTGGTCTGATAATATGAGTCGTGTTCACACACATATTATTTGCCTCCATTCATCCATTGTTCTCAGTTGTTAAAATTTTGCTAAATAGGTTAGCCTATCCTGTCTACCAAGAACTTCATATCCCACGAGCCAATTTGGCCACATGGACTTGCAAGTATTTTCAGGACATTCCTAGCATCACTTATCTTAGGATGTTGTCCACAAATAAATATTGAAGTTAGAAATTACATTGATGATGATACTATCTGTTCATACTTATGCCTGCATTTGTCGGAATTCTTTTGCCCTCGGCTTTCCATTTTTTAAAATTTAGTTAGCCCTCAATATGTATTTTTAACAACTTTAGTTCTCAGTTTGCAATATTTTTTTCTTAGTGCATTTTCACTGCAAGATTGGAGTTCGATGGATTCCTTTAGTAATATGAATGTAGTAGTCTTTCATATTACATGATCTTGTTGTTGTCATTGAGAAACTAGCAATCTTCATACTCGGGTATTGAAACTTTCTTTTTGTTGCATATTAAATTTCTGAATTGCAGGACCTGGTGGGCCAAGAAACTTATGTGTTGAACCTTAATGGGAATGTTGTAATGCCAGGGTTTATTGATTCACATTTGCACTTGATATATGGTGGCTTGCAGGTACTGCTGCTTATTTTCTTTATTTGATATTTATGGTTTGTCAATCCAATTGGTTAAGATGCTTGACATATATTTCGTGTTATTCAGTAACTCCCATGACTACTTTATAATTGTCCACATGCAATAGTTTCATTATTGGTAATGTGTCACACATTTAAGTTATGTGAAACATATGTTATAAAATAACTTTGACTAGCTTCTGTACAAAAAAAGTTGATTATTTATGCCATGAGCGATAAATTAACTATGTCCAGAAGTCACTCAATTAGTGACTTTTTTTAAATTTTTCTAAAATTTAAATATCTATCTCTTGAAGATGGTGGTCTGTTCTTTGGTCTGATAATATGAGTAATCAAGTATAAAGTTTAGCTGAAAGTGAAGAAACTTGTTATGGGATAATCAGATAGATAACAAAACTAGTTATCAGAGTAGATGCTTTTCCATTCCTAGATATAGCTGAAGTTTGCATAATTGTACAAATAGTAGATATGCAGCTCAATGTGTCTTAAGATGGCTTTAATTAGCTAATTAATAGATTTTTTACTGTATAATAGAGGCAACCATTGTTTTTCTTATTTTTTTTTTTTTTTTTTAGAGAAGTCATTGACTGGAAGAGATATTTTATTGACATTGTAAAGACCATCAATTTCCAGTAAGATGCCAAAATATTTGATAACAAGGATGGTCATTAAATGGTTTGCACCTCTGTTTACATAGCTACCTAACAGTTTATGTGTATGGTGTTGTGTGCCCTTTGTTGTGGGTATACAGCTGTGCTTGCCATGCTTCTTTAGTTTGAATTGCCAATGCTTGCCGAACAGAGTATATTAGTGAATTTTTATTGTTCTTTAGCATCCCTTACATGTTGGTGGGCAGTGATTGGCATAGCTTGGTGCAACATGAGATGGTACAGTGCATTGCATGGTTAAAAATCTAGTTCGTACTGTGGTGTTGTACCTGTCCTAGGTTGGACCAACACGTACTGACTGATACCTGTGTACTGACATTTCATACGCTGGTATGTCCGGAAGAGGATTAGAGGAAGGAAGAAGAGGACAGTGGAGAAAGAGGAGGAAGAGGAAGAAGGAGAAAGACAAAGGAGGAAAAGGTGTTTGTTTGATTTAGGTTTGACATATCAGCATATATATGCTCATATGATTTAGATAATGTTCCATTATTTTGATGATTTAAGTAGTTTTTTCAGTTGCAGTTAGGGTGCTAATGTAACTATTCCATCTAGTGATATATTATTCATATAAAACATATCATTTTCCCAGATAGTGAACGTATTCCAGTGATATTTTGGTTCATATGTTGCTTTCTATCACTCAGATGGGACGAGTGGAACTTCGAGGTGTAAAAAGCCAAGAAGTATTTGCAAGAAAGATCAAAGAAGCTTTGAGAGGTTTACATCTGTGCAACTATCCTTTACATATTAATTTGACATTGCCAAATTAACAGTTGGTTGATGTAACAAAATACATAATTCTGCTGGTCAAGTGAACTTGATATTTGAATTTTGAAGCCAGGTTGGAGCCAACCAATCTAACATTTATAACTTGAACACAGAGCGAAACCTAACTAGGTTGTCCTCTTAGAATTAATTGAGACTTGATCCATCCATTTGGCTCTAGTAAGGACAACATGACTCCTCTTGGTGTTTCTCTTATTCTACTAAATCCTTTTGCATAATTTTAGTAATGAACTTATAAAGCACATTACCATAGGCAATAGATTTGAAATTCCCAAAACTAGTGGTACTACCAACTCCAAGCACCAATGTAAAAGAAGTGGCATTTATTTTCTTGTCAATTTCTTAGTTTTTTGCAAAATGTGACATAGCTATTATTATGAATTAAAATCTCAGAAAAAGTGACATTGGTCTTTGAATGTACTTGTACATTAGTGGTACACTTTGTTTGGCATGTTGTTATGGCTGGACCAACCGACATGAATTCAGTTGATGTCAACATGAATTTTAAAATCAATATAAAACTTAAGTTTTTGACTAAAGAATCAATCAAAAATTAAATTTTGGCTAAAATTTTATACTAAATAATGAATCAAAATGGTTTTTACCATTTATTGCAAATCATATTATGTACAAGTTCTAAACATGAAACATGATACACATCATACCTTATAACTGACCTATTACCCCCAAAATATTCTCCGGTATCAATGGGAGATGATTACAATTCCTCATTGTGGCTCGGTTGTAGATTAAGATTATTTTTCTAAAGAACCCATGCATGAAATTGTTTTGTTGGCATCTGATATCAATTTTTTTTGTGCTATTGATGAAACATAGTAGCATATGTGGTGGTATCATCATCAATTACTTGCGGTAGTAGGTTACTGGGTTAGGCACACTATGACAAATATGACTGTGCCTGCTCGAGTATAGTTGAACTATGACTCTCATCACTATATTGATGTTTGGAGCTGTATGAAGCATTGGATTATGAGACGGACCTACTATCATCATGATATTATTATTTATGATATGAGGTTCATAGTGGGAGGAGATTATGACCATGAGGAGTTTGTATGATTTGAGATCTTATCTCCTTGAAGTCATCAATTGCCTTTTTTTTGCCATTGTCCTTTTGGCCGTAAACAAATGGGGTGGATCTGCATATACCATGATAGTGATCCTGGGTGACAATTGAAATATTATTCCTTAGACCATGCTTTACTTTATATGTATGAGTAATGAGCACATAAAACTCTAGGCCTTGACCATCATCACTAGTAGATGCACTGTTATCCATCTGACTATCATCTATGTGGACCTTAGAAAGAGTTGATACATTGGTGAAGAAGTATCATCCTCTGAATTGATTTGTTGCTCTTCGATGAAATCCAATGGATCAACCGACTTCAATCATTGTGCTATCTGGATGATTAAAACTGATGCATTCTGCCATGACCCATCGACTTCCGAATGCTTGTAGCCAGACCACCTCCTGTCATCAGGCCTTGCTCCTCATACTGAGCAGCCTCGTCCTATGGGTCGTTTTCCTTGATAGCCTTTGAAATGAATGGTGAACTCTTGCTCATTTATAAGTAAATCACCTAACTCTCTATTGTGTACTTTACCTTTGAAGTGTAAATGTTGCCTTCAGCTAGAGTTGGTGGCAAGTTAAGTGACATTTCATCATATGTCTTTATATTTCTGCATGCACCCAGTGATGATTATAAATGAACGAGTGATGCTCTCTGTTATTGCCTCTGTCCTCTTCGCCAGTCCAATATAACCAATGTCCTTTATCATGAGGTGTATACAATGGGCCATACATCATGTCCAGAAAAGATGCCTTCTATTGTCCAATGATTTGCTGTCCCTTTTTGAGGTTAGTGTCATTATCGGAGATCACTTGCAGTCTTGCACTATACATTTCTCTCCAACCTTATCTACCAGTCTTCATGGATCCTGAATATATAATGTATCATGAAAATGGTATGATGCATCAACTGACTTATAAAAGATAATTTTTTTTTTGTTGCAATAGATTAAAAAGTTTATGATAATCATCCTGATAGGACCGAATAATAGTCACATCATAAAGGCCCCATTTCTTCTTAATTGATATGATGCATCAACTGACTCATGAAAGATATTTTTTTGTAGCAATAGGTTAAAAAGTGTATGATGATCATCCTGATAGGGCTGAATCATAGTCACACCATAAAAGTCCCGTTGCTTCTTAAATGACTTTTGGGTTTTGGATTTCATCCACCTCTTTATTAAGATATTATATATACATCTGT
Source organism: Musa itinerans (assembly GCA_001649415.1). Taxonomy (NCBI): domain Eukaryota; kingdom Viridiplantae; phylum Streptophyta; class Magnoliopsida; order Zingiberales; family Musaceae; genus Musa; species Musa itinerans. The sequence continues at coordinate 125,737 of LVTN01000442.1, read as the reverse complement.
CAGCAATCTCCAATGAATCAGGAACTTGTATACCGGGACTATGTTGCTAAATGAACCAAATAACTTGATAATAAGGGCCTCAAGCTACATATGCAGGGATGTGGTATATATTAACCCATCTTGCAATCACCTTTCATATATTCTCTTTTTTTCCCTCCTTAGTATGAGCATCATCTATCATGATTTATTTTGTACCTTGAAGTAGAAACCATCAGTCTAAATTGCCAACATTAGGAGATCGCCTCTTGCCTAATGAATTACAAAAAAAAGAAACTCTATATGCCCCCGCCTCATAATGGTAGTTTGGTCCAGCTCATGTGCACCGCTGGGCTACATTAGAAGCCATGAGACAGGATTCACGAATAATCTTTCTTAAGCTTTTTAACAATAGCATCCTTTTACCTCTTGTATGTACATTTGAGGTATATAAAAGAAGATATACATGAAGGATCTTCATTTCAAGTTCTGTCTGAGCATTTATCATGAAGATTGGGTCTTCTCCAGTTTTAACTGTATCATATATTTTTCTGGGATTTATTTTGAGGCCGCATTTTTTAGCTTCTTTTACAAGCTTGCTGATAACATTTATGCATATACTCTTTTTTTTTTCTCAATATTTCTGTTGGCTACTATTGAGAGATGACATTTTAAGTACAGCTTAGCTGTACATACTACTGTTTGCTGATATTGGTATCATATATTTTTCTGGGATTTATTTTGAGGCCACATTTTTTAGCTTCTTTTACAATTTGCTTGCTGATAACATTTATGCTTATACTCTTTTTTTTTCTCAATATTTCTGTTGCTACTTGTCACTACTATTGAGAGATGACATTTTAAGTACAGCTTAGCTGTACATACTACTGTTTGCTGATATTGGTACCTGATCAGCTTTTACTTCTTGGATCTTTCTGTTTTTCAAATAGTTTTTAGCCCTATGTATTGTAGTAGGCATATGACGTGTGCATGAAATCATCACCTATTGGTGACCTTATACATGTTAAAGGAAAGAATCACCTATTGGTGAAGCCTTATACATGTCAATAGTATCTTTCCCTTTTTTCTTCTCTCTAACTTCATTAGAAACATATTCATGACAGATAAACTTCATGGTGAGTGGATCTTAGGTAGCGGATGGAACAATGATCTCTGGGGTGGAGAATTACCTCTTGCTTCTTGGATAGATGGCATCACACCTGACAACCCAGTTGGTTCTCATGCTATTATTTTCATGCTATATGTTGAAGTACCAACAACATAAATTGATATGGAACATTGTTATGGATAGGTATGGCTTTCGCGCATGGATGGTCATATGGGATTGGCCAATTCACTTGCCCTAAAGATAGCTGGAATTAGCAACAGTACATGTGATCCAGTTGGTGGAGCTATTGTGAAGACTTTGGAGGGAGGTAAATATGAAGCTCAATAAATTATAAAATACTATTTTAGCATAACGAAGCAGGTTAAATTGATATTGGTTTGCAGTGCATTAGTGGATTATGTAGGGAAATTTAAGATTTGAACAGATTAATTTCTGCCTGGTAACAAAAGAGGGCAAAAAACAAATAGATGGACTATGAGAGCAATTATGGGGAAATTAAACATGTAAAGGATTGAGGATTCATGCTTGACCTGTAGCCATGATGCTTGTAAAAAACTTCAACCAAGTTTTTCCTATCCATAAAAAAATGATTGGTTCAGATTTGAGTTTTCACACTCCTCTTGGGTTTGGAAGTTCTGTATTGTAATAAGCTTTTTTGCAAGTGCCTTATAAAAGGAACGTAAGTGGACTTTTAAGTATTGTGGAATCAACAAAATAGCACAAGCATTGGAAAGAAAGGTGAGCTAGTGAGAATAGGTCTAATTTGTCAATTGACTCAATTCAATTATTTTTTGTTGACAAAAATGTGAAGATTGTAGCTGAAAAGTTAGCAGTTATAAATGAGATGAAAGATAAACTAAAAAAACATTTATCATTACAATCACTAAACAAAGGTAATCACTAATGCTTGGTGAGGTTATGAAAAGACAACACAGAGAGAACAATGAAGGGTATGACTGAGATTTAAGATACACAAATGGTGCCAAATAAAAGAAGAGATAAAACGTGAGCCTAGCCTGGCCTGAGATTTAAAATACTTAACAAATAGTTGTATCATGAACAGTTGTTGTCATATATTGATACTTTAACTATTAAAATTGTTTATACTTATTTTATAAAAATAAGAATTTTATCTTCTGCAGTAATATATTGGCTAGATGGGTATATGTACCATGTGTATATGTTTGATGCAGCACATGGGTAGATCAGAATTTAATTTCACATGGGTAGATCATAATTAACTTTTTCAAGGCATTAAAAGTTTACTTGCAGGATTTTTCCAGTGAGCTATTAAATTAATAAGAAGATCAATAGTGGCATTGAAAAAGAATAGTTCCAAATTTCAAGATACTAAGATACAAGGCACTATGAAATAGTGATGTTTTTGTAATTTGTATTAGTAAATTGAAACAATTAATTAGATCATTGGTGGTTGACATTTTTAATACACAGAATATCCATAAAAAGAGAGGGAAAGGAGTCTGTGAGGGAATTTCATAAGGATATTTCAGAAACTAAAGGTGGCTATGTCATCGTTTTTACTTATTTTCTCTGATGCATGCTTTGGTAGGACACCACATGATCTAGTGAAACACCAATAGTAAATGGATTGAATTCATGCATGATAAATATGCCACTAAACATGGTGATGGAACAATTTGCAGTCAATCAGTTATATTATACTTAAACAACAAATTCTTAGACTAGTCACACTTGCAGCTTCCTTTAAGCTGGTTGTATGATATTCTATGGTAAATGAGCTTCTTGCCAGCTAGGAACCAAAAAAATTATAAAAATTTTATTGTTAATGAAAACCAAAGGGTCACAATATTTCCTTATGTCCATTAGGTATTAACAATTACTTGAAATTTAAAGTTTGGCTCTGCTTGACTTTGTTTTTCTTTAATTTGTATAATTCTACAATCCAGAGCCTGGTGGTCTGCTGGTTGATTCTGCAATGAAGCTTGTTCTAGCTGTGATACCTGAAGTCTCGATCCATGATAGGAGAGACTCACTGATCAGAGCAAGCAAGTATGCATTAACGAGGGGAGTGACAACCGTGATTGACTTTGGGAGATTCTTTCCAGGCACATCAGTTGATCATATCTGGCAAGACTTTTCAGGTTACACTTGGGAACCTCTTTAATTTTCTTCTCAATAGTTTGATGACAAGCTACCTTTTATCCTAAAGGCTATTTGCTGTCATTAAAGGAGGTTATTTAGCCTTCTCCCATGTTGCAGAATATAGTCTATTTCTTTACCCCAAGTAGTAAAGTCAACATGTATTGTTGTATTACCTGCTGAATCAAGTGATTCTGCCACATTGATTATTTGAGATTAGTCTCCTTGGGGAAGACTATCATTATTATTAAATATATATTCCTGAGTTGGCTTTTCTACTTTAGGATTATTATCTTATCAGGTGGGATTTTAATTGGTTGTGCTGTCCTTGATATACATATCATTTCAGATGTTTACCAATGGGCTGATTCTTCTGGGAAAATGCTGATCAGAGTTTGCTTATTTTTTCCAATGCAAACTTGGTCTCAACTGGTTGTAAGTATCAGAGCCCCAATTACAATTCGTTCTTGTACTTGAATTTTTACTATATTACAATATACCGGACCAAGTCTAAAATCCGAGTATTAATTATAAGAATTCAGTGTATTCCTCTTAATTCTTATCTGTTTTCCTTCACTGTAAGTTGTTCAAAGATAATAAAGTCCTAGACGACATCTTATTTTGTCACCAACCCAACAAACCACATCATATGCATACTTACTGGAGGAGCAGTTGATATCAACTAGTATCTTGGTATGGAAACATTGAATAAGTTTCTGGAGCTTAAAGGTCCAATGCTAAAGGTATCAAGCAACAACCATGAAGTTATACAATTTAAAAAGGCTTGATTTATCTGTGTTTCACACCAACACTTGTTAGACACATTTTGGGACATGTTGGGTACCTCAAAACATAGACTCTTTGTACCATCTATACTCGTTTATATTAACATACTCTCTCTCTCTCTCTCTCTCTCTCTCTCTATATATATATATATATATATATATATAAAATTTAATTTATGCATTCTTTGTTAGTTAATGGTGCATATTGCATGATAAAGCCGTTGATGTCTGACTTGCTATATGTTCCTGTCAATCCCTAAGATCCACTTATATCTTGGGGTGACTTCCACAAAACTTGAAGCACTTTCATGCCCCCAAAACTGGAATTAATAGTTGTACTCTGATTGATCTGTGTCCATTCAACTGATCCCACAAATATGGGAGTTTTGTGACTAGGCTCTCCTTTTCTGATCAGAAATTAGCTTATGAGCTATTCGAGAAGTGGGAAGGTACATTCATGAATTGGCTCTATAGATGTATCTTCTGGTTTTATGTATGCTATTCTAGGTTTTACATGTGTATGTGTGTGTGTGTGGTATGTGGTACATAGAAGTGTCAATATCTTTCCCAATTGTACATTACTTGTGGAACAAAATTGCTTACCAAAATTGTAATTCTACTAAACCAAATTGATTTTTTGTATGTGTTGGCTAGCTTAGCTGTAAAAATTGTCAGATCACTGCAAGGCCTTGAGATCACCATCCACCTTCAACACTTATCCTTTGCAAAAAAAAAAACAAATTAAATGTTAGTATAGAATTGTATAGATGTACACCCTAACCTCAACCAAGGATTTTAATTTCGAATAATGCCGTCTGTACTGGGTGGCACATACCGGTCCGCCAGCAGATCGGTGCTCGGACTACTTGCTACAGGGCAGTACTGTTGATTGGGGCTGTTTTTGCCCCGTTACCACCCTAAAATCGGTCGGTGATGGTTGATTTCGATCATCGCTGCCTGCTACCGGGTGGCATTAGCCGAGGGAGAAGAAAGAAGAGGGAGAAGAAAAGGGAGAACCTAAAGATCCGGCGTCGCTCTCCCTCGACAATCCCAATCCGTCGCCGCCCTCCCTCGTCGGATGTCGTAGATGAGATGTCGCCTCCTCGTTTGAGGCGACAAGGCCTCGATGTCGTCGGCGACTTCTCCTCATCCGCGCAGGGAGAAGAAACCGAGTGTCGTCGAGACGACCTTTCTTCTCCCCACGCAGGTAGAAGAAACGAGGCGACGAGGCGGCGACGTTGCCTCATCACCCGTTTTTGCGTGGGGAGAAGGAAACCTCAATTTCTTCTCCCTACGCTGTCACGGACAAAATTGTAAACGGGGTGTTTGATGTAATGCTCATGTATGTCCGTGTCTTTCGGTTTTGTTTATACTTTGCACAGCATGTAAAGGGCTGGCAGTAGGCTTAGCAACCCTATTTTCTTCGGTTTTGGTGGTCATCCTAGGCATGCAAACAAAGGTTGTGTCATGTAGGCACTTATGGGGATTTCGGTCTATAGTGGACCATTTTGGACCCTTTATTGTGCGACCGTTCAGAGTTTGTAATGTCTGTTTGTAATTTGCATTGACTATGAAGTGTTTACTGAAATGATTCCTTGTGAATCCCAAGTGAGATGCTTTCTCTAACCCATTTTCTCTTTTGTAGGTCCTAAGAGACCATAGGAGGTTTCAGGGAGGCTGACCTTTGCGGACAGACATGCAAGGGTGTCACACAACTTAGGCAAAATTAGCTAAGTGCGTGACAACGTTGGTAGAAAAACGAGTTTTTTTTTAACTTACACACACACACACACACACACACACACACACACACACACATATATATATATATATATATATA
>LVTN01000442.1:71746-113148 GCA_001649415.1 Musa itinerans | reverse complement strand
GTGTCAAAGCTTTTGCTGATGGGTCTTTGGGATCTAGTAGTGCACTTTTCTACGAGGTAGGTTACCATTTCTATCTAATACAGTATATTCATTTAAAATTCACGCAACTGATCTTTCTTGTTTAATTCCCTTTAAGTATGTAAATAAAATGTTAGCAATATGCATTTTATTTGATATGATCAAGAACATGGAGTCAGCATTGCCATAATTACTATTGTTTCATGCAGTCATTTGTTTATTACATTTTTAATTTTAGGTTATGGGTCATGTCATGGTTTTACATGTGCTTGGTTGACCCATCCAAAATCAATATTCTAAACTAGTTCCGGTTATCATAGGCAATTACTATAATTATGTTGCTTTTGGGTTTCTATTTGAGCATACTGATTGCATACATTATAATAGTTCATCTTTAATGTTCTATCAATTGAATTGCAAAGAGACTTGGAAGAAAAAGGTGCCAAGCATGTAAGAGATCCATTTCAAATGAAAATCAACCAATTTTAATCTACTTGGGTTAAGTTCCACTTAGTTCAGGCCAGCGTTCGCCTTACTGGTCCATACCGATGTACCGACCAATCGACGGTATAGTACACTACATACCACTCCGTACCAATATACCATGTGTTAGTATGGCGAGGCGTACTGACGACATGGAAAGATGGCTGAAAATAGCTCCAAAAATTCTTTAAAATAGAAAAAACATAAAATTAGTAATTTTAAGTTAGAAATAAATATAAATTTAGTATAATTTTAGCAAAAATAATCTGAATTAGGAAAGAATAATTGTATATATCTTTTTCGGACTTTGAGGAGCTGTGTGATATGTTTCAAATTCTTCTTTTGTTGATATTAAATTATCTACAAAGAAAATGTTTGAATTATTGGATTATTTGTTAAACAACTTAAACTCTAAGATTCAAATTAATCAAGCAATCGATTGATCGATATACATGGTTCTACCACCAAAAAGAACGATGGGATTTCACAAGTGATGGATCGAGGTTCTCGATTATATGTATCTGTATATCAATTTGATATATTTATCAAACTTAATCCTGAAATTGATCTCATGATATATTATACTGATACACCATATGTCATTGGTGTCTTAATGTGGTGATGGTCATAATTTGATTGTCGTGAACCACATATCCGAGGCGGCTCCTAAGGCAAGTACGATTGTGGCATGTATTGGTGCGGAGGTTGGAGAAAGTTGAAATTTCTACTTTCGCTATTGATATATTGCTCCGTATCATAAGATCGATCATCGTACTGTTGCTCGGAGAAGAATGACCAACTATCATCGTATTGTTGTCGGTCGTAAGATTCTCCATAATACGACGACTGTGAATACAACGAGCTCTGCTTTATGTCTAAGTTGTATAAGCTCTATTGCATCTGCTCAAAATCATCCACTTCCTTCCCTTCCCCTTCCGTGTATAAACTTAACTAGTAACTCGTCAAATTTCATGATCTAAATTTTGGATGGCATGTGTAAGAAACTGCTCCCGGTCCATCCATCACACTTAAACTGTGTTGACGGGACCATTAACTCCCCGACATAGCCGCCATCATCGGTCGAGGCATTGCTGTCCACGTCACTGCCATGTCTTCGGACCGAGAGGGTTGCTGAATGCAATTGAGAAGGTGTTTCGTTATCCGACTCGATTCTTTCCAACGATGGTTGATGTTACTGCCTTCCCTTTTGTCTTTGCCTTGCTCGTTGGCAAACGATTATGATAGTTAGGTGTCTCTAGTTCCTCGAGTAGTTTGACTCGATATTGTTCGGCTCTTGCCACGTTCTAACCGATGGTGATCTTCCTCTTGTTGGGGATATGAAGAAGGGTTTGTCCGAGAGCGATATTCTGCCATGTTCTAACTTGAGTTAGAGAGTGAAAAGGGAGAGAATGAGGGGGTATAAATGGTTTAAAAACCCTTAGATCTGGTTCAAATGGTCAAACGAATTGTTTGAATTCAATAAATGCTGGCCATTGATCTGTATCGATCGAAATCCAACCGTTACCGATCGGTAATGGTCGGATTTCGATTGTTTTGATCATTATAGACCCCATATCGGGCTATACGGGGTCCCTTATTATGCACCGTTCGGTACAGGGCGGTCCACGTGTCAATCCCCTATCGGACCGATATGTACCGCTTGTACCACTAGGTACAAGTTGGCACAGTAAACCTTGGTTCAGGCCATGGTTCTCCCTGAATTTCTATCTAGCAGAAAGGGGCTTCAGGTTCTTGATCAGAGATCTCTTAACTTCTCCAGTTTTTGACACCTAACTGTGTAAGGAGTTCATGGATGTGTTTCTTTCCTTTTCCTCCTTTTTTATGCTTTTCTTTGTTTATGCTCTTTCTTCTTTACCTTGTGATGCTGGCCTATGTAGGTTTATTCAAAATTTTGGTTTATTGGCAAGGTTTCAAAAGGGGTTTGAAATCTCAAGTACTAGATCCATATTGGTCCCTGACTGGACTGATACAGGTCCAGTTCATGATAGCATACACATAGTATGTTGGTACATGCTGCGTGACTAAGAAGTGGGAAGGAGGATGAGATTCATGAGAAGAAGAAGAGAAGGAGAAGGTGAATAGGAGGAGAAAGAAGAGAAGAGAAGAGAGGAGAGGACTAGGAATGGAAGAGGATGCGAAGGAGTATTGGGCAGCAGGCATCAAGTGGCTTTTACGGGCAGGGTCAGGGGAGATGAGCATTGGGTGGCTTGAGTTGTAGGGCACAGAGTCAAGTGTGACAATGATAGAGCGAGATGAGGGAGGTTATAAACTGGCTTGAACAATCCGAAATGGGTTAGTTCATGGCCTGCTTTTCTATCGGCCTAGTATTTACCACCTGGTTCATACTGGTCTGAATGGTTTTCTAAACCTTGGTCTCAAAAACGAGCACACCATTGAGTATGCCCTGATATTTACCTGTTTGATAGGGGATCAACACTCAACAACTGAAATGGCCCAGTCCTAGGCATAAGACCTAGTGCATCTACTGTAACAGGCATACTACGCACTTAACCGGTATTTGATTGTTATCGCCCTTGTACTGGGCAGTAACCTTACCCCTGTTTTCAGATCCTAAGTATATCTGTCACCCTTCTCTTATTCTTAACCCATGCTTTTCTTAATTCCTAACAAAACATTCTCAATCACAGTTTGCAAACCTCATTTCTCTTAAAATAAGGCTATCATCAAGGAATTGAAAACTCATTCTCAAAAAGTCATCTCAATTTACAGTGAAAGAAAGTAAATTCAAATCTCAAGTTTGAGATTAATCACTTTATATCTCTTGAATGAGGTTGCATTCTTATGATTCTTTCTCTTCAGATCATGATTTCATCAATCGAGATATAAATTTCAGGTTTCCTTTTCAAGTTTACGGATCTGGATGCATACGGATCCAAGTTAGAAATGCAAGGATCTGCCTTAGATGCCTGTAAATCACAGCATAAATCTTTACAGATTTGACCTAGTTCCACACCCATATAGGTTAGGTCCATGTGGATCGGGCCTATATATTGGTAGATTTATGAAGATTCACACAAATCTGACCAACATCTATGCAAATGCCATATAGATCTATGCATATCTATGACTCTTCTGTGAGATCAGACCTTGATTTCCAATACCAAATTTATGATTATGATTAAGATGGACAATTTTTTTAAAAAATGACACTGAAGCATCAGAGCACTGGCCTCACGTCGCAGTAGGCTCATTGTTTGAATAACTGCCATTATGGCAAATGCATTCTCTATGACTACATTGGTCCTGATAGAGGAATAACCTATCTGAAACAACTTTTGGCCACTGGATTTTCAAATGTGACCAAATGCATGAAGGTGCCACCACAGCAAATCAGATCATCTTTCTGAGCTTGTTGAGGAAGAGAGGTTTAAGAAGTCCCCAAAAAGCCCCAAAGGGATTTATTATGGATCCAAAACTGGGGGTAAGATTATTGTTTGACATAGGGGCAGGTAATGGTCAAATACTGGATGTTATGTTTGGTACGATAAGTGTAACAGGTGGTATGCCTGGTTTTGTAACAGCTCAGGCAATTTTACGTGTTAGAGTGCCGGTCCCCTGTCAGACAGGTATAGACTGAGGCCTATCAAGTGGTACATTTGGTTTTCAAAATAATTAGGTCTTTGGGCAAAATTAGTTCACGTTTTTGTTTAATATACAAAAGTTCAAAATTGCCTTTTATATAGAGCTTTGGAGAAATTGGTATATGTTAATTGTAACATGCATCTACGAGTCTATGACTATAATACTAAATTGGGGACAAAGAAAGGTTGGGGACCAAGGAAGAATCCATTTGATTACCTATTGTTTAGGATGATTCAGACCCTTTGATGGACTCGCCATGGGCAGCTGAAAAATCAGGATGATGTAGTGCACGTTGAAGATGGAGATCCACCATATCCATTGAAGTTCATCTCATACTGGATCTAGGAGGATTAGGTGGATGATGATTCCGAGCCTCTAGCAAGGGCGTTCGACCTAAGAAGGATGATAGATTCAAGTGCCTTATGTATAACTTCAGCAGGATCACGATGCATTTTAGTCATGCACAGGAAGTCTGCCACAGTCATCCAAGGGCAAAATGATGCCAGAGGTCACTCATTACAATTGATTCTTTAAATGCCATTGATGACTAACAATTTGAGGATGACATGACAACCATCATGTGTTTTAGAATGATGATAGTGATGATAGTAATGATGAGGATGACCAGGGCTTGAGTTTCTGTATTCCCATGAACTAGAGTTGTGGCATGCGGATAGGAACTGAGATTTACTTATTCCGATCAAGAAAAAGATCATGTCTTCTGATCCAATAGAATTTATGAAAAAGGAGAAGAGCAAAGAAAAGATAGTTGATGTCTTCGAGGAGATAGGGAGAGCCTAGCTGAGACTGAGTTTGACAAGTGTTCCTCATGGTAATTGCCTTCCTACCAGCATAAATTTTGTAAGTCAGAGTATGCTTTGATCTCAGTATACTGAATCAGAGTTTTCATCTGCCCACAGCAAGTGGAGCATTGGATTGATAGTTCTAGAAACTACTAACAAATATGTAAAAAGTAACTAGGCCCAAATATGCGTATAAAAGGGGAAAGTTGATTGTTACAAATGCGTGCTATTACATGGAATGGCTTGGTGCTGGTATCATACAGGCCTGATCACCAGTCAGAAACACTATCAGGCCTACATTTTTGGTTTTTGGTCTTGTAATATAATTAGTTAGAAAATATGTTATTGTCTAATATTGTTTCAAGCAAAAATTATTCGGCTGTTTGCTTTTAGATTTGCATTTTGACTCAGTTGCACATGATATTTATCTAATATTAATCATTTGTTCTTCTTAAACTTGCATAACCTGCATTTAGACTCACAGATATATTCATGTCCTTTCATTATATATTTTTGCAAATACCAATTCTAACTTGTTGTCTAACAATGGAGTCTTAATGAGTTTCTTAGCCTTATGAGGAGGATCCATACAGTTATGGATTGCAAGTAACAGATATAAATTGGCTCCAAAATGCGACATTGCATTCAGACAAATTTGGACTTCAGGTAATATCTATTTATTCTGGCCAATTTGTGCTCTGCAACTAGAAGTTGTTTCTAATGTGTTATTAGTCATGTAATCAGGTTGCCATTCATGCCATCGGAGACAAAGCCAACGATATGGTGCTGGATATGTATAATACTGTTGTATCTTATAATGGAATGAGGGATCGCAGATTTAGGGTCATGTTCTTTCTTTATCTGAATGAAATTCATAAGAAGTTCATGTGCTGTTAGTCTTTAGCTGTCTTATGCATTGCTCATCTACTGCTGAGAAAAGAGATGCTTTTGTTTATTATGAGCTTAATTCTTGTTGTCATCAACTAATTGGCCATAAACAGATTGAACATGCCCAACATCTGGTTCCAGGATCAACCTTACGTTTTGGTGAACAAAGAATTATTGCCTCTGTACAGGTAAACCGGAGAGCAATTATTTATTTATTCCTTCATGAATCTTTATCATGGGCTTTCTACTAAGTTCTGTTAAAGGGAAAATTAACTAATAATGTATGGTTGATCTTGTACACTCCAATGTTTGGTAGAGACTACAACAAAGTCAATAGTTCCTGGATGTCTTTACTCTCCATATCCTTATTCATCAAGGATCTCTAAGTAAATCTTTTGAGGCTGGTTAGTTCTTGTGTTTCATATGTGAGAATTAGGAGAGAAGTATCTGGACATGATACAATATGGTCACTGTCTGTCCTTTTTGAATGAAAGGTTTTAATTTAATTATTTTGGTTCTTTTCGCTGTATACAGAACTTTGCTTATAACTTTAGACATGGATGGGTATTTTCTTATTCCTGCTTTACATGACAAGATGATGATGTGGTGAACTCTAAGATACATTTATTTTAAAAATTATGAAAAGAAAAGAAAACAAAACTTATGTGTCTTTCTTCTGGATAGTTTGAGGCCATCGTATCAGTGTGAGACACATCCTAGACGCAATATCTTTGGACTATCCATCTTTCCTGTTTGTTTTTTATTCACAGTAAGGTAAGAGAATGGTCATTCACATACTATATACAGCAAGAATTCAAATTACAGTCCTATACAAGTTCTGGAATCTGTCAGACTGTTATGGTGCTTGTATACCAGGCAATACACCAAACTGTACATCCTGATGGGATGATGTCACTGAATAACATAATAAATAGTTAAATACAACAATGAATGATAGTGTCCTATATCAAGCTGTATACTTTGGTACCGAACTTGATCAAACTGGTAAATACCAATCAGTATATATTGGGGCCTCCTGCATTTAAATCCTTGATATGCAGTAAGATCCGTCCATCAATTTCTAGATTTGTTGACGTACATGTCCTAGATAGGTTCATTAAGTTCTGTATCTTATATCTACTGCCACATTCCACCATCCAATGATTAAAGGCAACAACATCAAATATCTATGCTGTGGGAAAGCTATTCTTGATATAAGCTCAATTTTTTTCAATTCATATGTGTGGCGCATATAAACTTGAAAATAGTAATCCTTTTTCTTTTTAAGTCAGCTTAGAAGCTTCACTAACAAATGCTGTGCAGCATCTTTGTTCTGTTGCTCAATGGAATGATCTACACATTAACAATAACGAGATATATTTCTTATGAAATACTTTAAGCTTCCAGACCTTTATCATGGAAAATTCTTGACTATGGGAACCTACAAAAAGTTGATGATGGATTACAATATATGAATATGCATGTCATCCATCTAGCGAGCGACAATGCCATACTGTTGGCATCATTGTGCTTAATGACTTTCACTTTTGCTATTTTTATCTTTTTCTTTTTCTGTTCTCTGTCTTCATGCTTGTGAAGTCTCCAAAGAGAAGTATAATATGAACATCTTCATGCACCAGTATCATGTTGCATGCCCAAAGTTATTCTGTGTCATCATTGTTTTCTAATTCTATATGTACCACAAAACCTGTTTTGAGACATTAGTTCTTGTTGGAGAAGTAATTCACTGATTAGAAATATACTTATGTTAACAGCCAGATCATCTCCTGGATGATGCTAATTCCGCTGAAAAAAAAATAGGCACCATGAGGGCTCAGAGAGGATCATATTTGTTCCGGTCACTCATTGACAGTGATGCAATCTTAGCTTTTGGTTCTGATTGGCCGGTGAGTATTCTTAAGTATGAGTTTTTCTCAATTTAAAACTTTGAGAAACTTTTACATAGATGTACCACTTATGAAAGTTGACTGCTAAGTCATTGCTGGTGCATTGTCTTTCTAGGTTGCTGATATCAATCCGCTAGGAGCCATAAAAACTGCACTATACCGAGTACCTCCAGGATGGGAAAATGCTTGGATTCCGAGTGAGCGTATGACTTTATATGATGCTCTGAAAGCGTAAGATACTTTCCTCCTATAGTCTTTGCTGCTATTGGTTTACAAAAGAGATGACACGTTGGGAATATTCAGTAGTTATTGCTATCTGAATTTGCAAGTTTGGCACATACAATTGCAGTGAATCAAAGCTTAGTTGAAATGGATGAGATACATAATGATTCGCCTTATCGGTTCATACCGATGTACATACTGAACTGTATTGACATATCGACACACGATATGGTGAGATGTACATACAAATCGATATGTACCGCCCATATTGGTCCTCTGTCGGACTGGTATGTATCGCCTGTATCGGGTGGTTTGTTACGGTATGACAAACCTTACATATACCAAAAAAGCATATTTTTCTTTAAAAATTGGTAATTGTTGAAAAGAAAACAGTTCTGAGAAAGTTTTTCATGCCTTTGTGATTTTCAAATGATTCTTTGTAGAAGGAAAGATTATGTGGATAACTGCCAATACAAATTGAAGTCTGGATTATTTTTAATCTAGATTACATATTAAAATATTGTTCAACATTGAGTGAGGATCTTGATAGATGACTTGTCATCAAGAAGGTAATAAATGGCAGGTCTTGGGTTGACAACGTGTGTATGTATGTGTGCATGCATATTTGTATGCATATACAATTAAGAAAACTGTGGTTCATTGATACCTGGACCAAAACACTTAGGTTTTCTGGTTTCTTTGGCCTAGTATGTATCTAAGTTCTAGAGTTCTGGTTCTCTCTATTTTTTCTTCTTTTCACTAATATGTTATCTTTCTTTCTTAAGTTACCATTCAGTTACTTTACCTCACAAGTGTCAATTTGTGAATTTTTTTCTTAATAGCATACGAACTACTTGTCTCATTAGAAATATCAGTCATATACCTGGTGGTGTGTAAAATTTTAAACCGTTCTTACTTCTACCCAAAATCCATTGTGGGAAATTGTTTGATTTTGGGAATTTGGATTACCACCTGCTATTTAAGATTCTGCAGGTCTTATCATGTGGTCTAGTCAAGTTGGAAGGAAGCAAGTATTAACTGGCATGGTCATTGTGCTACTTGAACAAGAAGGCAAACCAAAAGGAAAACATGAAGATGTGGAAATAAGTATAAAATACTAACCTCCTCAGTTCTGTCCAGCCTTATATTAGTTATCCAATATCCACATTAATGAATCAAGGCATTTAGCAATCAAGCAATGAGATGTTCTCTTCCCAGCCATTTTTTCACTTATCTAGAGCCAATGTGAGGTGGCAAGGAGCAGGGTTTGCAATACCGAACTGTACCACTCGGTACAGGCGGTATGTACCGGTCCGATAAGCTACCGGTACACGGACCGCCCGCTACCGGGTGGTACGTACCGGTTGCGACTGTAGCAGCAGTAGCCGTACAGTGCACTGTAGCAGCAGCACTATAATAGCAGTAGTAGTGCACTGTAGTACTGCTACAGTACTCGATACACCGTACCGTACCAAGCCTAGATCGAAACACCGGTACGGTACAGTATTACGAACCTTGGCAAGGAGTGATAGGGCCACCAGGTGAGATAGAACAACAAGAGGGAGGGATGAGAGTGCAGCTATGAACCTTGTGAATTTAAAATTGTTAAAGCAGTATGGACCATCCAACAACCTACTAGCATGCAAACCAAGGTAAACTGGATGGTATGCCTGGTAAAAGGCTCATATCGCTAGGTATGTTCCAGTACTGGGTTATATATATATATATATATATATATAAGGTTTTTTTGAAACTTGGCACATACCAATATACCAACATGTGTTGCTCATATGGCTTAGATCGTATGTATCGGTGTGTTGGTATATTGTTCAGAGCACCTCAAAGTTCATTTTCTCAAATCGTCTATCAAAGTATGTTTTCATTAACATACTGCATAATGCAACCAATTAAGGGTCATTCTGATGATGATTCTTTGAGGTGATTTATGTGCAATAATTATAATGTAGGAATGCTTAAAATATCTTGGACGGTCATGCCTTCCGTGCAGGGAAGAGGCCAGGATACTTCTTATTAGGCTATACAATTATAATAACTTTTGGGGTTACTTTAATATGGAGAAAATATTCGAGATCAGGTGAGTATATCAGGTATCATCGTACCTTGAGATTAAAAACAATCTGAACCTTAACAATTTGACTTATGGACAACATAACCTTTTGAGGCATGGACATTTCCAAGTCTCTGAAGAATTACTTGATGTGCATACTTGTGGAAATATAAGACTGAATTTTGAATATTAATAATGCTATGTCAAATGGATTAATGTTGGATTTGTTTAGTGTCTCTTGGGATATCTGCTGTTTAATGTCTTTTAATCTGACCTTCATCCAATCATGTGTAGATCTTCTTTCAACACATTGGCAACTTAATTTCTTTCAACACATTCAACATTCAAAACATGTTGAATGTCTATATTATTTTTGAGTTGCATCAGTTACATTAATATAAAATTATTAACATCATTAAATGCTTATTTTGAATATGGTAGGTCGACCATTTCAGCTGCCTATGCTGGCTTCTTAGATCAAGAGTTGGGTAGTCTGTCCGCAGATAAGTATGCAGATTTTGTAGTATTACCAGTCGATTCATGGGATCAATTGGCAGGGGAGTTACCTACTACTGTATTGGCAACTTTTGTAAATGGCAAGCAAGCTTATCCATGAGATTGTACCAAATTTTTTTGCTGAGTGATGAATCAATATGTCCTTGAGATAATATATATAGACTACAAAGTTGAAGGTAGGGATGATATGCTATCAGCAATAGTTGCTTTTAATTTGTAAAGAATCATTATGTAACTCATGGTTGCATCAGGAAGCATACAAAGGTACGAAAGCAAAAGCTACATTTTGCCAAGTACAGAATTTTAATAGGTTCAAGCACCAAGATTAAGCTTCTTTAGAGGTCATCATCGATTTCTTTTCGTAATTTTTAGCAGGTGCAATCACAATGCGATGGAGCAGCTGATGTTGGTATGTTGTTCTAAACGATTTTGAACTTACTGACCAGTGAACAAAAAGGATCTGTTGCAGTTCCGCAATGCTTAGCATTCCTCACGGCTGCTTCTATCGAGGCAAGCATAGACATCCAATTCCAGGGTTGTCAACCACACCTATCTGCAGGTACAACATTTGATTCTTGTGATGTGCTTTTAATCATCTTTCTCGACTGTGAATCATCGATATGGCTCGATGCTATAAAAAAAAGCTTGCTGCTAGTGCACATCTCATAGAGGTAGTCAAATTGGACTAGTGATCTAAGTTTTACGTAGTCTTAATTGTTTCTTCTCATGTACTAGTTGGATTAATTTTGTGTTTATTATGTATATCATTTCCGTTTAGGACTCACTGACCTAATAACCTCTGAGATCACTAATACATACCATCAAAACTGATCCTTCCGTACACGGATAAACTTGCTGAATTAAATTTTTTCTAACTTGGTTGAATGAGTACCCAAAAGGCAACTTTGGAGCATAGTTTGGTTTGCAAGTTATCAGGTAGATTTGTAGAGTCGACTGAATCATTCTCATGATGAACTAAGAGAAGAGTTGGTAATCGTGCAGGATAAAGTTTGTTGAACAGGACAAGATCATGGTCAAGCTTTGTCCATTAGAATAAGCAGCCAAATAGTAGAAAGTTGTGTAAGTTCTTGCCCCAATCATTGTGCTTGGATAAGCCTGTGTTGCGTAGATTCGAAGGTAACTTCGATGGCTGGACCTCAAGAACACAGGGTGTTATGTACATGTCATCTCAAACCCGTCGTGATAAATGCGAGCTCAGTTGGTCAGCCAGCCATACGCTTAAATCATTCCAAGGAAGAAGACATCAAAACAAAATCATCGATGATCCAAAGTTGTTTTTGAATTTTGATCTTTGACTTTTCAAAGTGCCGTGAACCGACATTGATGGTCAACTTTGGACGGCTGTTCAACTCAAGTCCTTCGATGTGGGGAAGAGCAGAACAGTAATGGCGCCCATTGGCATTACTTGCTTACTTGTGTTCTTCCCGTCACCACCGTGTATTGTGGAAGGACTAGTACTCCTTTCGTTACCAGTAGTCGACCTTTGCATTCGTTAGTACATGCATAGTTTTCACCCACTTGGTTGCATCACAAGTGTTGTCAAAGGGAAATTGCGCTAATAATATAGGAAATTGTGCTAATAATATAAGATTAATGGACGAAGGCAAAATGGTAGAAAGAGGCTTTTGGCGGCGCGCATACACTCGCCTGTATCGAGTCACTACTGGATTTTATATTCTGATGTTGTTTGAAGTTAATAAGTCAAATTGACGTATGCTTCAATGTATGCATAAGTTCATGTGCCATAATGCATTCAACGATAAAAATGTATTCCAAGCAACTCACCGAGTGCAATGAACCATCTCATGAAGCTGACCTGAGTGATTTGACTCGTGCAAGTTTTGTTCCAAGTCGAGGATGGAGACAGATCGTGTCACAGCACAACACCATTTGTGATTTTGTACATCTAATGTAATCTGTTTAATGTATGATAGCTAAAACGTGTACATAACTCCTTTATCCACTAAACTAACACGACAATTTTACGCAACATCTTAAGTACATCCTCAATTTAATTCATCCTTGTTAAAACTTATAATATGTAGAAGCTTCTTCTTTTTTTTTTTCTAATCTTGGGATGATGTTCTCGTTTTTAGGTTTCTATTTGATACCTTTATTTTTCTCTGATATTGTAAATATATGTTACCATTGCTAATGTCTTTTTCTCTCTTCGTTACAATAATTTTACTCTTTATTGTTATCATGATAGAACCATTGTTAATGTCTTTTTCTCTCTTCGTTATAATGATTTTACTCTTGATTGTTGTCATAATAGGACGAAGACGAGAGAAAATAGCTATAGGATGAAAGTGACGAAGTTGAAACAGTGAGTGAAAGCGATGATGGCTAAGGATATTTAGGATACCAAAAAATATTGAGGACATTAAATGAGAAAATTAAAAATAAGAGAATCATACCAAAAAAGCATCAAAAGGAGAGATTTTTTTGAAAAAAAAAATCCTTTTTAAAATTTATGATCATCTAATCAAATCTTAAAGATAATATTATGGTAAATCATGAATTTGAGTCGGAAAAAATCTTTCTTGCGTGGCCAATTTAGCAAATCATCGATCCCTATCACGAGATTACCAAACAACATATCTTTCTTGTATCGTTAGATCCACCATACCAACCGAAGTCAAGAAGGAAAAGTTATGAACATTCATGCTTGTGATGTACGTATGCAATCACGTTTGCATGCGTGTAAGAACAAATACTGACAACATACACGATAAGACAAAGCTGAGGGCTTTCATTGCTGAAAACATTACATGTTTTGACATATCTGAATTCGAAGTTGATTCCTAAGTATGATCACATTTGAAAGCCAATTTGGAAGTCAGGAGTGCTTTTCTTATACGTTGAAGAATTGATTTCCAGTCAACGAAGAATTGATTGGTAAGGAGGATTAGGTTGCCATTATTTCGATAGTACTCACGACGCAGAGGGCCACAATAGAAGGAAGAAAACCTAAACTTGGCTGGACCGACATATAATATAATTCTTGTGATGCATTTTCTAGTGAAAATGTCATGCAATAATAATATTTTCTCTCCATTGCGAAATTCTAGTAATTTATATATTATTATTATACACAGTCGATAGGTTTCATGTTCGAAATAATTTTTTTCAAAAAAAAAATATTTCTCTTATCAAAAAAGAAAATGCATATAAAATATATTAACTCAAAATGAAATATCAACTATTAAGTACAAAAAAAAGTTAGTTAGATATGCCCAATTATTATCAATTGAGCTATGTTCTAAATAGAATAATGGACTTGTAATTTCTTTAAAATATTAAATTAAAACACAAAAATTAATGTATAATATATGTATACAAATATATGGTAATTTAAAATAACTATTAATCATGGCGCTTGAGATCGATGGGAACCGAGTATTGATGACTAACGAAGCCAAGTGAGGAAGGTCGAGAAGACCGATCAACTAGTTTATTAATTGATAAAGTCGAACTAGTTTTATTTGACGTGAGGAAGGTTGAGAACAACTATGAACTAGTTTATTAATCGATAAAGTCGAAGTAGTTTTATTTGAGAGTTATCTATCGAAATAATACTCTTATCGATCTATTAGCGACAAGTGGATCTACCTCGCATTAGAGAATTAATCTATGTGTGAGGAGAAATTGATGCATACATGACTTGACTTGTTCAATTCATGCAAGTTAATAAAAAAAAGTTACCCCTCTTTTTGCCCGATAATTTGATTCGATTTGATTTTAATAATCATTGAATTTTTGTCGGTCATGTGGTGTGACTATGGTTTTAGGATAATGGTTGGGTTGGCCTTTCGCATGTATTTTATGGTAAATATGACCGAGTAAAAAGTATTCATTGACATGTGAATAAGACTCGGCAAATATTACACGAAGCATATATGGCTTGCAACTCTCGTGTGTGAATGAATCCATTGGCCGGCTGTTGATTGACCGAATGCTTGCGAGTTATGCTAAGGCATCTCTCTATGAATTGCTTATTGTGTTTTTCATGCTATTAAGCATGGTTAATAAGTGAGTAATGATAGATACTCCATCATCAAATCAATATTACACGAATCTATAATACAAAATTGATGTCGACAGTTGGAACATGTTAAGCATACAAAATTTATGTCGCCTCGCCAAATCTAATCTCCCTATCATTCCAAGTCACTTGGATACACCGATCACACGTTTCATCCTCAACCCACTTAAAATACTTGGGAAATCAAATCACTGGCCGACATGTTATCAAATCAAACTAGCTGATGATATCATTGACAATGGAGCCATCTTCTTAGGTTCATACTAATCACATTCAACAATTCTTTCTAACCCTATGCTTTTGTTTTAGGACGTGGCTCCCTCCAACCCACACTCCATGTGTGCATTTATAATTGCGGTTGACCGAGTCAAACTTAATCATGTAATGAATTCATTGCATTTTTTATGTATTGATTGGCTGGTTTAGATGGTAATAATCATCGTCTCAAGTTTTTAGGATCAAAATCCATCTAATATAATATAACGATTTTGTTGGATGATAAAAAATTCCAAAGTGAGACTTTATGTATAACACAAGTAGAGATAGAAGAAGATAGCTGGCGATATATCCTCGAAGACAGTTGACTTTTTCCCAGCAACGTCATGGCCTCTGACCACCGACCGGATCAAAGACCTAAACCATGGAATAGTCCAAGTCAACCCGCCTCCCACCCCTTCCTATATAATAACTACTCACCAGTGGATCTTCAGCCCTCTCAAAGTCATAATCTTTGGCTTCTTCTTCTTCTTCTCCTCCTCCATCTTAACCATGGGCAATGGGATCTCTCCTTGCTTCAACCCCACCTCCAAGGGCGGCCTCGTCAAGCTCATCTTCTGGGGCGGAGCCACCGAGTTCTTGGCCGAGAAGCAGCTCGCCGGGCAGCTCATGTTCCGGTTCCCCGACCGCATCGTCTGCCACGCCGACTCGTTCTACATCGGCCACCCCGTCCCCGTCCTCTCCATCGAAGACGAGCTCCTCCCTGGCCAGGCCTACTTCGTCCTTCCCATCGACAAGTTCTCGTGCCACGATCCCCTCACCGCTGTGTCGCTCGCCTCGCTGTCCTCCGGCCGCACCAAGCCGTCGCTGGCCGGCAACGGGGAATCCCCCTTTGAGTACGTGAAGGGCGAAGACGGGCGGCTGCAGATCAAGGTGCTCCCGGAGTTCATAACCAAGGTCATCACCTCTGTCGAAGACGGACAAAAGTGTGGCAGCGACGGGGGCACTCTGTGCACTACTCCGGAGTTGAGGAAGCACTACTCGCAGCTCGTCGGGCCGAGAGATCACCCATGGTCGCCGAAGCTGGAGACGATATCGGAGACCAGGAAAAGGATATCCGCAGGCAGGTTATCGCCTGTTCGGCTATTACGGTTTGAGAGGAGATCATGTTAACTCCTCCTGTTTGTTCCACATGCATCTCCGTACGTCCGAATGTTGCAGGTGAAAGCTAGCCGCTCTGATTAGGGTTCTTAGAGCAAGGTGTATATAGATAGATATATATACATAATATATGGACGACTACCTCGCTTTATCTTTTAACATACAATTTGATGGAGAAGGAAGAAGAAACTAAGCAGTCGATTGTCCATCAAATCCTTACCTCTTTTTCATAAATAATGACCATAATATTGTTGATGAGTATGTACAATAGATTATCTTCTTCAACAATGTCCCTTGTGTAAATTTCATAATTTCAAGAATCATTTCATGTCATCTATATTTTATATTTGTGTTTTTGGGTTGAGACAGCTAAGTATCTTAGGATTTCTAGAGTCAATGTCTCATTAAGACAAAAAATCCTAGGAAAAAAGAGTCATGGGAGAAACAAAAAATTAAAAATTAGGGTTTGATTTTTTTATAAATATATTTTATTTGTTGAAAAAAATAAAATATGAGAATTACTTCATATGCTACTAGTTTTTCTTTAAGGTGTTAGAAATTTAAAGAGGGTGAGAGAAAAAAAAATTAAATTCTTAGGTAAAAATTGTGTAAGGGGATTTGTAATAAAGATTGAGTTTAGATAGGTTAAAGGTCTTATAATTGATTTTATTCAAATTATCAAAATATTTTAATTAGTTCAAGTTTTTCTCTCTCTTTCTTAGATAGTTGGGAGATTCATTTATTTTGGATTATTCCTTTTAACTTGTAAAGCCCTTGATTGGTGAAAGGAGACGAGAAAAGGAAAATTATGTGAGGCCTATCCATATATGTGCTTAGTGCTTCGTGCTTTTCGCTTTTGCTTACTAATTGTTTGTATTTACATTGTTACGAAGAAAGTTATTTTAGAGGAAAAATAAGTAGGTAAACATTTTTGTAATCCAATAGATCTGTATTCCTTTAAGTGTTTATTTATTTATTTTTTGGCGAATGTCAATGCCTCCTTTAATGTTTGGATACTATATTGTTAGCAAAATGGTGATACGTACATTTGCAATTTTAGATAGGTTGAATTATGATGAAGTCTTGTCAGAGTCAGAATCCAATATATATTTATATATGTGAGTGGATGAATTGAGTTCGATTAGATCGATTGAGATGAAAGCATACACGTGTTGTTTTTTTTTTTTAATAGAAGAGTAATTATTTAAGAGACACATGAGATTACATGATCATCTAAGGTCCGTCATATCGTATCGTATCGGAGTTTTGATCCGGGCTCGATACGATACGGTACGGGTGTATCGATCGGTATACCGAGGTATATTGAGCGGTACACCCTAATATACCGAGTAATTTTATATTTTTTTCATACTGTAGCAGTGCTACAGTATACTACTATAGCACTATAACGATATCAGGCGGTCCACGTAACGGTAACTTGTCGGACCGGTACGTACCGTTCGTATTGGGTGGTACGCTTCGGTATGACAGACTTTGTGATCATCAATATAGAGAGAGATGGATGAGAAAGCATACACGTGTTGTATTCTTTTTTTTTTAATAGAAGAGTAATTATTTAAGAGACACATGAATTGAGATTACATGATCATCCAAGGTCCGTCATATCGTATCGTACCAGAGTTTCGACCCGGGCTCGATACAATACGGTACGGGTGTATCGATCGGTATACCAAGGTGTACTGAGCGGTACACCCTAATATACCGAGTAATTTTATATTTTTTTCATACTGTAGCAGTGCTACAGTATACTACTATAGCACTATAACGATATCAGGCGGTCCACGTAACGGTAACTTGTCGGACCGGTACGTACCGTTCGTATTGGGTGGTACGCTTCGGTATGACAGACTTTGTGATCATCAATATAGACAGTATACTACTATAGCACTATAACGATATCGGGCGGTCTACATACCGGTAATTTGTCGGATCGGTATGTACCACTCATATCGGACAATACGCTTCAATATGACAGACCTTGTGATTATCAATATAGAGAGATGGATGAGACACTAATCCATGTGGCATTTGCAATAATGAGTTAAGTATCATATGCATTTGTTTTCTAATGATTTATGCTTTCCCGTGTTTCATAGATTTTCCTACACAGAGATTTAGTATAAATCTTGTCTTGTCCTATATTTCATGTGTTATATTGTTCCTATGTCAACGTCATCCATGAATTGGATCTAAGGTATGAAGTGCATTAGATCTTACAAATTAGGTGCCAACATTTTATTATACCCCTTACGGCTTATCATCTTATTCTATTTACTTGGGTCGCTTAATCATTATGTTTTTCTTTTGTATTTATGTCAAATGCAAAACGTAAATATGGCATCATCAACTTTTCCCTAATGCCGAAGGATAGGAACAAAAATGCGTCATTTCATATCATATATCATCTCTTATTCATATTATCTTGTTTATCGGGAACATCAAGAAGCTAAGTGGTGAACATCAAAACTAGATTTAATCTTAAGCGTCAATATCTTTCTAAGCTAAGCTAACAATGGCTTCTTTTATCTTCTTTTTATCTTTTAAATCTATTTAATGTATCCATATTTCTATGAAAGTGGTCGTCGTAATCTTTACTTAATTTTTTTACGGTGCACAAACCTAAAAGTTATATTTGAGAACATTTTTACGTTTCTAATGTTTAGTTGGAGAAAGATATTTGAATGAATATACAGTTATGAAATGCTTTGAGTGTCTGATAAATAATAGATGAAAACTGTATTTTAAATATTCATTAACATAAATTTTATTCGATAAAATTATATTTCAAAAGTTCATTGAATATTTTTGATAAATTTACTCTTATGATATTCTTAATATTTATTCAAAAATAAATATATTTATTTATTTAAATTAATAAATATATAAAATAAATAAATGAATGTATGTAATCTTATAAAAAATTTATATGGCCCAAATATATAATAAATAAAAATATATAATCATATAAATAAATGTAAAATAACCTTTAGAAATAAATAAATAAAATTTTATCTTAAAAAAATATAAGTTATATTAGTTTCTTACTAAATTATTTTGGTAATATTATAATTTTAGATTAAGTTACAAGGTATTTTTGAAACTTAAAAAAATTACATTACTATCCTGCAAATGCAAAGATACTAATACTATCATAAAGTAGTATATGAGTATTTCCAATACAGTATTAAGACCAAATGTGATTTGAAAAAAAAATTTCCAAACACTAATGAAATATGCATTGGGTCTTCGATGCACATTTGAAATGTATTCGTAAACGTACCCTAAAATATCATTCATATAATGTTTAGATTATACATAATTTCACACTTATCAGATATCAATTGATCCGACTATAATTCGATTTGAATCGAAATTAAACTTTTGAATCAAAAAAATTAAAAATTAAAATAGATGGTTTCCCAAATTGAAATTGGAACAATCAAATCCTGAACCAAAAATAGAACCACATGAAATGGATTTGATTTCAATTTCAAATTTAGTTATTTTTTTTAATTTTAAAAATTACATTAGCATCTTGCAAATAAATGCTAAGATACTAATACTATCCCAAGGTAGTGTATAAGAATTTCTAATAAACATTAAGATCATATGCGATTTAAAAAAAAATTATCAAACACTAATCCATATTTAAAATATGCGGGTCTTCCGTAACATTTCAAATGTGTTCTCAAAAGTATTTTAAAATATCATTCATGTGATGTTTAGAATATACATAATTTCACATACATCATATATCAATAAATCTGACTACAATTCGATTTGAATCAGAATTAAAATTTTGAATTAAAAAAAAAAAAAGATAGTCTCGGTTCAGAATCGAAACGGTTGATTCCTAAATTGAAATAGGAACAATCGGATCCTGAACCGTATGAAATGGATTCCATTTCAGTTTCAAAGTTAGTAAAAGGGAAAGTCATTGGTAGGCATATCATTAGGTAGGTAGGATGGTGTAGCGATTAAGCATCTCCATGCCTTTCTCTTCAATTAGTAGTTCCACAAATCTATATGGTTAAACCTCTCCACCCAACACCTGAACTTGGAAGTGCAGCAGCTGGAAGCCACACTCACCAACTCTACTTACTATACCTGCAGATTTGTTGGATGGCAGCCACCAACACCTAAGTTTTGCATGCATATATATCACCCAACAGGAAGCACACACCACAAGCAGCGGTGATGGCTTGTGCCTCGGGTGTTAGGGTAAACCCTAACCAGCAGCAAAAAGAGGAAGAGAACCTTATCGATGAAGACGAAGAAGAATTCATCGAGCTCGACTTGGAGGTGCTGAATCGTATTCCGACGCCGAGGTACTCCGAGAGCTATCAGGTAACCAGCGATGCCCTCCTCGCCAACTGCCTCCTCCCCGTCAGGTACGTATGCAACGCTATTCCCATTGACAGCAGCTTGCATGGGCAGCACCCCTCGATGAAGCCGCAGCAGTACTACTACAAACTACCTCCCATGGTGACGACGACAGGCACCAAGAGTAGCCCAAGATAACTCTGTTGGACCGGAAACAAGGTGTAGATCATACGATCCTGCTTGTTAGATTGTGTAACTGGTGCATGTCAACTATGTCGACCGTGAGATTCCCATTGTCTTTCACTGGTGTATCCAGAATTCATAGTTGATCTCCGAACAGCAGCGAAGTAGCTTTTGACTTCAACCTTTACTTGTTTTCGCTAATTCACCCCCTCTTAGTGTATACAGTCAAATAAGCTGAACGTTTCTGTGAAGACCTCCGTTATCAGAAGAATCACATCCTCTCACTATCATAACTCCGATTCATCAAACAGAACAATATGGTATATGCTGTCGATTTCCAATACTTTTCCTCGTGCCCTTTCAAGACATGAAAGCTACACAAATACACCAACAGTTGTGGCTTTCGGGGAGCCGATAGATGAGCATTTTGGAAGGATTTCAAATCAATTATACAATTTTTTTCAGTATATTCATTTTGTGGGGATATATAACGAGGATAATTCTTTTTCGTGTTGGTGTGATGCTTCATTTTATTGTACATGTACCCTTCAAAATATAGAAAACTCACCTATGCTCTCTAAAAATGAAGAAGATGGTCAGCAAATGATCAACTTCAGAGGTATGCTCTACGACATTTCGAGGGGCATCATGAGTGCCTATGACACTTCGTAACTTTAAAGTGTATATATGATAATGCGGGAAAAGTCTCCTATGTAACTTTGTCTTATTATCTGCTAAGGCTTTTAAAGAAGACACCGCTCTCTCTCTCTCTCTCACACAGTCTCTCTCTAGCAATGAAAAAGCTGGGTATATAATTTTCAGAATTATATAACTAAATAAAATAATAAACAAATAATTTCTAGGCAACTTTGCTCATTAGGTCGAAGCGTATTGAGAACCCTACAGGTGCGAATCAGGGTGCCGAGCACGAGAACATGATGGTTTCCCGCTGTGACAATGTAGTAGAAAAGCGGAAAGAGAGAGAGCAGTTTCCCGCACCAAATGCTTCTTTTCATCATCTCCATCTTTCTTCGTCAAAAGCGCGAGCATTCAAAAGGGAAAGGCGAGCGACCATATTCCCATACCAAGTGAGTGCACCTGCGTGTGCCCAAGTGCTCATGAATCCCTGCCTGCAGCGCCTCTGCACCACCTACTAATCCTTGCGTTTCTTTGACTGACTTCGTTACACGTACAAGAAAGAAAATGAAGGAAGACGCAGAAACTTCCGAACCCTCTCGCGCTCACCCGCACCATGCGTCTCTTCCTTTTCCATGTTCTTTGCCAAAGTTGGTGCGTCCGAGACCAGCATAAATGCATGCATTTATCCCGCGCGTGCCGGCAAACAGCAGAGCAAATATGTCAGAAACCAAGTAAATAGCAACTACATGTTTGAAGAGATCGATCACTGTGATCCATGGTCTGACCCATTCCCACTTCCATTGAAGCATCAAACGACGGTTGCTGTCTTTTTACTACGTTGGGGGATGCATCGGAAGCCGGAGTTCAGCAGTTCCCAAGAAAAATAAAGAGAAAAAGGATCTCATAGCTTGGGATAGAGGTATGGAGCATCGAAACCCACCATCTTTAGCACCCATGCATCAGTAACAGAACAAAATTTCCCTCCACTTGCAGTAGCTTCTTAAGAATGCGTTCCGGTCGGGTTCGAGTTAGTAACGAGGAGGAGGATGAGCATGAGGCGGAGGACGAGCCGAGGAAGGCTGCGCCCACAGAACCACGTCGGTGTGGGAGAGCTGACCAGGCAACGGACTGGTCTCGCCGAGGGCTACCAGCGCCTCCGTCTCCGGAGTGACTTCGTCCTCCTTGACCCCCTCCTCGTCATCCTCCGACAGCGGCAGCCGATGGAACTCCGGCTTCGCGAACGTCGCAGCAACAAGCAACACTGGCCCCACAGCCGTCATCGGCCCCGCCACCGTTCCCCCTATGACTTGGCCATGCGGGCCCGCCAAGGAGACGGTCAGGGGAGGCAGCCGTGCGGTCCAGGCGGCCACCGTCGGGGCGGGTGCCCCGGCAGAGGCGGGCGGCTGGGGAGGGAGCAAGGTGCCGGAGAGGGAGAGAATGTCGAAGCGTCCGGGCACGGATATGGTAGATGGGCCGTGTGCCGACAAATGTCGGAGAGTAACGTCGGCAACGGTGCCACTGCCGCCGAGGACGGAGACACCTACGCGGCGTCGGCGGGCGAAGTCGGTGACGCCAGATACGATGTCGGAACCGCCAGCGAGCTCCAGGACCACCGGGTGCATCGCCGACTCGCTCGCCTTGGTGATGACCACCGGCGGCTTCGGCTTGTTCTTGGAGCCCGGAGGCCGTCCCCTGGGCTTCCGCGCTGCCGATCCACCACCCGAAGAAGGCTCACCTCCGGCTCCAGAGGAGGAGCCTCCACCGCCGGCGCCCCCGCGGGAGGATCTAGCTCCAGAGCTTCCGCCGCCGTCCTCGTCGTCGTCGGAAGCGGGCCCGTCACGGGGCTGCGAGAGGCCTATCATGGCAGTGCCAGGCGTCCGCACGAAGTCGGACATGCCGCTGCCTTTAGTGAGCCGGACCGACACCGAAAGACGAAACCCGAAACGCCTCCTCAGTAGAAGGAACAGGCGATGGGTGCGCCCTCCCGCCGCTTTCTTTTATAGAGCGCCCAAAAAAGTCGGCATCCCGAGGAGTTACGTTGGTCCTCGCATCGTCGAAAAGCTAAACTGGACCGCTCCATCCGCACCGTTCACTCGATCGACTACGAAGCCCGATGTAACCCAATCTGCGCTTGCTGCCATCGACAAGGAACCCACAGCCGTAGCTCACAGGTGCACTTGGTTGCGGGAGAGGAAAGGGGGCGACGGTGAACGTCTCATCCGGCCAGTGGCGAAGCGGAGAAGTAGACGGGACCCACGGCAAAAGTTGGCGAGAAGGAAGAGGAGAGAGAGAGAGAGAGGGGAATCCTAAACGCTATATCCATGGTAGGGGCGGTAGCCTTTGCTCGTGTCGTCCCATCGACGTGTTGCGTCAGTGGCACCAGGGAACCTCTTTACACGGTCAAATTGCCGAACTTTTTGATAGATACAGATCGACGTGCGCTGCTTCGAGATTACCGCCCGGTGGGAGCATCAAGTGATGGGTGGTGCAGGAAGCAGAGGTTTCCACGCCCCCCAGTAACGTGTTTTTACATCCCAAGAACTCTGGAAAACATTTTTGTTTTTCGACACACGAGTTTTGTAGCAAAATAATAATAATAATTGAATTTTTGGAAAAAAAAATAAAAATAAATTAAAGTTTTGTAGCAAAGATATCACTGAAGATAAACAACAATGATATCACTATAACACTAAGCCGAAAACACTCTACCATCACAAATCTGAGTAATTCGGAATCGATTCATCGTGCCAAGAGTGCTCAGTAAGTAATCTGTCATCCAGAAAACATCGATCTTCGTACATCCATCCATCACGAGAAGCTTCAATCAAATGCCCATACGTTTTCAGCATGAATCTGTTGCAATTCCTCCTCGGTGAAGTCACATTCGATATTCAAAAACTCTCTGAGGTCCTCGACAGACATGCCTTTGAACTTATCGGCCAGTGCTTTACACGAGAGGTCGAACAACGAGGTCGCTTCAATGTAGTTGGCAGCTCCAAGCACGTCGATCATCATATTCATGTCCGCCTCTATCAACTCCTTGAGTTTTTGCTTCACTTCTTCAGCATCATTCTTGGCACTCGCGTTCAACAACTCCAGCAACTTAGCGAGCACGGGAGCTGTGACGTTCAAGAGGGGGACTTGCAAACCATCGGTGCCGCCCATGTCCGAGATGAGGTTTCTGATCATCTCACTCTGGTTTGTGATGTCGTCCACGTCTACCACAAATTCGTCGCCATCGGAAGCCATGAGAACAATAGTCTTCTTTTCGGGTTTCGCTTGTGACGACTCCCCCACTAAAATATCTTTAGACTCAGTCGACATGATTGGTTTTTCCGAGAATTCAGAAACCCTAAGCGAAAGAAAAGAGTCAGATGGCATAAAAATGATTTGATCATTTCATTTATTTATTAGAAATAAGAGAGTTCGTATTTCCTAATCGAGAGACATGCAAAGTATCATTTATACTGTGAGAACAACCTAAAAGGCTGCACGATCTACTTCTTTATCCAACACTCCGATCGAGCATGACGTGAAATAGCTATAGATGTCTTAGCAAAGGATTCAAAGCCAACCTCATCTAGAAGAAGAAGAGAACAATCAGGAAAAAAAAATACAATTTTAAGTTATAGTACCAAAATCATTGGATCACTAAAAACATTTTTACTATTGAAAAGACATGTATTACATATTTAATTTAAAATATTTTAAAATATAAAATAATTCAAAATTATATGTATTAATATGTATTAAAAATATAAATTATTAAAATTGATAAAAAATAATAATAATCTTAGACAAGTGATAAAAAGAATATCATCGATCAACGTTTTAAACATAAACGTCTATTCAAATTAAATAAATCTAATAATATCTAAGAATTAACTATGTTAATCTAACCCAAAATAAATTATTTAATAATATAAAATAAATAATCTATTCAATATAGTCGTCGCGAGTTAAGTAACATACGTATGTGAATTTTTCATATCTCAAAATGGTTATTGTTTTAGTCATCCAATATTAATTCTACCGTAATAAACTTATATTGTGCATGATATTTTAAAATTTTAAACTCATTTTTCATTTATCCCATTCTTTTATAGCTATTTTAGTGATAAAGAGAAAAGAGGTAAAGAGAAGATATGTAGAGGATAGGTGAAGAGAGAGAGATGACTTTTTGTAAAACATGCCACCTTTCTTCTCAAGTTAACCCTTATTTTAAAATTGACATAAAAGACCTTTGCTTGAGTGATTTAAACTAAGAATATTGAAGTAATTTTTTATATTAGATAAGATTTCTCCAACTATACGAGGAAATCTCGTTGTTCTATTGAGGAAAATCTTTCATCATAATCTTGTATAAATAAGAAGAACATCTCAATGAGGAATATAGCTTCTTCTATAATTTTTATTTTTTATTTTTTATTTTATTTCTTACAATTTTAACTATATTAACAAAACCAGGTTGAGTTTATTTAACCAGATCGATTTATACTTAGTTATTCAAAATATAATCAGAGCAATCAATTCATTCTGAATTTTTAACATAATTGATCTAATATGTGATTATTAATTTTTCCAGCTCGATCGTTCGATTTAGTCTGATTATGATACCTATGAGTAGAACTCCTACAATCAAAGACCAAAGAAAAACTCCATGTTAACCCATCCAACTCTTCAAAAATCTCATACGAAAATAAAGAGAAGTAATAACATAAGTTTTCTTTTTTTTTACCAATTATCTCCCTTGTGTGATGTCCAGCCAAACTTCTCGTCACCTGAGAGAGTAGCGTGAGGAATGATGGGTATTTATACAACAAATGAACCACATTTGGCATCTAAAACCTTTCCGAACTAATTATGATTCCTAATTACTAATTCCAAATCTACCATCTAATTATTACCTACTCTTAGTCCAATTTAATGAGTGCCAAACTAAAATTTAATTACCATATGCTAATTTAATAGGAGAAATTTTTATTAGATTAAATAACGTAAAAGACGCTAACACGTAGACTCAAACCTTATATTTATCACTTGTATAATAATGTACTAACTATTCGAATGTCTCAACAAAGATATATAATCATAAATTTATCACTTATGCAGATTGGAAAAAAAATAATAATTAACATTTCTCTTTCCCTTTTGTCTAAATTTTAGTTTCCTCTGTCTTACTTGGCACATACCCATTTGATATTTGTATGTTCAAGTTTTTCATGTCATATACCATGTATTTTTAATAACAAAATTAAATTTATTATCAACTTTTATTTAGATTTATACCTATAAGGAAGACAACATTCGTTTTGCAACCCTTTAACTTTTATCTTTCAAAATTCGAGTTACCTTTCTTTTTCAAATATGAAATGATTTTTTGGATGATCATGTCTATCACAAAAGTTGATAAAAACAATAATAAATATGATGATCATGTCTATCACAAAAGTTGTATTTATTCTTAAATTGAAAGTATGATTTTGGGACATGTGAGATTGGTCCTTGGGCAAATTTAGTCCATGTCATATTCAATATTGTTTGAATATAAATCAATCTCTTTGCTTCTAAAAGGTTGAAACATGTTTTCTTAAGGTCATATCGAGAGAGTGTCTGACCTTAAATTTAAGTTGAGCTTGTTTTGAGTGTTTTTTTTTTTCAAGTGATATAATTAATTTATCTTTTTTAGTGGAATATAGGCAACTTTACCTTTTCTTTCATGTAAGCCCATGTTTGTGTTTTCAAAAGCATTTAATTGAAGGGATATTTTGAAAATATTATCCTTTAGTTTTTAGTTTTCTTCCCTCACTAAATCAATATTTAAACATGTGGTACATAAAAATAGTTTCACATGCTCATTTTTAAGCTTTTATATACTTGACTTAATTTATTGTAGTCATACAACAATTCAACTTATGCATAATGTAACTCATTATAAAATATCAAAACGAGGCAAATTAGATCCATCGCCTCCTTGTGCCACTAGAACATAATTTTGTTGGTTGTTTCTATATCTCTTCATATGCATATATGATCTTCTCACCATAAGTCACAAGTAGTAGTAATAAGGTTAAATCTTTGACCTCGTGTATGGATGTGATCTTTAGATTCCAAGCTTCTAAGGATCTTACATGCCATATCATAATTATAAATAGATTTATCAAGAGTCTTTAATTGATTGTCAATATTCGAGAATCAGATAAATATATCACCAATATATTTCATTGTTTTATCATTAAATAACTTAAAAGTATGTCGAATATTGAAAATATGTTCAAATATGAAAAATGGATTTATATGAAAATTCAATCAAACTCATTTTGACCTAAAGTATAATACAAATCAGATCATAATTAGAAATAGATTTATCGAGAGTTTTTAATTCATTGTTAATATTTGAGAATTGATAAATATATCACCAATATATTTCATTGGTTTATCATAAAAAAGCTTAAAATTATACTTAAATAAACTTATGCCTTTATGGTAATCTTAAAAGCATGCCAAATATTAAAAATAGACAGATATGAAAATTCAATCAAACTCACTTTTATCTATGTTACACAATATCATTGTGTTCAAAGACCTAAGAACCAATATCATTTTTATCTATGTTACATGCATGATGTACCAAACCACCAATTTAGTTGAGATCCTCATGACTACAACCATCTCTTCTCTTTGTTGAATGCCTGTTAATTTTGCCTTGGTTTCTTGAGTCATGCCAATATTGTATTATGCTCTTTGTGTTCTTGTTTCTTGAATCGCACCGTTGGCCTTTCTCATCTAAGGAGAAGGTCAGTGGTGGATGGACATCCTTAGATGATTCATTTCGTAATCTATTCGGAACAACTGCCATCGGATTTGCTTAGATCGACTAACTTCGATCAAATCTGACATGCAACTTATAGCTAGTCATTATAACCACCATTTTTATTTGTGTCACTACGACACTATGCATGTGAGTGATTAAAGTCGGTATGTGTCAATCCTCTCATAAGTCTCAAGCTTCTATTGTATCCTATATGAATGGTTCAAATGTATCGAAGTACTCATGTTTTTATGTATTTAACAACCTATATGAAGGCGGTTTAAGTTAGTACATCTAAAAAATTTCATGTAATCAAATTACATTTAAGTTAGTCTGCCTCGTACACCCGCATATATCATCCATACGATGATATGTATTATGTGAGTAGTTTAAGTTGACATACTTTAATATCCTCATTATCTCATATGCCTAATAATCCTTACAATTATGGTTCTTGAGCATCTACACATCTCATTTGCTTTGCATGGGTAAAACATGCTAACATTACTTCATCATATTTTATACCGATAATATCTATTAAGTTCTTAAGTCAAACATTACACTATAATATAGGCAAACCCTTAGAGCAAATGATATGACTATATTTGATGATGAATGAAAAACTTATTTAGGCTCAACACATGACACCCAATTGGTTGTAGGTGCCCACTTAGTAACGAGATCATATGGTGTCATCTAAGCTCACATAAATTAGTTAGATGAAAACGTGGCACCATAAACATGTCTAGTCAAAATTACATATAAAAATGAATATTCCCTATCGAAAATTTGGCTCGCTGACATATTAAGGGAGGGTCAAGGTATGCATTTATCTCATATCATTCTAAACTTATATATATACTCGTTCTCTTGCTTTCTAAACTCATATAGGGTCTTGTTAGATGCTATCGACACATATTTGCATGATCATTTGGCTCAAGAAGGAAATACTATAAAGGAGACAACATGAGGTGGAGACTAGCTTAAACAAATTTAAGGCATCATCTAGTTTGCTGACATGACACATTTTTGGAGAATAAGCCTTTGACTTCTATATATAGTTGTTGATGATCATTTTTATATTAAAATTATTATTTTATATTTTAATGATAAAATTAATTGATAAATTTAATAAACTATTCTTATGTCAAGATAAATGATACATGAGATACTTCAACTAAGAGTGCGGACTACTAGAGGATACATGAGGATCAATTGTCAAGTTGAGAATTGATATCAAGCTAGGGGATCGAACATGAAGCAAGAAAATAAATGTTGATCCAAAGGATCAAACAAAATGTTAAAGGATTAAATATCGAACCAGAGAATTATTAGTTGATGTTCCAAAAGATACGTTAACATATCATATAATCAACTAGCATGTTATAGGATTGGTTGATATAGGATTGATTAATGTATCAACCATTGATCCGAGCCTTGGTAAAGTAATTAGGCTATGAATTAGTTGCAATTAGACTAAAAATAGACTTTCACTAAAAATGAGTAATGGTAATGATGATAGATAATTACGATCATCCGTGTTTTAGATACTTTTACTCGATTTACTCTCTATTTTGAGAGTATGCATGACTTATTTGTAGCATTACCATTACTCACTAAAAATGAGTAATGGTAATGCTAAGACTATGCATGACTTATTTGTTTATCAAAAAAGTTCAATCAAAATTTCAATTATAAGAAATCTAAAATTAATATATTAGTAAATAATTATAAATTATTAAAAATGAAGTCAAATGGGATACGTCCAACTGATTTACAAATGTTATGAATGGGTTAAAATTAACTTGATAAAAGTTACTGTAATATTAAATCGATAAGTAAAGTTCTTATGCAAAATTGACCATCGAAGAAGAATAGAACCAAAACAAAATTCTACACAAAGGACTCATGCAATCATTTAATTTATGATATGAGATACAGGGCACACAAAATTAAAAAAATAAAGTTGCCATGTCAAGAAAGGGATTATACAAGTGAAATCAAAAGGCACAAGGTAAAAAAATAATTGATAAATAAATAAATATATATTTTTATGTTAAAAAAAAGAAGCAAAAGTAACTTCAAAACTAACTCAGAGGATGAGAGTTTGAAATCTCATTCCACCTTTTTTTTAAAGGTATTAATTAATCTAACTAATAAAGATCTTAATAGTTTATCATAAGATTCTCCATTACATTTTTATAAAAAAAAATACTTAAGATTTTTTAATAATCTAAAAAGATAAATATAAATTATGGTCCATTAAAAAAGATTATAGTTTACTTTAAAATAATTTTGATATTTAAAACATTGAATATGTAATCCCTAAATATATCATTATTTACCAAAAATCAATTTAACTCATCATAAAAAGCCGTCAAAACTCTTTGAGAACAAAAAATCAATTAGTGGATGGAGAGGGGTTGCAACTATGACTTTTGACTCTTACGGGAGGAAGTGGAAGAAGAATAAGAAAGCGGCGTATGCAGCACGGAGTCATCGGTGCAGGTTTCGGAATCATCGATGCCCTGCAACTGGCTCCCCCGCCGGCTCTCCAGAACCGTCAGCAGAGCCTCCGCCTTGCTCTTTCCCCTCGCGCTCACCCCACTGTCGCCGCCGGCCAGAGCCCTCACGGCCGCCTCCGCCCCGTCCACCTCCCTGACGTCCCCCACCGCCTTGTCCCCGCCGCTCTTTACCAGGTTCAGCAGCGCAGCCGCAGCGTTTTCCCTCGCCCTCCCGCTCCCCCCAACCGCCAGATCCACCAAGACGCTGACGCCGTCCACCCTCCGGAACGCCTCCACGCTCTCGTCGCATCCTGCCACCTGGGCGATCACCGCCGTCGCGTCCTCCACCAACCCCCTCCGCCCGTCCTTCACCACCAGCGCGAAGAGGGGCGGCACGGCGCCCAGCTCGACGAGGGCGGTGCGGTTGAGCGGGTAGAGGGCCAGGCCGAAGAGGGCCTTGAGCGCGTCCTTGATGGACCTAGTCGGCGCGCCGGGAGCGCCGAGGAGGTCCACGAGGGCGGCGATGAGGGGCTTCTTTGACCCGATGATGGAGCGGTACGCTTCGACGGAGAGGAGGCTGTAAACGGTTGCGGCGGCGTGCTGGGCGGCGGCGGGGGAGAGGAGGCGGAGGGCTGCGGCGAGGGCGTCGAGGATGCCCGGGGTGCACATGAGCGCCTCGCGTGCGGAGATGGAGAGGTTGAGGAGGGCAGCGGCGGCGTTCTCCTGGGCCTCGGCCGCAGACGAGTGATGGTGGTGGTGGTTGAGGAGGCGGGCGGCAAGGAGGGGCACGGCGCCGGCGTCGGCGAGGGGGCCGCGCATCTCCGGGTCCTGCTTCGACAGGCGGCGGATCTCCGCGATGGCTTCGGCAGCGGACTTCGATTCCGCGGCGACGGAGCTCAGGCGCTGCACCAAAGATCGGGCCTTCTGGTGCTTCTCCTCCATCAATCGCCCTACCGAACCCAATTGCTCCTTTCTTTATTATGGATACGGCATGGATGACGGTGTTTTAGTGGGAGGCATGTGCACTACGGTAATGGATAGTGTTGACTTCGCAATCGTTGAAGCTTTCGCGGAGTTAATGGTGGTATACCTTTTTGACCAGTGTTGTTGGGATGAACGATGGACGTTTTTGATATATTTACTTGTTATTTTATATGTTTTTTTTGGCACATAAAAGCCTAAAAAAATTGGACGCAGAGCTATGTATTAGATTCTGTGCGTGCCAGCCTAGGAAGTAATAATTAAGTATTAATCATATTTCTTTTATTTTAATGGGGTCGGATCACCCAAATAACACTTGTGCTGTAATAATGGGGTGAATTTTGGATCGATCTTTTTAATTTATTAGCCGTAGTTTGGTGCTTGGTGACTCAGAATTTATCTTTCTCATATGCACTCTATTTATTGTTTTGGAAGGTGTCTAATGCAAATACTCAAGAAATCCTTGGTCTATCTCGTTCTCTGAGATTATGTTTTATTTTTAAAATAAAATTAAGTGGTTTTAATTTTTATTTAATTTTTTAGAAAAGATAAATATGAAAAAAAATATAATGACATAGTCGACACTTCAGACCATACGAGCTATAATAGAGATACAATAATAACAATAATATAATCGACACCTTCATACCATATATCTGATATTTCAATATTATATATATAATAGATATCTTGACACTATATGTTTGATATTTGGATGTCATATTATCAAATACAAATTTGTACAAAAGTGTTTGATATAATGTTTGTGTATGTTGGTGTCTTTCAGTTTTGTTCATACTTTATACAACATGTGAAGAGTTTATAGTAGGTTTAGTAGTCTCATTTTGATTTAATTTTATAGTTGTTTTAGTATTATAAACCAAGGTATGTAATACCAAATGGTACCGCCTAATACGGGCGGTACATATCGGTCAGACGGCATACCGATACGCTAACCGCTATGGTGCTACAGTAATAAAAAAATATAAAATTATTCGGCATATCGGTACCGTACCGTATCGAGCCTGGGTCGAAATGCTGGTACGATATGGTACGGCGAACCTTGTTATAAACACAAGTTGTGTAAAGTAATTGTGCAGAACTATTCAAAAATAAGTCATCCGAGTAGTTATTTTATGAGTTTTCTTATTCTGTAGAATAATATGAAATGTCAATCAGTAAAGCACCCTATAGCTACCCAGGTAGCACATGGCTAGATAGGCCTTTGGAGTATTATATAAAATTGATCCACTATCTTGTTTTGTAATAATATTATATGGGTACTTGTGAGGATTTTTGACCGCAATGGACCATATTGAATCCTTTGTCACATAATCGTTCAGAACTTGTGAAATTTATACTTATAATTTGTATTGCCTATCAAGTGTATGCTGAAATGTCTACTTATGAAATCTCGATTTAAATATTTTCTTTAACTCGTTTTCTCTTTTATAAGTTCTTATAAGAACATAAAAGATTTTAAAAAGACTAACCTTTTATGGATAGGTACATAAGAATATCGCACGACTTAAAAAAAATCATATAAATTCATAACATAGCAAATGATAATGTTGACTTCGTGGGTGGCGTGTCCAGTACAGTAATGGATAGTGTTGACTTCGTAATCGTTGAAGCTTTCCCAGAGTTAACGGTGGTATACTTTTTGACCAGTGTTGTTGGGATGAACGATGGACGTTTCTAAAATATTTACTTGTTATTTTATATGTTTTGGGGCACATAAAAGCCAAAAAAGAATGCAAGCAGAGCTATGTATTAGATTCTGTGCGTGCCAGCCTAGGAAATAATAATTAAGTGTTAATCATATTTCTTTTATTTTAATGGGGTCGGATCACCCAAATAACACTTCTGCTGTAATAATGGGGTGAATTTTGGATCGATCTTTTTAATTTATTAGCCATAGTTTGTTGCTTGGTGACTCAGAATTTATCTTTCTCATATGCACTCTATTTATTATTTTGGAAGGTGTCTAATGCAAATACTCAAGAAATCCTCCGTGTCTCTTGTTCTCTTTGTATCAAAATCTTTGTCACGACTCATGAGATTATGTTTTGTTCTTTTAATAAAATTAAGTGATTTTAATTTTTATTTAAGTTTTTTTAGAAAAGATAGATAGTGAATATGAAATTTAATCATAGGACATTATGAGCTATAATAGAGATATAATGACATAATCGACACTTCGAACCTTACGACCGATAATAGAGATATAATGACATAATGGACACCTTAGTACCATATATCTAATACTTCAATGCTATATAATTGTTACTTCAGCGTCATGTGGTAAATACCTCAGCACTATATGTTCAACACATCGATGTTATATTATCATAGACAAATTTATACAAAGAGTGTTCGATATAATGTTTGTGTATGTTAGTGTCTTTCGGTTTGATTCATACTTTGCATAGCATGTAAAGAGTTTACAGTAGATTTCGTAGTCCTATTTTGATTGAATTTTATAGTTATTTTAGCCCTGTAAGCGCAAGTTGTGTGAAGTGACAGAGGCACAACTGCTAAAAATAGGTTATCCAAGTAGTTATTTTAGGAGTTTTTTTACTTCGTAGAATGATACAAAATGTCAGCTAATAAAGCACCATATAGTTACCCATGTAGCACACGATTGGATAGGCCTTTAGAATATTATCTAGGATTGATTCACTATCTTATTTTACAATAGTATTATATGGGTACTTGTTGGGACTTTTGATCGTAATGGACCACCTTGAATCTGTTATCGCATAATCGTTTAGAGCTTGTGAAATCTAGGCTTATAATTTGCATTACCTATTAAGTGTATACTGAAATGTCTTCTTATGAGATCTCGAGTTAAATATTTTCTTTGACTCATTTTCTCTTTTGTAGGTCCTTACAGGACCATAAGAGGTTTCGGGGAGATTGACTCTTTGCGGATAGACACAAAAGGGTATCGCATGACTTATGAAAAATTAAATAAGTTCATGACACATGGTATTAGAGCAAGATAAGTATAGTTAGAAATAGTTGATATGCAAATGTGGGGGACCTAGCGAGGCTACGATGAGGGTAGCCAATATATGTGACCATTTGAGAGAAACAAGCATAGCGACGTAGGAAAATAAGTCACTCAAATGAGTGGGCATCAGATATTGACATTTAGAGAAATAGCCAACCCTTCACATGAGAGGCATTACAAGGACAAGCGAGCTGGGAAGAACGCGTAGTGCATAAAGGTTGGAATAGCTGAGTTTGAGCTATGACTCAATGTTGGAAACTAAATTTGATAGTGCTTAAGATAAGTAGAGCATTTGACAAAGGATGAAATTGTATAAAGAGGGATGAGTTGCTTGGTGATTGAAAGAGTTATGCAAACCTCACATAAGTGAGGGGAATTGCTAACTCAAAAAATTTGATACTTATGTAAGGGCTTATATACGAATGATAGATTGTTCATGGTCATTCCAAGGTAATCGAAACTCGATGATATGGAGCATAAAAATTTTCTCTTCGGCATAAGAAGGAAAATTTTAATATGTTTAATATGTTACTAGGTCTTGAGGGGCACAGTAAGAGTTATACTAACAAAAGAGTCACAATCTAGCAAGTGCGTTCATAGTGACAAAATAGTGCACAGTATTTTCAACAAGGTGGAGTAGTCCAAGGGGATGATGATCTTTGAAACCTCTAGAGGGAAGGGTGTGAAGTGGTAAGTCACTCTAACGAGACAAATATTTAAGGGAGACAAGTCCTAATTCTCCAAAGGGAGAATCCTATACAACGAACTACAGATGTTGAGGGGTACCTCAAGACGATAACTCCATAAAGCTCAATGGATCGTGCGAGCGGTAAGGAATCATTGCATGATCTCATATGAGGTAATGCATTGGTGAATGCATTATGAGATCAAGCAGGGGAGCAACCCTAGGCAAAGTAATATTTTGGTAGATGCATTGCGAGATCAAATGAGGAAGCAATCCTATGCAATACCAAACAAAGATACACTTAAAATTGATGTAGAGATCAGACTCAATAGATGGCTGACCCACAGAATAATGGGCGTGAGGGCAACCATCAAGTTAATGCAAATCAAGGAGTAGAGCAACTTAGGTAAAACTTGGTGAAGTGTTCAAGCCACATAAAGGAAATTAACATAGAAGATAAAACATAGAGTGGAGGTATAAAGCTCTCCTTGGATAAAGGCCAAGGACATAAACTCTTACAGAGGCAAGAGTAAGATAATGTCATTCCATGGATCCCTTGTTATGATGGAGTGAACTCATCTTACATGGTGCTACAATCGAAGGGAGCTTCAAGGCACATGCACCTTATTTTGATAAAATAATTGATGAAGGGACTAAGGCGACTCAACTCACAAAGGTGATGTTAAAGTCAAAAGGCTTTAACATAGGGCAAGAGGATATGAAGGTGGGTACTCTTGAAAATATGCTGTAGTACTGCTATTTGAGTTGTCGCAAAGGAAGTTGTGCATAGTGGAGATTGTGTTGGGGGCAGGGACTGAGGATCTATGATGCACCAATTTTAGTGAAGTCATGGACTTTGAGAGTTATTGGGCAATAAACTATCATAAAGTTGCACTTTGTCTGTGTGCGACCTAAGAGTGGGTGGGCGAAGGTCAATTACCAAAGGAGCGAACATAATTGGAGAGGATAGAGGCTTTGAAATATGTTGATAAAGCTACACATAGTGAGATCATAGTCAGACTTTGTCTCACAAAGATCATAATACAATGGAGATGTCATCAAGAGATGACGTGTAGTAGATCATGGTGGAATAGTTCGAGGTAATGCGATACACATGGGAGAAGTCCTGTTAGAGACTTAATCATACGCATATATAATCGAGAGCTACAAGAAGCTCCATTTCGGTGAGCAACACAATGACA
Source organism: Musa itinerans (assembly GCA_001649415.1). Taxonomy (NCBI): domain Eukaryota; kingdom Viridiplantae; phylum Streptophyta; class Magnoliopsida; order Zingiberales; family Musaceae; genus Musa; species Musa itinerans. Next base: position 76,811 of record LVTN01000442.1, on the reverse strand, counting down.
AAAATGACTATGGATTCAAAGAGTGAATGATATGGTACCATAGAGGTGGGTCTTTTGTGCATACATCAAATTTTACATCAGATGAAAGCCTTAGTCATTAGTATATATGAGCTATATACCACTGAAGGGATTTTAAGTGCAAGTTCTAGTAAGCCCCATGGGGGGAGGGGAGGGGGGCTTGATTATACAAAGGTATGATTGGAGTGATTAGAGAGTTGGATTACTTTAGTACTTATAATTACTTGAAGTATCTTGATAATTTGGAGGACAAAGCTGAGTGAGTGAATGTAACTACCAATGATGCAAAGGATAACAAAATCGATGTGAGCCTTGTAACATGATGGCAAAGGCCATGCATGAGCGCTACAATATTTCATTTCATCAACCAAAAGTAATTACCTAGAAAACACAAAAGTATTGAAATAGATAATTGAAAGGGGTGAGGAAGTAACAACAAGTTTAAATGGACTTATATACTTAAGATCAAGCATCAGTTAAGATAAAGTGGACTTGAAGGAGTGTCATAATGCCACAAAAACATATCTATGAATCACGAAGAAAGGGACGTCGATGTGAGGTAATTGATAGTGGGGTTATAGGCATGATAGTATTATGATACCATAGAGATGAGACTTTCATGGAGTCATCGATCCCTTGATCTCATGGAGGAAATACGTATGGTCATGAAAGAGGGTTGAGGAGGTAGATAATGCAGAGATAAACTCTAAGTACTAAGATAAAATAAATGGCAAAAGCCATAAAACTTCATATGACTAGTGTCGATGGGTTTTTAATCAAGATAGTTAAAAGTAGAAAACTTCGAGTCAATGCAGAAGTGCTTGACAAAGAAACGAAGTAGGCAGTATGTAGTGTTGTACCTTTTCTACTCAGAGGAGTAGATCATAGAAATGATGGAGAAGATAATACAATCCTAAAGTCAACTAAAACTATCGGAGACTTACTTTAAGTTAAGGAGAAATTTTACTCTTTTCGAGTAAAACTTGTATTCCAGAAGTTCAATGGCAATGAGGAGGCAAACTGTAGTAGCTAACTTAATACAAGAGTGTAAACAATTTGAGTGCTTCAAAAGTGTGATTAAAGAGTAGGCGAAAACTAGTAATTAGCTTAATGCATAAATTATAACCCTTGAAGAGCCAAGCGAAGTCAAGTAACATTTATCTTCTCAACACTTAAGGGAACGTGTGACATTGAGTACCCAAGTTCTTTTATTAACCCAACAAAGAAGCTCTTCACATGTTCAAAAATTCTTTGAAGAGACTAAATAGAAGACAACAATTATCAAATCCCCACCAATAATAATCAATTCTACTAAGAGTAGATTGTCCCCTTTATTTAGAATGTCACTCAAAAGTGGAAATGTTGTGAATCAATTTGAAGGTGATAACTAAGTAGAAGAGGAATCAATGGGTAAATTTTATGGAGCAAAGATGTTAAAAACTTTAAAGTTTGTGAGATGATGCTCATTAAAACTTCAACAAACATTCACCTAGTTCAAGTGGAACAAGACATTTAATAGATTAACATACAATAAAGAAGGTTTTTTCCTTCATCTTATGATTCATAGGAACCAACAAAGATTAGCGTAACTTGACCAACCCCACACTAGAGTTAGAGTCACTAGCGAGTTAAGTAGTATTGGCAGATCAAAGTTTGACTACTTAATAATAGTGGCAGAGAGCAATTGGAAGCCGAGAAAGGTGCGTTGAAAGAATAAATATTCAGTAAAGCAAGGAGATGCAACGTCCATAATGACTTCGACGAGGACATTGAAAGAATAAATGAGGGAGAATGTCAAAGACAAATATGTAATATTTATGTATATTTATGTCTTTTAATTTTATTCGTGTTTTGCATACCATATAAAGGCTTGTAGTAAGCTTAGTTATCCCATTTTAGTTAGTTTTTGTAGCTATTTTAGTCATATAAATATAAGTTGTATAGTTGTCACACAAGGTAAAATTGTCCAAAAATAGGCCATTAAAATAATCAATTTAGGGTTTTCTAGCTCTGTAAAGTAATATAGAGTGTAAACCAATATAGCACCCTAGAGTTACCCATGTGTTACATGGCTAGAAGGGCCTTTAGGGTATTATTTAGCGTTGGTTCTCTATCTTGTTTCATAGTAGTGTTACGTGGGCGCCTGTGGAGACCCTTGGCCACGACGGACCACCTTGGACCTATTGTTTCATAACCATTTAGAGCTTGTGAAGTCTATGTTTATAATTTATATTATCTATCAAGTGTTTGTTGAAATATATGTTTATGGGATCTCGAGTTAAACATTTCCTCTAAATTGTTTTCTCTTTTGCTGGTCCTTTTGGGACCATAAGGAGTTTTGGGGAGATTGACCATTTGCAACTAGATACGTAAGAGTACCATATGACTTAGACAAAACTAATTAAGTTTAAGACAATGTGGTTGACACCTTGGTGCCATATGGTTAATACTTCAAAAACGTTACTAACTGCATCACAACTATCACATGTCTCACGGATTTGATGCAATATGATTCCATTATTATCGGGAGATGCACATAATCGTACTCGACGTTATTGCATGTTTACGAGCGTAATAGTCCAAAACACTATAAAAGGACCTTATATATGTTTTCAAGGGGGCTCTCCCCTTTCTAGTAAATTACACCGTTCATTTTTAAGTACTCAACTGAATCATCCGAACCCGATTTAAGTATCAGAAGGGCCTTGTAAGGTATTCTCCTGATGTAATTCTTTTTTACAAGATCCCTTACCGAGCTCACTCATCTCCCAACATTAAGTTTGTGATAGACTTGGACTCAAACCAAGGTTGGATTTAAACCCTCTCTCCATATCGGATAACCAAATTCTATATCAATAGAATGATGCTAAAAGAATGCCCCAAGAAAAGAATGCCATCAACTACCTGAGCATAAGAGCTATCGTTGAGGTTAAGCAACAACATAGAGGGTTGTAATGGTTGAACATTTGAAGATATGGTTTCAAATACCAACATGGCCAAACCCCTAAAGAGGTGGCTCTCTACAGTATAATGGTTGAATTATATGAAGAGGCAACTTTAAAGACCAACATGGTTGAACTCCTCGAAGAGATGATTTTCAATGCCAACATGACCAAACCCCACCTCAAATAGGTGGTTTTCGGTACCAACATAATTGAACCCTTGAAGTGCTGGCTCCCAATACTAACATGACAAATTTCTCAAAGAGGTGATTCATGACACCAAGATAGCCTAACCCCTTGAAGGGGTGGCTCCTGACACCAATATAAGTGAATCCTTAAAGAGGTGTTTCCCAACACCAACACAGATGAACCCCCTAAAAACATGACTCTCGGCATAAACATGGCTAAAACCTTGAATGGGTGATCCTGAGACTGACATGGTTAAACCCTTGAAGATGTGTTTCCAAACACCAACATAGTTGAACCCCTAAATAGGTGGTTCCCCTTGTAAAGGTGGCTCCTTATACTAATATGGTGAAACCTTGACACGAACGTAGTTGAACCATCTAAAGAGGTAGTTTCTAACACCAACATAACTAAAAACTCAAAGAGGTGGTTTCCGATACCAATATGGTTGAACTCCCAAAGTGGTGTTTCTCGACACCAATATGGTATAAACCCCTGAAGAGATGGTTTCTAACATTCAAATGGTTGATCCCCGGAAGATGTGGCTCTTGAGAGCAACATGATCGAATTGCTTGAAGGAGCAACTCCTGACAATGACGGGATCAAATTTAGTCATAAATCATCCTTGACAATGATGTGATCGACTTGGTCCAAAAGCATCTACCGATAGTGACGTAGGTCAAATTGATCTAGAAATATTTTTCAATAACAACAAAGGTTAGATTAGCCTAAAAGTGTCTCTTGATAACAACATGATCGAATTGGTCCAAAGCGATTCTTATAATGATAATACAATCAAATCAGCCTAGAGCCCTCTTATGATAACACGGTGGAAATGACCCAAGGCACTTCTTTTAACGATAATATAATCATAATGATAAAATGACCCAAAGCACTCCCTTCAACAACAATATGATTGAATCAACCCAAAGCATTCCTTCAATTGAAATTTTCCAAAGAGCTTCCTTTGATAACAGCATAGTCAAAATAACCTAAAGCGCTCATTTTAATGACAATGTGGTTAAATCGACCCAAAGTACCCCTTTTGATCAGTGCATGGTCAAAATTACCTAAAGTGCTCATTTCAACGATATTACAATTGAAATAGCCCAAAGCATTCTTTTCAACGATAGGATAACAAGTGCTTACTTCAATGACAACATGATCAAATCAGTCAAAAGTATTCATTTTAATGACAATACAATTGAAATACCCTAAAGTACTCATTTCAATGACAACACAGTTAAAATGACCTAAAGAGCTTAGTTTGATAATCATGCCATCGGATAGGCCCAAAGTGCTCCTTTTGATAACAACATGATTGAAATTATCCAAAATGCTCATTTTAATGATAGTGTAGTCAAAACGACTTAAAGCGCCTACTTTGATAATAACGTGGCTGAAATAGCCTAAAACACTCCCTTCATCGATAGCACAATTGACATGACCTAAAGTGTCACTTCAACAATAGCTCAATCGACATAACTTAAAGAACTCCATTGAACGTTGTCATGATTAAAATAACCTAAAGCGATCCCTTCGACAATAGTGAGATTGATATAGCCCTAAGTATTTTATTTGATAATAGTATGATAGACGCAATCTAAAGTGTTTCCTTCGATGACTACATGATTGATACAACCCAAGGCTCTCCCTTCTACGATGGCACATTTGACATAGCCCAAAGTGTTCCCTTTGATAATTGTGTGACTAACATCGCCCAAAGTACTTTCTTCAATGATAACACAACCCAAAATACTCCCTTCGATGACAATGTGACTGAAATGACCCAAAGCCCTAGCTTCAATAATGGACAAGCAACTATCCTTTTTTGTGTGGATGTCAACAATTGAATAAGAATCATAATGTGCCCCGACTTCGCTATGCTTGTTAAGGCATGATTTAGTGGGGGGGGGGGA